>JXCR01145766.1:0-32528 GCA_002079205.1 Phalaenopsis hybrid cultivar
ATTGCATTTTCTCTTCATTTTGTGATGTTTGTTTGTGATAAATATCTTCATGTTTGATGGTTCAATTTCTTAAGAAAGTCCCTTGGTCAGTTTTCATGTGTTCACCAATCAGCTCAAGTCTTACACTTCTTATGTCTCATTTTCTTAGTTGGATTGCCACATCGATTGAGCTACCCCTTTTTCTAGGCATTTTAAGTGGATCTTATCGCTACTTTTGTGGGGGCAACCACCAAGACGTACTTCTAAGTGATGTTCTTAGTACCCACTATTGAAATTATCATAAATGGGTAGGGAAACACCTACACAGCTTTATATGTGTCAATTTTAGAGACATTTGGTTTTTTATTCTTGGGCGTTATTGGTTGATTTTTGTCTTAAATGTCAATCAAACATCTTGCATCATTGTCGGTCATTTTTAGGAATTTCTACCAATTTTATGCCTTGCATTGTTTTTAATTTCAGGATGTTTCTGCTTGACTCGCATCTTACACTTTTTGAGTCTGATTGCTTGGTTAAGTCCTTGTCTTGGATGGGTTGCCCCTTTTTGTTAGGCTTAATAAGCAAATCTTATTGCTAGTATTACAGGGCAATCACCGAGACTTGCTTTTATGGTGTTTTGCTTAATACCCATAGTGGATTTTATCGCTAATGGATGGGGAACTGGTCCCAATTTTTTATGACAATACGATGTATGCTGTTATTATCTTAATTTTTCCTTATTTATAATTCTTACTTTAAAATAGTGTCAAAAACTTGATCACTAGCAATAGCTAGGCAAAAATTTTACTTCGAAGCAAATAATAATATAATTATTATATTTAAATATGAGATACTACGTAAGTATACGTATTATTATCAAGTAATATATGACTTTTTAATTAAGCCTAGAATATCGAACCCACTTGGTCAAAAGACAATATGCAACTAAAATTAGAAGAAATTAGATAACATATTCTACTTAGCAAAATATTCTTACTCAAACTATNTGGCCTTCCATTCAACATTGAAATTGTATGTCATTTTTTTTAAAAGATTCACATGTTTTCATTTTTCTTAGTTGTTTTCTATTTTTATATCAGGCTTGTATTTATTGCTCTCACCAAGTTCTGATATTCTTCCTGCAACCATCACAGGAAATTCTTGGACCAGTCCCTGAAGGATTTGATCTCTATTTTTCTTCCAGATTTCCCAGACTTCTGATTGAGGTCTACAAGGTCATATGCATACACTGCAAGGAGGAGACTTTCTTAAGAAAATACTTCGATAACAGTTGGATATAATGAATCTTCGTGTTGTCGATCCCAATGAACCGCGGACATTCCAATTCTTTGAGAGTTGGTCCTTGTACAATTTCAGAAATTTCTTCTTATAAGTTATAAAAATGTATATTCTCATCCGCAGTTCTGTTTCTGATTATGGAATTGTTTGAAATCTAGTCATCTAATTCAAATTAAATAACTGAATTTGATAATTATATAATTTACAAATATCATAATAACAGGTGAAGATTGACCGTGGAGTTTCTCACTGCAAGAGCACGGGTTCAAATCATGAATATTATTCTTTGGCTCACCTTTTCTGAAAGAAAGACTAAAAAGGGCAAGGTGAGAAGTACTATTTTCTTCCTTTGTTTTCTTGATATTATGTTTTTGTAAAGTGTTGGTGGTTAATAGATTTATGTTGAAATGCCAGTGATTCAGAATTGCTCATTGCAGAAAATTTCACCTAGAGGTTGGTTTCATTATTTAAACGTGTTGGGACTATCATGAGCTAATTAAAGAGTCATTATATGGTTGGATTCTAAATTTATCAGAGGGATGCATTAAGCTCTTTAATGCACAAGATTAGACAATTATGTTATATATTGTCTCATGCATTTTAGGAGTTACCGAACGTTTAAACTTGTTGTTTTGTTAATATTAAGTAATGAAATGATTGGAATAAATGTTATTATAAAACAATTAGTTAATTATAAATGATGAATGATCAAATTAAGATATGATTTATTTATTTATTTTTGAATGAAATTATTTTTGAGAGCCTCGGGAAATGCTACATTCAATTTTGACACATTAATTTTTCTATTATTCTAATTAAATCGAACATCTCAATATTATTTTTGGAGTTCAAATTAGGATGAAGAGCAGCAACTTTTGTAACCCGAAGGACCTTTTAAAAGTATTTATGAAAATGCTTGATGGTAATTAGATTATAAGCTTTATTATTTTATTTAGAGTTTTTTTTTTTTTAATATTCAAATTCGTGATCTGGGTTTGGTGCCATAGAAACATCTGTACGCTGATTCGATTTGTGCAGATACGCCGGTAAAATTACATATGATCAAATATAATTTTCGATGTAATTTGGATTTTAAAGCAACCTGACATTTGGGGTAAAAATTCTTGAGAATTTATTTTGTAATTATTTAAGTTTTATTTTTGACAAATTTGTAGATGAGACAGTGCAATTAAGTAAGATAATACATTTAAATAAGATGAACTAAACAATATAAAAAAAATCTACCATTTAAATGAATAATTTGAAAATCTAAACCATAACAAATTTATGTGCATATAATCAATTTGGGTGTTTTAATGCGGAGTGCAATGAGTCTGTGATAGCGTAATTCCAAGTAGGACATAAAAATGTTAGATAAAAAAGAAAGATTTACAGACATACCATTTAATTCCAATGAATTTACATATCTAATATCTAAACTTCAATTTTCATGTATATGACACCTTGCCTATGCATAAAAAGGTGTTGGATCCAGACTTGTCCATACATGCTGAAAGAAATAGCATCGAACAGAAGAGAATGAGAGATAAAGAGAGAGAAATGAATTTTAGTTTAGAGAAAATGTGCGACTCTTATAGAATAACCTCCTATTTATAGAGAAAGAGGGTACTATGTGTGAAATTACGTATGTGCCTCTAGTTTAACGGAAATTGTATAAGTTATTAGAAGTATTTTGTATATTAAGCCCAGGGCCTGGTGGCTCTAAGGCTTAGTTTGCTAGTTGGCAAACCCTTCAGAAGATGCTGCCTGTCGGCTATGCTAGAGAGACTCATCGGTCTGCCTGGTTTGGTAAGCTGCCAGTCGTTTAGGTTTTGATGTTGTTGGTTGGCTAGATTTCGATTGGCAAATGTCGGTTGATCATGTCTGGTTGTCAAGCTCTGCAAGCTGGACAAAGCTAGGCTATTGAGCAAAGGATGGATCACCGTAATCCCATAGGTAGCCACCCTCGGACAAAGAGATCTTGGGAGATGGCTAAGCTTCATCTAATTGACTCATGGTGATGTTCGAGGAGGATACTTTATATCTGTGAGGGAATTGTAAGATTAAAGGGGTTAGCTTTTCCCTTTAGGTTGGTTCCATCGTGGAGATGTCTTCGACTCCCCTATACTTGACAACTAATCGAACTGCTTAGATTTAGGCTGCTTGGTTGCCTTGGTTAACCTTGACCTTAATGCTCCAAATTGGACGCATGAGCCGTTGAGTCCCCAATTGGTGCGCCCTCCCGCGACACGTCTTGTACGATGCTTGTCGTTAAATTTCCTTGGGATTCATGTTGGTACTTTTTCCTTATATATATATTTAGTTCTCCTATTTTCTTACTATTTAGAAGTCATGTTGTGATTAGAACAAAAAAAATTACTAAAAAATAAATCTTATTTATAATAACTCAGTGATTTAATAATTGAACACCTTGAATTTCTATGCCCTGTATTTTTATAAAAAGGGGGCGAATGGCCTGGACTTCTTACCTCTTTCCCAATTCTCCCTTACATTATAGTGTCTGAATTTCGAGTGTTGCCATGACGAACGACGTCATGGTAGGATACAAGGTGACATCATCCAAGGCCTTTAATAGGGCAGCTTATATGCAGGCTTTTGGCAAAATGAAGGCAAAGTCTTAGATGGAAGGAAAGTAGAAGAAACTAGAAGGAGAGAAGAGGAAGTCAAAAGGAGAGAAGAGGAAGAAAAGGTTGTGAAGAAGAGGAAGGTGCTTGATCAAGCAGATCTTGTGGGATCATCTGACTCACTTCGCAACCGTCAGCGAAAAGAGGTTCGAGCAGAGGTTGGAGGGAGATCTGTTGCCCTCTTGCTAAGTCGTCAGTTCCTACTACTAAGGCACTAGCCTTTCTTGCTGCAACATCTGCCTCTGGTTTCCCCAAAAGTTCCAGCTCTGTTTGCTGATCGGACCGACCAGGGAGATATAAGTGTTGCAGTGCTAAGCAGGGGTACTAGGAGCAATCGATGTTCCACCACTGACTTTGGCGATGCAAAAAGCTAGTGAGAGTAGGTGTTGTTTATTAAGTTTGAATGGGATTGAATCCTGGGAATGAGAAACTTTGATCTTGCTTATTTTCTTTAAAAAAGTTTTCAAATTCTTTTTTATAATGCCTTTTGGTGCAGCTCATCCTGTAACTGAGATCATGACCATTGGTTTTGATTTGACAGGCCTCGATGCTGATCTTTCTGGAGAGCCAGTTTTAGTGGACCAAGGACCTATTAGAGGCGACAAGCTTCCAAGCGTGGGAGAAGGGACCACTCATCCGAGTCGTCTCGACAAGGCTCAAGGGGTGCGACCAATGGATGTTAAATCTCCTTTCAGTCATTGATGCACCACTTGTGAGAGACAGTGGCTTCCTTATCACAGGAGGCAAGGTTTCACCTCAACCTAAGAGATGTGCATAATATTGGCCTGCATTGAGATGGTCGACCAGATGGAGAGGGAGATGGTTGCCCTCCGCAGACAGATAACTGCCCTTCAGGAAGAAATAATCATCCTTTGGACGGAGTTAATGACAGTTTAGGGGGCTTCTTCATCATTCTTGTTTCAAGCAAAGGTCAGTCGGGTGGACTGTTTTATGTTAGGAGGCAATGTATTGTATTAAAGGCTGATTCAATAAGGGTTTATTTTGGCTGAAGTGACAAATGATATTCTTCTGATGTATTTTATCCCAGAATAGTCTTTTGAGTGGTATCTATAATTTATATTTTATGAAATAAAATTTATTTTATTTATTTTTTCTAGAAATTTGTGTCTGCGTGTCTTTTCTGTCATTTTAGTTTTTTATGACAAATGACCTTATTGGCCTTGCAACGGTTCAGCTACAATCCCCACCCTATAAATAGAGCCAAGGGGTTTTTTTTGTGGAATTGTTCCATTCTCTTCTCTGATTTTTCTTCATCCTCCAAGCTCTTTCCATTTGCACATTTTTTGAAAGGCTCTTAAGCCTCCCAAGAGTAGTTCAACTCAATTCGGGTAAGCGAGGTGTCCACTATGACCAGGGATCAAGTGGAGCTCCTTTAAGATGGTGCATTTACATCTTGATTATTCAACTCCAAACAGTGGAGAGTCATGATTGGGCAACAAATAACTTTGGCTCAGATCTAATTTTCTATAGGGTTTAGTTTAAGTGTGGCCTTTGATTGCCACTTTGCAAAGAGCTTTGGTTGATCTTCAATTGATATGGTGTCATCCTCACTCAAGTGTTGCCTCACTCCATAGAGACAAAAATGACGTGTAATCTTCTATTGGTTGATGGAGGTCGATTGGCTGATGAACCTGTTCACACACATGTTCATCTTCAGGATTGATATGTATCTTTTTTTGCTATAGTTTCCAACCGAAGTATCAAAGAAAGGACTTGAAAATGTTGTTTCTAGTCAGCTCCTATGTTAGCAGCCGAAGAATTTGCATCCTTCCATTGGAAGGCACTATGAAATAGGTGAAGACTTTAGCTGACAACCATCTTGCTCATGAAGTGTTGAACAAGGGAAGATGCTTGTCCACTTTCTAGTACCTTGATGTGTAGATACTTAATCATATATTCTAGTTGGGTAAGTGTGGGTCGATGATGCAGGAACTTTTGGGTAGCTTATGATGCCAAGGAGGTCAACAAATAGAAAGAGACTACCTTTGGTGCCACTAAGAAGAAGTCTCGAGGGAATGCCATGCTCTCCTAAGCTATAACAGTGGGTGTCAGGCCTAAGGTAGAAGTTTTTTCCGACCAACAAATATATGGGATTATCTCCGCCAATGTGAATTTTGAAGGTACAAACTTTATCTTTTATACTTCTCAAACCACCCTAATTGTTCAACAATTTTTCACAAATGATTTGATCATCATTCGTGATAAAAAAAACTAAATCTTCTATGCCAAATACCGATACTTCATGCTTTTGCAGTAACGGTTCTCCCAAACAAAAAACACACTGTTGTTTGGAAGTTCTGAACAAGAGGCTTTGACAGAAAAGGCAGAGGTGTGGTCGACCACCAACAGACTGACTAGTACCCCTTTTATAGATTGAAGACAAAGGGAAGAGTCAACCACGTGTCACCCATTGCTTTGACTGAGACCAAATATCATAGAGAAGGAAAGGCTCCCTCTATTTATCAAGAATCTCTACCTCCTTTTCCACTTCAGGAGAAAAGGAAGGGCTCTCCACCCAAACAAATTTCTTCTCTTTAAGAAAGGATTGAAGGTCTAGTCCAGTTCTTGATATTAGTACCCAAAATCTCCATTGACATCTAATTATCCTTTAGCCCTCGTGGAGGTGATCTGGTCCACAGAGAAGGAAAGGCTCCCACTATTTATCAAAAATCTCCGCCTCCTCTTTCACTTTAGGAGAAAAGGAAGGGCTCTCCACCCAAACGAATTTCTTCGCTTGAAGAAAGGATTGAAGGACAAGTCCAGTTCTTGGGGAACTTCAAGATGTTTGATTGGAGGAAATACTGGTACCCAAAATCTCCACTGACATCTAATTGTCCTTTATCCCTCGTGGAGGTGATCTGGTCCTACTGCTTTGAGAAGTCACTAAAGACTCTTAACCACCTATATTTGTACTAAGCATCTGATTGTTACCATACCATGGCTTGGGATGCTACCCAATTCCAGCAACAAGTCCTTGATCGAGTGGAGAAGAAGTGGGGTCGAAGCTGTCTAGCAACCAAAGGTTACAAGTACCCTGGCCAATAAATCAAAGAAATGAGCTATAATAATAGAAAGAAGTTTGAAGACGTCCTTGGTTGAGAGGGAGCAAGAGAATTGTGATCACAAGGAGAGGGTTTCTGCACTCTAGAAGGAGAATTAAGAACGGAAAGAGAAGATGGTGTTGATGGTGACTAAGAAGAAGCATTCTGATTAGCTTGCTAAGTAACTGCAAGTCAAGACCTCCCTGGCCATTGAGAGATTTGTGAAGCATGACCTTGTCGAACAAAAGTGGTGTGACCTTGAGAAGTTTGCAGCACTCTTCTTTAACTCATAGTAGAAGAAAGTAAAGCGCTCTCTAGAGAATGATGATGAAGAGGAGAGAACCAAGAAGGAAACCAATGAAGAGAAAAGTGCCAAAAATAATGGGGGATTGTTAAACATGAGATCTTTTTATTTTTCCTACACTTGTATTCTTTAACATTTTATAATAAAAAAACATTTTATATAGAATATTTGGTAACTTTTTCTTACAGAAAGAAAATATATGTTTTATTGTTTGAATTTTACTTAGTCTCACAATCTTTATCTCATTGCATTTTCTCTTCATNTGCATAAAAAGGTGTTGGATCCAGACTTGTCCATACATGCTGAAAGAAATAGCATCGAACAGAAGAGAATGAGAGATAAAGAGAGAGAAATGAATTTTAGTTTAGAGAAAATGTGCGACTCTTATAGAATAACCTCCTATTTATAGAGAAAGAGGGTACTATGTGTGAAATTACGTATGTGCCTCTAGTTTAACGGAAATTGTATAAGTTATTAGAAGTATTTTGTATATTAAGCCCAGGGCCTGGTGGCTCTAAGGCTTAGTTTGCTAGTTGGCAAACCCTTCAGAAGATGCTGCCTGTCGGCTATGCTAGAGAGACTCATCGGTCTGCCTGGTTTGGTAAGCTGCCAGTCGTTTAGGTTTTGATGTTGTTGGTTGGCTAGATTTCGATTGGCAAATGTCGGTTGATCATGTCTGGTTGTCAAGCTCTGCAAGCTGGACAAAGCTAGGCTATTGAGCAAAGGATGGATCACCGTAATCCCATAGGTAGCCACCCTCGGACAAAGAGATCTTGGGAGATGGCTAAGCTTCATCTAATTGACTCATGGTGATGTTCGAGGAGGATACTTTATATCTGTGAGGGAATTGTAAGATTAAAGGGGTTAGCTTTTCCCTTTAGGTTGGTTCCATCGTGGAGATGTCTTCGACTCCCCTATACTTGACAACTAATCGAACTGCTTAGATTTAGGCTGCTTGGTTGCCTTGGTTAACCTTGACCTTAATGCTCCAAATTGGACGCATGAGCCGTTGAGTCCCCAATTGGTGCGCCCTCCCGCGACACGTCTTGTACGATGCTTGTCGTTAAATTTCCTTGGGATTCATGTTGGTACTTTTTCCTTATATATATATTTAGTTCTCCTATTTTCTTACTATTTAGAAGTCATGTTGTGATTAGAACAAAAAAAATTACTAAAAAATAAATCTTATTTATAATAACTCAGTGATTTAATAATTGAACACCTTGAATTTCTATGCCCTGTATTTTTATAAAAAGGGGGCGAATGGCCTGGACTTCTTACCTCTTTCCCAATTCTCCCTTACATTATAGTGTCTGAATTTCGAGTGTTGCCATGACGAACGACGTCATGGTAGGATACAAGGTGACATCATCCAAGGCCTTTAATAGGGCAGCTTATATGCAGGCTTTTGGCAAAATGAAGGCAAAGTCTTAGATGGAAGGAAAGTAGAAGAAACTAGAAGGAGAGAAGAGGAAGTCAAAAGGAGAGAAGAGGAAGAAAAGGTTGTGAAGAAGAGGAAGGTGCTTGATCAAGCAGATCTTGTGGGATCATCTGACTCACTTCGCAACCGTCAGCGAAAAGAGGTTCGAGCAGAGGTTGGAGGGAGATCTGTTGCCCTCTTGCTAAGTCGTCAGTTCCTACTACTAAGGCACTAGCCTTTCTTGCTGCAACATCTGCCTCTGGTTTCCCCAAAAGTTCCAGCTCTGTTTGCTGATCGGACCGACCAGGGAGATATAAGTGTTGCAGTGCTAAGCAGGGGTACTAGGAGCAANGATATTCTCTACCCTTAATAGAGATGCTATAAAAAACATTAACTAATTTAAAGTTTGAATAATCTTGAAGATGGGTTAGGTACGGAAGATCTAGCTCTCACTCTAGAGTTCTCTCTTCTCCCTCCACATAGGGGCTAACATCTCGTATCAAAACCTAAAACTATACACCAAATTGGGGGCTTTAGCTTGTCACTCTAAAGTCCTCTAATTCTACAGTCTTCAAAGTTTATTTTCCTATTTATTTGCACTCAACATATGAATTACATTCTCATCCATACAATCTCATGTGATTCTTACCATTAGTTGACTGAGATAATACCATCTCAGATCTTACATGTTCTCATAACAGATATTAACATCTTAATTGGCCAAATCAAGAAGTAAATGAAGTACAAGGTTTAAAATAATCACAACTTATTCCAACATTAAAGATTAATACTTCACACAACATCCATCCAATACTTAATAACTTATAATTTTAAGAAAAAAAATAAAGAAAACTACTCAGAATTCATGGAGAAAACACAACCACACTTAAGTTTAAAAGTAAAAATCATGCAAAAAAATAAGAAGTTTAAATTAAAACCAAATGTAGTCACAAAGATAAAAACTTCTCTCAAATCCTCTTCACTAAAATCTTGAAGTTACTTTGAATCTCTTCCTTCCCTTATAATACAAACTATAACTCAAAAAAAAAAAAGAAAAGGGGGGCGGCGACATGTGTAGAAGGGTTTCTCGAAAAGAATAAAAGAGAGGAGAAAGTTCTTCAACCCAAATCTTCTCTTATAATTTTCCAAAAGGTGTCTTGATGTCTCTTCAAAATGTGTCCACATTCAATGAATCTTCCAAGAGTTACCTCCTTTCAAAAGCTAATTGAATGTATTTTCGTGTCCATTAAGTATTTTCCACGTTTTTACTAAGGGTTGCTTCAAAAACCTCTTCAAAAATTCATCCAAATTTATTGAATCCTTGAGTAACTACTTCTGGCGCTTAAGCGCGAGGTACTTGGCACTTAGGCACGACCTTCTCTATTTTATTGGTGCGTAAGCGCCAGTTCTGAGCGCTTAGGCCGCCACAGTTCTTTTGCACACCTTCTTCATTTATGCTCCAAATTTCATCCTTTTTCACTCCTTTCACCATTTTTCATCTGTTTGATTGTACTTGAAAGAAAAACACACAAATACCTTCCATTAAAGCGCAATATCTTAAAAATAGCTATAAAAATGTGTACATAAGGACTATATATTTTAGGTGTATCAGGAACCACCTCCAAAGCTTAATCTTATCCATGTTTGGTCATAAAATTTTTATTGGTGTAAGTGCTGAAAAGCAGGTTTTTGTGAGTCCTACTGACCAAACAATATACTATCACTATGAGCTTTGGGTGTTCCTACAAATCAGTCATCTTGTGCTATTGTCAATTTTGTTGCTTGGGTCTAAGATTCTTAAGTATTAACAAGATATCAATCCATGTGAACTCCTCAAGTTTCCTCAGTGTTATCTGATCCTATGATTGCATGTATAGCTAGTCGAGGTCGTTTCTAAAATGAATGTGTAAAAACTTTACAAGTTTTTTAAAGAAAACTCCTTTATTATTCTTAACATGTCAATACATAGAATTTTCTAATGAAAAATCTTTTGAGGTCATATTCACTCCATGTCCAAGGGGTTCTCTTTCCCATGTAGTTCTTAAGCTTATATGTCCTCGGGATAGTGATCCCGTTAGTGCTTATATGCAAAAATATAAGAATGTATTTGATGATACTTTTCACTCATGTTTCTTTACTTTGCAACAGAACCAAAAAATTGATCTTCAAGAAAATAAGAATTTAACTTTTTAATTTATATATATATTGGGATACTACGCAAGTATACATATCGTTATGAAGTAATACAGGACTTTTTGATTAAGAGCTGAATATCGAACTCACAAGAAAAATAAGTTAGTAATAGACGGGCTGAAATAAAATAGTGTCATGCCTTCGAAGGTGCACTCAACTTTGAGGTGGAAAAATTGACTCTTCTTTCATTTGTAATTTTCCAGAGCCCTCTTCCAACAGTCAAATAGGAAATAATCTCATCTAGATTTTTCTTAGTAGGACTATAGTTCGCATAAAAACACAAAGTATCAGGTGGTAGATGGTAAAACATATTGATTACCCCTAGTGAAGAAGGTGCCAATTTTCCTCTAACCATGACTCGATCATCTTCAGCCTCGGGAAGGTTAGCATAGAACCCCCTAACTACAGAAACAATGACCACAGTGGAAAAATAGCAGAATCGTTCTCATTGTCGGTGAACAATCAGATCTTCTACGGATCTACCTGGATTCTTGAAACATTGCTCCTGAATAAGTTTTCATGATTACAGAGCATCACTATACCTATCTTGAGATTTCGAACTCACAAACTTGCTCGAATCAAAGTGGCTTTTTTCTTTTGCTCCTCTTCATTCTTGGTGCCATACTACTTAAATGACTATTTTCCTCTCCCTTAACTCTTCTTTTTCTCAAAATTCTCCAATATAACTCATTTGATTTGAGGCTAAAATAACACTAAATTTTCACACAAACAAACATATACATTCATTCACGAACCAGTAAAAATATATAAAATAATTCTCACTCCAAATTGCCTCGGATGAGCAAATCTTTCTAAATATAAACACTAAACAAACTAGCATAAACTCCAAAAATAGTATTTATCACTTAACACATTAAACAACAACTCCTAACAAACAAACTTTAACATTGAACTTAATTCCATTCTCTATTTCTTCGGACAAATTCTGATCTTCATTAGTCTCTCCTTCGGCAATCGAAATATAAAGTTGATAAAACGAACGGTGGTGATGAGCTCTGATATTATCTTCTTCTATCCATTTCTGTTTAAGATACATCTCCTTATCTGCTTCCTCTATAGAACTAGTATAGCTAAATTGCATTTTCAATTGTCATCCAATATGCTCTAGATGTGCATGAATCTCAATTACCTTTGTCTTTAGTAAAGCCATGATAGTTTAGATTTTGTTGATCTTTTCCGATATTCCTTCAATACCAACGGCTAAGAAATCGTTATACATCTCTTGTGCACTTTGACTAATGAATCTCTTCTTCATGGTCTCTTCCTTCTTCTTCAAATCCATCTCCCATGAAGACATCTTCTCAAAATCTCTCTCTCTCTTAGATTTTAGGGCTGAAAATGATAAGGGTGAAATTCCTTCACAAAACCCTTCTATTTATATGCCTAAATCCCTCTAGGAACTCGTAGACACGTCCTAAAACTATCTTGTCATGTTTTAGTCAACTAATTGGCGGTTAAACTTTCTAGAATCCAAATTTTACGCATGATTTTTAACTCCCGCTCTTGAGCGCTGAATATTGGTGCATAAGTGCCAGTGCTCAATTTTGCACTGGTCAACTTAACGTCCAAATTCTCAATTTAGCTTGTCTGGATCACTAAATAAAGTCTTAAAATAAATATTAACACATAATAGTCTCAAAAATACTACCCCAAATTTTCTTAATTCTCACACAAACAACAATCAAAGCAAAACACGCTGATAATTATGGGTTGCCTCCCACAAAACACTTTGTTTAATGTTGTCAGCCCAACGTAACCAATGCTTATTCTGGTTGACCCAACATCATTCGATCGTTAAATTTCTGTTGATCCCCTACTAAATAAGGTTTCAATCTATCCCCATTCACTTTAAACACTTTCTTAATTTTAAGATATTTAATATCCACAGCACCGTAAGGATAAACTTTTATCACAACAAATGGGTCCATCCACCTGGACTTAAGTTTGCCTGGAAATAATCTTAAACTTGCATTATATAGCAAAACTTGTTGCCCTGGATGAAAATTTTTAATAAGAATCATTCGATCATGCCACATTTTCATCTTTTCTTTGAAAATCTTAACACTCTCATAAGATTCATTCCTGATCTCTTCAAGCTCATTTAATTGCAATAATCTTTTCTCACCAGCATCTTTCAAATTATAATTGAACTCTTTAATTGCCCATATGCCTTATGCTCAAGTTCAACTGGTAAGTGACAAGTTTCCCAAATATTAGCCTATGTCCAATATGCTTTATGCTCAAGTTCAACTGGTAAGTGATAAGCTTTCCCAAATATGAGTCTCACAAGTATGCTTTATACTCAAGTTCAACTGGTAAATGACATGCTTTCCCAAATATTAGTCTATATTGGGACATTCCTATAAGAGTTATGTATGCAGTCTTATAAGCCCACAAAACATAGTCAAGTTTGACTGACCAATCCATTTTTTTTATTAACAGATTTTTCCATAATTTTATTAATTTCTAGATTAGATAATTCAGCAAAACCACATGTCTGAGGATGATAAGCAGTAGTAATTATATGGTTTATATGATATTTCAATAATACTTTCTCTATTATGAAATATTTGAAATGACTTACCCCATCAATTATAATAACTCTCGGCATCCTAAATCTCTAAAATATGTTCGTTTTCAAAAATTTTGCTACATTTTGAGCATCACATCGAGGTAAAGCAACAGCTTCTATCCATTTGGATACATAGTCCACTGCTAACTGAATATATAAATTTTTGAAAGATGGTATAAATGGTCCCATGAAATCTAATCCCCATACATCAAATATTTCAACTTCTATTGAAAGATGGTATAAATTGTCTCATGAAATCTAATCTCCAAACATTAAATATTTCAACTTTTAGCATATAATTGAGGGGCATCTCATTTCTTCTAGAAATATTTCCTACTCGTTGACATCTATCACAAGCTTTAATATAAGCATTAATATCTCTAAAGATAGTAGGCCAATAAAATCCTTATTGTAAAATTTTGTATGTGTTTTATCAACACCAAATTGTCCCCCAACATCAAAATTATGAAATTTTTGGATAATTTCATAAATCTCTTATAAAGATACACATCTTCGAATAATAAGATCCTTTCCTTGTTTATATAAAAATGGGTCATCCTAAAAATAAGTGCTTAGCTTCAGAAATAAATTTCCTCATTTATTGGTATGTCATTCCATTGGGTTTAAGATCACTAACAATATAGTTCACAATGTCTTCTGTTGGCATGTCATTCCATATGGTATAATATCAATAACAAAAAAGTTCATAATGTTGACATACCACGGAACATGCCACTCATTAATATTGAATAGTTTTTCATCTGGAAAATATTCATTAATTTCTTTTTCAAAATTGAGTGGTTTTTCTGACTCAAGCCTGAACAAATGATCAACACATTGATTTTTAGTTCCCTTCCTATCTACTATTTTAAAGTCAAGCTCTTGTAAAAGAAGAATCCATCTTATAAGTCTAGGTTTAGCATCCTTCTTTTTCATTAAGTACTTAATGTAGAAAGATCTGTATGCACTACGCAATGAGTCCCAATTAAATATGATCTAAATTTATCAAAGACATATACTATTGCTAATAACTCTTTTTCATTTATTGTATAATTAATTTGAGTTTCATTAAGAGTTTTACTAGCATAGTAAATTACTTTAATAATTTTATCATATATTTTTTCTAAAACAGCTCCAACAGCATAATCGCTAGCATCACACATCAGTTCAAAAGATTTTCCCCAATATAGTGAAACTATAATTGGTGCAGTGACTAATTTTTCTTTTAATTACTCAAAAGCTTTTAGACACTCGTCATCAAAATTAAAAATTGCATCTTTCTCCAGTAAATGGCATAAAGTCAGCAATTTTTGACAAGTCATTAATATATCGCCTTTAGAATCCAACATGTCCTAAAAAACTCCTAATTTTCCTTATATTTGTTGGATAAGGTAAATTAACGATCACTTGAATTTTAGGAGGACTACTTCCATATAATTTTTTGATATTTTTTGTCCTAATACAATTTCTACTGCTACCATAAATTAACATTTTTCTCAATTAAAGATTAAATTTGTTTCTTCACAGTGCTTAAAAACTTTTGATAAATGTTCTAAACATCAGTCAAATGATGTTCCAAACACTGAAAAATCTTCCATAAATATTTCAATCCCTTTTTCAATTAAATCACAAAAAATTGTCATCATACATCTTTGAAATGTAATAGGGGCATTACATAAAAGAGAGGGCATTCATCTAAAAGCAAATGTACCATAAGGACTGGTAAAAGTTGTTTTCTCTGGATCCTCAGAGTTATTTGTATTTGGTGAAAACTGATATACATCTAGAAAACAAAAGTATTTATGCCCAGCTAGTCTATCCAGAATTTGATCTATAAAGGGTAGTGTAAAATGATCTTTCCCAGTGACAAGATTTAATTTTCTATAATCAATACATATTCGCCTCCCTGTGACATGTATAGAAGGTATTAACTCATTATGTTCATTTGCAATCACAGTTACTCCTCCTTTCTTAGGAATGCAGTGAATTGGACTAACTCGTGCACTATCTGAAATATGGTAGATAATTCTAGCATCTAACCACTTTAAAATTTCTTTCTTAACAACTTCTTTCATAATAGGATTTAATCTCCTTTGAGGATCAGCCTTGGGTTTGTAGTTCTCTTCCATATGAATTCTATGAATACAAATTGAAGGACTGATTCCTTTAATATCAGCAATTGTCCATTCAAAGGCTTTCATAAAATTTTTTAAAATTTTCATCAACCTTTCTTCTTCTTTCATAGTTTACTTTGAGGAAATTATAATTGGTAAGGTAAAGGAATCTTCTAAAAAGGCATATTTTAAATGATCAAGAAGTAACTTCAACTCAAGTTCTGGAGGTTTTTTCTATTGATGGACAAAATCATTTATCTTTTTCTATCATGTCCAAAATTTCAAAACTTTCTCGAACATAGTTTGAATCTTCCTTAACAAGATCTTCACATTGATGTAATTCCTCTTCTTGCTCGTGTTCCAAATCTTTTTCTTTATATTTTTCTTCATAATTTGTGTTGAAATGACATTCACTCAGATATCTTATAATGTCCATTCTATAGAATTCAGCATCTTTACCTTTTACAGGATATTTCATTTATTTTGAAATTTTAAAAGTAACAATTTGATCATTGACTCACATTGTTAATTCCACTTTCTGCACATCTATCATTGTTCTGCCTGTGGCTAGGAAAGGTCTCCCTAAAATGATAGGTATCTCTTTATCTTCCTCCATATCCAACACAGTGAAATCAATAGGAAATATAATATGATCCACTTTCATTAGGACATCTTCTATAACTCCTTTAGGGTAAGTTATTGAACGATCTGCTAACTGCAGAGTTGCAATAGTAGGGGTTATTTCTCCTAATCCTAATATTTTGAATATTGATAATGGCATAAGGTTAATGCTTGCACCTAAATCACATAAATCTTTCTCATGAAATCTATCTCCTATCACACATGGAATTGTAAAACTACCAGAATCTTTAAGCTTTTCAGGAAGCTTCACTGAATAATTGCACTGCACTCCTCACTAAGTGTAACTGTCTCATTATTTTCAAACTTTCTTTTCCTGTTGAGAATATCCTTCATAAACTTCACATAGCTTGACATTTATTCTAAGGCTTCAACAAATGGAATATTAATTGTTAGGTTCTTAAAATTTCCAGGAATTTTGAAAATTGCTTATCCAACTTCTGTTGATGAAGTCTGAGGAAATGGAGGTAGTGGTTTTTCTAAGTCAACTTTTAGTGGAGAAATAGGTATTTTAGAATCTTTTTGAGCATCCTCTTTTGATTCTTTAATTTCTTCTCTCTCTACTTCAGTTTCTTTTTGAACCCTACCTTCCAACTCTTTTTTGCTTCTAAGTTGAATGACTTTTACTTGCTCTTTATTCTGGTATTTAGGATTTGTTTCAATGTCACTAGGAAGTGTTCCTTGAGATCTATTACTTAATGAATTTGTAATTTGTCTCAGATGATTCTCGATATTTCTGATTGTATCTCCTTGACTTTGTAACGGATATCCCATTTGTAACAACACTTCTTCTATAGACAACTTCTTCTCCTTAAATTGTGTATCATTGTTGAAACCGGGAGGAATAAGTAGATCTATAATTATTATTCTCTTGGTTGTTCTAGTTTCCCAATGGGTTTCCTTGATTATTCCCCCATTGCTGATTATTACCACCCATAGTATTATTCCAATTAAAGTTGGGATGGTTCTTCCAACCTGGGTGATAATAGTTTAAATATGGGTTATTCTGCTTGTTATTTATGACATTCAAAGTTTCTAATGATGCTTGAGAAATCTACCATTTAGCCTAATGAATTCTCTTTAATCATGGAGATAGGTTGAGAAAAATTTATTCCAAATTGGTCTAACTTTCTTGAAATTGCAGCAACTTGATTTGCTAACAAAGTAAATGCATCAGATTGATGAATATTGGCTATTTTCTTAGGATTTACCCTCTCAGAAAGCCATTGAAAATTATTGGTACCCATTTCTTCAATTAAAACATAAGCGTCATGATATGATTTTGACATCAACAAACCACCAACAGCGACATCAATAATAGATCTAAGAGACCCAACTAATACATTATAAAAAGTTTGAATTATTAGCCAATCTGGTATAGCATGGTGTGGACACTTTCTTAAGAGTTATTTAAATCATTCTCATGCTTCATAAATAGATTCCCCTTCAAACTGATTAAAATATGTAATATCAATTCTAAGCTTCACAGTTTTTTTATGGTAGAAAATATATAGCAAGGAATTTTTGTGCTAAATCACCCCAAGTTCTGATAGATCTAGGTGCTAATGAATTCCAACCACATCTTAGCTTTATCCCTCAAAGAGAAAGGAAATAACCCAAGTTTTATGACATCATCTGATACACAATCGTATTTAAATGTAGTGCACAACTCTAGATAATTGGGAAGATATAAATTTGGATTTTTTGTTGGTGATCCCCGAAACTGATTATTTGATATCATTTGGATAATAACAGGTTTAAGTTCAAATGAATTAGCCACTAGGTAGGTTTTTGAATACTACAATGAAGTTCAGGTTGACATAATTAACTTCTACAGTAGGTTTTTGAATACTACAATGAAGTTCATCTACAGTAGGGTTGGCATAATCTCGCAAAGGTCTATATTCTTGATGAATTTCAGCATTTTGATCATTTTGTTTTGCCATTTTTGTAATTTTTTTAGATTTTTTAAAATTTTTAATATTTTTGGCTTTCTGATTTTTTTAACAGTTCTCTCTAATTCAGAATCGTAGGGCACTAGTCCTTCAGAGCCTGAACTATGCATACACTAACATAAAATAAAATACTATAATAAGATATTTTCATAATAACTTTTAAAGTTTAAATAAGACTTTCTAAAATAGAAATTTTTCTTTCAATAAATTTTTGAAATCTTTCCCGACGATGAAGCCAAAAACTTTATCCTGTTATTGCTTATATGCAACAATATAACAATGTATTTGATGATATTTTTTACTTATGTTTCCTTACTTTGCAACAAAACCAAAAAGTTGATCCTCGAGAAAATAATAATTTAACTTTTTAATTTATATATATATATATATATATATATTGGGATACCACGCAAGTATACGTTCATTATTAAATAATATAAGACTTTTTGATTAAGACCTGAACATTGAACCCACAGGAAAAATAAGCAATATACACTATTTATCAATGAACCTTCTATTTTAAAAAGATAATTATTTAAACTATAGATATTTTCACATTAGGTAAAATTCAATTCTTTTTGGTATTTTTGATATTTTGACAAAATAATAAAACTTCTAAAGATAACTTGAGTTTATGTAAAAGAAAAGCACTTGATATGAAAATATCTTTCTCCTTATCATGAGTCAGTAATAAGTATAGGAATTCTATTATGAAAGTATGTAATATGTGTTGTATAAAATAGGAGCAATAATATTCGTTACCCTTACTAGAGATGTTATAAGGAACATTCACTTATTTAAAGTTTGAATAGTTCTGAAGACCGGTTAGGCAGGGAAGATAATAGCTCTCACTCTAGAGTTCCCTTGATTCCCTCCATCTGAGGGCTAACATCTTGTATCAGAACGTAAAATAGTAAACCAAGTTGGGTGCTTTAACATGTCACTTTAAAGTCCTCTAACTCTGCACCCTTCAAAGATTATTTCCCTATTTATTTGCACTAAATCATATGAATTACATTCTCATTCATACAACCTCATATGATTCTTTTCAATTGTTGACTGTGGCAATACCAACCCAATTCTTACATATTCTCACAAGAAATTTTAACATCTGGATAGGCCAAATCAAGAAGTTTCAGTACATGGATTTAAATCATCACAACTTTTTCCAACTTTAAAAGTAAATACTCTCCACAACTTCCATCCAACACTTTAATTACTTATAATTTTAAGGAGAAAGATAAAGAAAACTACTCAGAATCCATGGACAAAACAAAACCATACTTTAGTTTAAAAGTAGAAATCATTGTCAAACCGACAAGAAGTCTTGATTAAAACTAAAAGTAGTTTAAAAACAAAAGATAAAAACTTATCTCAAGTCCTCCACTAAACTCTTGAAGTTCCTTTGAATCTCTTCTTTACAACTCTCTGACTCTCATAATAAAACTAAATACAAAAAGAATAAAGTAAATTTGTGGTGCCTGAAAATCTCTCCAAAACTATCTCTCAGAACCCCCCCCCCTTTCCAGCACTTTTTAGAACTTTCAAGCACACTTCAAAAAGTCTCAACTTCCTTCTTTTATAATTCTCCAAGAGGTACCTTGATAACTCTTCAAAATGTGTCACAATTTGATGTATTCTCTAAAGGATGCCTCCTTTCATAAGCCTTATAACCATGTTTTCATTTCTAGTGGACAAAACCACCCTCTTTGGCCAATAGTTGCCTCAAATGTCCATTCAAAATTTCATAAAATGAAGAAAAGCACCACATAACAGCCTCTAGCTCTTACGCGCGGGGCCTCTGGCGCTTAGGCGTGGACTTCTCTGTTTCACCAGCGCTTAAGCGTCGGTTCTGGCGCTTAGGCGCCAAAACACTTTTGCACTATTTTCACATTTTTGCTCCAAATTTGATCCTTTTTCATTCATTTTAGCATTTTTCACCTTTTTACTTGCACCTAAAATAAAAACACACAACTAACTTCCATGAAAGCACAATTTCTCAAAAATAGGTATAAAAATGTGTCTAAAAACACTATATATTTTAGGTGTATCCGACAACCCTTTAATTGATGATGAATGGGCTGGTCTAAGTCGGTCCAATTTTCTGATCACATATTCTTATACAATTGGGTTGGCTTTCTTTAAGATAATTTCCCCCAAGGTGAAGATTCTTCTCTCAAACATGCTTGTCGTAGTAATGACCCATTCTTTTTTTCCTTTCTGACAAAAAGCTAACTCAATTTTCTTTTTGTCCACTAGATCAATCACAAGTACAAATCCTTCATCTTTAACCTCCTACCAGTTGGACAAATCTTCCTCGCTGAATGTTGATGCTATCACAACTCTCTAACTATGGTGGTTTTATTTGACGAACCACATTGCTTATTTTCTGTGAGACTACATGAATGGATTCAACCTGGTTAATGCTGAGAAAACAATTCAGATTGTCTAAATGATCTAATAGAAGGACATCAATACAAATTCCCCTTGATCCTTTAAATTTTTTCCTTCGTAGATTCAGTTTTGTTAATGGCTTCTATTTGTCCATTAATTTAGGAAAGATGTATAGATGAAAGTTTTAGGTTGATTCACAAATTCTTACTAGAAATCTCTAACCCCTTGGTTATTAAATTGTGCCTCGTTACCCATGATGATGTATAACAATAGCCCATATTGACAGATAAGCTCTATCCAGATTAAGTTTTGAAAGACCTCCACTGTAATATTGGTTAGCACCTTTACTTTGATCCACTTAGAAAAATAATCTACTGTGACAAGGAGAAGTTTACATTGGCCCTTTGATGGTGGAAATAGTCCGAGGATGTTGAGCCAAAAAAAACAAAGGGCTAAGGATTGGTGATCGACTACAGGTTGTGTGTCGGCTAGTGTTGAAGTGGTGCATGCTTTCGACATTGTTCACATCTCTTAGAAAATATCTCCTCATCTTTCAAAAGTGTTGGTCAAAATTACCCTTATCTTTGAACTCTGTGTGCCAAGATTTTTTTCCTCTAAAGTGACTCTGGAACTTCCCAGAGTGTATCTCTCAAAGGATGTATTTTATCTCACTTTCCTCTATACACCTTAAGTATAGGGAGGTAGCTAACTTTCAGAAAGCTTGCTGTTGATTAGAAGGTTTAGAGTTAATTTGCATTTGAATCTCTTCTGGTTGGTGACTTCTTCCATAATCTTTCTAGTTTTCAGTTAATGGATGTATGGTTACATCCAACTCTTCTCTCCTTCGGGCACCAACTCCATTACTTTTGAATCTTCAATAGATGAACATATCAATCATTGAGCTATCCCCTCTCCTGATGAGATGCACCCGGACATGCAATCAATCACTTAATTGTTCTCCTTTGCAATGTGCTTGATTTTAAAATTTTAAAACTTCTAGATCTCCATATTTACTTTGATTAGATACTTAGTCATCTTTTTATCTCTGGCATCAAACTTCCTATTTACCTAATTCACCACAATTGTGAATCTAACTTCACATGGATATGTCAGGAGCCTATCTTGTAAGTTAAGCACAAGCTAATAATTAAAGCCTCATATTTTGCCTGGTTACTTGTGACTTCAAATTTCACTGCAAATAAATGATAAAGGTGCTTTCTAGTCATACTAGTCAAAGCAAGACTAATTCGCACCATTTCTGGTCATGAATAATTGTTCCTTCATTCAACTCGCATTAGTCAGAGAAGTCTCCCAGGAATCCTATTACTGCTTGCAACTTGATTGATGTTTGGGGTACATAAGAAATGTCAAACTTACTGAGCTCCACTATCCACTTAAGAAGCCAATCATAATGCTCTGCATGAGTAATAACATAATAGAGTGGTTAGTGAGTGATAATTTGAATCAAAAGCATTTAGAAGTATGACCTAAACATGCAAACTAAAATAATAAGAGTGAATGTCTGATTCTCAATAATGGGGTATTTAAGTTTGACACCTCTGAGGAATCAACTAGTTTAGTAGACAGAGAATTGCTTTCCCAATTTCTTCTGAAGTTACACTGAGCTGATAGATTTAGGCCCAATTCTCAAATATAGGGAGAATTATTCTTTTTTCTTGGGACTTTGGAGAAGTGACTCTAATAAAAAAAATCCATCAACTTCTTAAATGTCGGCTCACAATCATCTAACCATTGGATGTTCTTTATTTTCCTTAGTATTTTGAAGAATGTTGCGCACTAATAACGCAAATTGCAGATGAACTAGCTCAGACCTATAATCCAACATATTAGATTCTACACTTTCTTTGTGTTTCAAGCTCAAGGAATGTTCAATAATGCCTATAATTTCTCTGAATTAGCATTTATGCCTGCAGAGGTTAGTAGATAACGAAGGAATTTGCTTATTGACACTCCAAAAGTGCATTTTAGTTGATTTATTCTCATGTTATATTTTCCAAGTATTTGGAGTGTTTCCTTCAAATAATTCATGTGGTATTCGATGGATTTACTCTTAACCAAGATATAATCCACCTACAATTCTATTTTTTTCGTTTTTATTTTGAAAAAAATAACATTTATAAGTTGTTGGCAGGTTGTTATAATATTATTATGTTGAAAGGGCATTACATTGTAACAAAAAACAACAAAATCCCTCTCTCATGATAAAGGCCATCATAACTACATTGGTTAGGTGCATCTAGGTTTGGTGGAAGATTGATAAAGTGTCCAAGAAGCTCATCATAAAATGACATATTGCTAAGTCTACCAACGCATCAATTCTCGATGAAAGGTAGTTATTCTTTGGTCATACATTATTCATATTTGTGGAGTCCATGCACATCCTCCACTTGTGATTTGCCTTTTGCACCATCACCACATTTGAGACCTAGATCAAGACGTAGATTTTTTGTACCTCCTCCCAAATTGGTCTAGAAAAAATTCATAGTTGAAGACCTTTTCTTTTTATTCATTTGTCGAGTGACATGATTGAATTTCAGTTGGTGAAAGGCAACATCAAGCAGTATCCCTCGAATCTTGATGGATGACCAGAAAAAGATGTCTCAAAGCTCTTAAAGGGTTTGGATCAGCATGTTTGTTGGCCTTGCATCAATTTTTTTTGTACTTATTATCTAAAATTACTGGGATCTCTATCAGCCGTAAGGATTTTGAGAGTGATCTCTGTGGTCTTGAGGCCCCCATCATGATGGTTTGAAGATTAAGTGGTTCCAGATCCACACTTCCTACCATTAGGAGGTAGTAGTCTAAGAATACTATAGGTTCCCCTAAATGGTGATGATCTCCCCAGTGCCCAAAAAGTTCCTTGCAATGTGATAAATTGAGACCACAACCATAAATTAGTTTAGCAAAAGGTGACAAAAATGATGTTCTAAGTTGTAGAGAATGAACTACTAGAAAGTTTTCCATGTAGGTGAATTACTTCTCATCTTCTCCCTAGGTGTCTGCCATTGCAATTATTCATAATGCTTCCTTCTTTGCTCAAGGTAATATACAATGGTCTAGTATAGTCAGTCGGATGTCCTTAAGTCCCAACTTATCAAACACTAACTTGAAGAGAATGTTCATAGAGCTAGCATTGTTGATCAAGATGCTACAAATTTGGTAGCTACTAATCATAGAATTGATGATGATGACATCATTGTAGGGTTTCTCTTTAGGGAGGTAAATCTATGTTGGTGAATATGATCGGTGGGTGAGTGTTATGCTTCAAAATAAAAGTAGCTGCACAAAATTCTCTTGACTAAAGCCTCTTTTGGATGGCTCATCAAGACAAATCTCCACCTCCTCTGAAAGTGGCTGATATTATCCCAACAATACGGATGGCATTCTCCTGGATTGGTTCATTCAAAATTGACTTAACTAGTGCCTTCCCCTATGACTGGGTTTCTATTTATGACACCACAAATTCCTTGAGCCTTCCAGCTCTAATTAGCTCCTTGACTAGTCTTCAGAGCTATGGCATTCTATCTTGTAATGGCCATGGTCTCTGTGGTAAGCACATTACTTCTTGGTGTTCTGGAGAAAAGCTCCAACTAAAGCACTTCTTTTTTTATGTTGCCTCACTAAAGCATTTATTTTGGATGGTATTCAATAGTTCAATCATCAAGACTCTCAATAAAGTTGCCTTGGGTGCCTCATGATCATTTAACGTTTTTTAATTATATTGAGCTAGCTGTTAGTTAGGGTATCAAGCTTGGCCTCTGATACACCAAAAATATATGCATCTCATTTTTGGTGATATTACACTTTAAATGAAGGTATTTTTTATATTTTATTACAGGTTGTTAATTTTTAGGACTTGAAGAAAAAAAAGCAAAAAGGATGAAATTTGGAGTCAAAATGGAGTTTTTGAAAAATTGTTCAGCGACGACGGCACCAGACTGAGCACTAACGGTGTTGTTTGACAGAGAGCCCAAATTTAAATAATTAGCCACAGGCGCCGACGATGCCAGAATGGTTACCAACGGCGCTAGTGTCGGTGTAGACCCTGTTTCTAGAAGATTCAACGAATTTGGACGCTTTTTGAAGAGTTTTTGGATGCACCTATTGGAAAACCAACTTTAGGCTCTATTTAGAGCCAAAATTGATAAGAAAAGACGCTCCTCCTCCGCTCTCTTGGTCTCTCTTCCCATCTCTTCGCCGCCCTTCGTGCCACTTTGCATCCTTCCATGTCATTCCACACCACTAGTCATTTATTTTCTTTATAGTTTTGAGTTTTTGTGGTTAGTTTAAGGGTGAATTCTTCTTTAAGAGTATTGGAGAGGGAGAGAGTGAGAGATTTCTTTTCCCTACATTTCCTAAGAGAGGCTACAAGGGATTTGCTTTAAGAAAGAGTTTTAGATAAGTGTTATTTTTTATTATTATTGTATAAACTTTTTTTTAAATATGAAATTTGTGTTTAGTTGTATCTTTTCCATGAATTCTGAGTAGTTTCCTTTATCTTTCTCCATACTCTGAGATATGGGGAAATGAGAGATAATTTGGATGTGCTAATGTTAAAATATAAAATAAATTGTGATGGTTTTTCAACTCTGCTTTTAATTTACTTTTTGATTTGGCCAATTGAATTGTTAAAATATGTTGTGAAACATATGATCCGAGAAATGGAGTATGAGTTCTACAACAGAGTGAGAATCACATTTAAGTCCATGAAGGAGTATTTCATTCATGGAATTAAGTGCAAATAAATAGGGAAATATACATTATTAGGTGTAGAATTGGATATTTTTAGGGTGACAGACTAAAATCCCCAATTCAATCTTAGTGTTTAAGAACTAAAGCGAGAGTTAGCCTTCAGGGGAAGGGAAGTGGGAGCTCTAGAGTGGGAGCCAGTATTCTCCTAGCCAAGCCATGGATTTAGGTACTAAACCTGAGATTAGCCAATGATTTTCTATAACACTGAATCAGGGTAGAGAATTAAAATTACTCTTATTTGATAGAATACATATTTAAACCATTTATTTCATCTCATTTCACCAAAAACTCATTGTAGTGAGAAAGATGCTTTTTCATATTAGAAAACTTCATCACATAAACATAGTTTAGTAGTTACTGTTTAAACTTTGCATTTAAATTCTGCTAGTAGTTAATAATTTAGCTTTGATAGTATCTTAAACATTCAAAATTAGTGACAGTAATTTTGTTTTCTTTCAGTGAATTTTCTAGTTAATTTATCAGTTCAAATTAAAACCTTCCTCATGGGATTGATATTTGGGATTTAAATAGAAATTCTTATATTCCTTTATAACGATATGTATACTTGCGTAGAATCCCAATATTAAGTGCTTAGCGTTGTTATTCATAAAATATCACATCAAATTTTTGGCACCGTTGTAAATTGGAGTCAACTTTATAAACTTTACACAACTATATTTTCCAGGATCATGTTTTTGGCGCTGTTGCCGAGGAAGGTAACAGTAAATTAATTAGATTTGGTAAATTAGGAAATTTAGAGATAAAATATATAAAAAATTAATATATATAAAATCAAAAATCTAAAGATATATAAATATGTATTTATGAGTATTTTTAAGAAACTTTTGTTTACTTACTATATTTGTTTATGCGAAATATTGGATCTGAAGGTTTAGTACCTTACAATTCAAAATTTGAACGTACAATTAAAAAAATTTCAAAACAAAAAAAAATAAAAAATATAAAATTTGAATGAAATGGCGAATAACTTAGATAATCAAATAAATGAAAATCGACAAAAACCTTTAAGCTAATCCGACAATAGATGAACTTCACTTAACTATTCAAAATCCTGATGTTGCTACTAATTCATATGAGCTTAAACCTTCTATTATCCAAATGATACAAAATAATCAGTTTGGAAGAACACCTACGGAAGATCCTAACTTACATCTTGTTGTTTTCTTATAATATGTGCTACTTTTAAATATGATGGAGTGTCTAATGATGCTGTTAGGCTTAAATTTTTTCCTTTTTCATTAAGGGATAAAGCTAAAGCTTGGTTAAATTCATTAGCACCTGAATCTATCAGAACTTGGAAAGAATTATCACAAAAATTTTTGGCTAGATATTTTCCACCCTAAAAAATGGCTAAGCTTAGAAACAATATTACATCCTTTTGTCAGTTTGAAGGGAAACCGATATATGAAGCCTGTGAAAGATTTAAGGATCTCCTTAAAAAATGTCCACACCATGCTTTACCAGATTTGTTAATAATTCAAACTTTTTACAATGGATTAATAGGATCACTTATATGTATTATAGATGCTGCTGCAGGTGGATCACTAATGTCAAAACCTTTTAATGAAGCATACTCTTTAATAGAATAAATGACTACTAACAATTTTCAATGGCCCTCTAAACGGGCAAACCCTAAGAAAGTAACTAGTATTCATGACTCTGAAAATGTCTATTTTAGCTTCTTAAATTGCTGCTAAATCAAAAAAGATTGATTAAATTGGAGTGAACTATTCTCAAATGCCACCAGTATTAGAGGAAAATACACTAGGGCAGATAATTGATACTCAATCATCTTATGAAACTTTAAATGATATAAATAATCAAAATAATAATCCCTATTCTAACTATTGCAAACTTGAATGGAAAAATCACCCTAATTTTAGTTAGAATAATTATAACAATTTAGTGAACCCCTCAAGAAATTTAAACAACCAGGGAAATCCTAATTATTGATCGTATTATCCTCCTGGATTTAACTTTAACCCTAACCCTCAAGTTAAGGAGAAGAAGTTGACGATGGAAGAAGTAATAATGAATATGGAAAATCAAATACATAATCAAGGGGCTGCTATTAGAAATACTGAAAATCATTTAGGACATATTGTTACTGCACTAAGTAGCAGACCTTCAGGAAATCTTTTGAGTACTGTGGAAGTTAATCCAAAAGATCAAAATAAGGAGCAAACTAAAGCTATTCAAATACGAAGTGGAAAAGAATTTGAAACAAGAATCCAAAGAGAAACTGAAGTTGATGAGGAGAAAAAAGAGATTGAAAGTGACCATAATGAAAATGAACAAATACAATTTTCCTTAGAAAAACCACTACCTCCGTTTCCTCAATGCCTGAAGCAGAAGAATAAAGACAAATAAGTTACAAAAATTTTTAAAATCCTTAAAAGTTAAAGATAAACATTCCTTTCATCTAGGCTTTAGAACAAAGGTCAAGTTATGTGAAATTTATGAAAGATATACTAAACAAGAAAAGGAAGTTTGCAGATCATGAGATTGTTGTACTCAGTGAAGAGTGTAGTGTTATTATTCAAAAAAAACTTCCTAAAAAGTTAAGAGATCCTGGTAGTTTTACTATACCTTGTGCAATTGGTGAAATTTTTTTTAGAAAAACCTTATGTGATTTAGGAGCGAATATCAATCTTATGCCTTTATTGATTTTTAAACTTTTGAATTTAGGAGAGATTTCCCTTACTATTGTAACTCTTTGGTTAGCTAATCGAGCAAGAACTTATCTTAAAGGAGTTATAAAAAATGTATAAGTAAACTTAGATAAATTTATTTTTCTTGTAGACTTTATAATATTAGATATGGAGAAAGATAAACAGACTCCTATTATTTTAGGGAGACCATTTCTTGCAACAAAGAGAGCTGTGATAGATGTGCAAAAAGGAGAATTAATAATGAGAGTTAATGCTCAAGAAGTAACATTAATACTGCAAAAGCTATGAAATATCCTACAATAAAAAAAAGATAATGAATGTTTTAGGATGGAAGTTACTGATTATTTAATTAATGAGCAATTTAAGAAAGTATTTGAAGAAAAATTAAGTCAAGAAGAATTTTGTGAGAATGAGAATGAAATAAAAGAAGATAATTTAAATTATATTCACGACAAATTTGAAACTTTAGATTTATTGGAAAATGATAATAAAAATCTTATTCCTTTAAGTATTAAACCACTTGAACTTGAACTGAAAGTATTACTTGCCCATTTAAAATATGTAATTTTAGGAGATTCATATATATTGCATGTTATTATATCTTTTGATCTAACTGAAATTCAAGAACAAAAATTAATATAAATGTTGAAATAAAAAGGCTTTTGTATGAACTTTAGTAGATATTCAAGGAATTAGTCCTCTGATTTGTATGCACAGAATAATATTAAATGAACAATACAAATTTAAAGCTGATCTTCAGAGGAGATTAAGCCCAATAATGAAATAAGTTGTTACAAAAAAACTTAAAATGGTTAGATGCTAGAATTATATATCTTATTTCAGAGAGTTCTTGGGTGAGCCCAATTCACTGTGTTCCAAAGAAAGGAGGAGTGACCGTTGAAGTAAATGAGAAAAGATGAATTAATTTCAATAAGATAAGTTACTAGTTGGAGAATTTGTATAGACTATAGAAAATTAAATATGGCCACTAGGAAAGATCACTTTCCTTTACCCTTTCTAGACCAAATGTTTGATAGATTTGCTGGAAACAAATATTACTATTTTTTAGATGGATATACTGGTTATCATCAAATTCCAATTGCTCCTAAGGATCAAGAGAAAATAACATTTACAAGCCCTTATGGAATATTTTCTTTTCATAGAATGCCTTTTGGATTATGCAATGGACCTGCGACATTTTAAAGATGTATGATGTGAATATTTAGCAATATGATTGAACATGGAATGGAAGTATTTATAGATGGTTTCTCTGTATTCGAGACTTCATATGAATTATGTTTAAATAAATCAGAAAAAGTTTTGAAATTATGTGAAAAAATCAAGTGAGTACTAAATTGGGAAAAATGTCAATTTATGGTTGCAGGAGGAATTGTACTTGGGCATAAAATTTCTGAAAAATGGCATGAAAATAGATCCTGCAAAAATTCAAGTTATTAAAAAATTACCACCTCTTACTAAGGTTAGAGGGGTAAGATGTTTTCGAGGACATGATGGTTTTTACAGACGTTACATAAATTTTTTTTCAAAATAACAAGCCATTATGCCAACTTTTAGAAAAATATAGAAAATTTGATTTTAATGAGAAATACATAAAAGCATTTGAATTATCAAGAAAAAAATAATCACTGCACCTATATTAGTTCCACCTGATTGGGAGAAACCATTTGAAATAATGTGTGATGCTAGTGATTGTGCTATTGGAGTTATTTTAGGATAAACGCACAACAAAGTTTTGAAAGTAATATATTATGCTAATAAAGCTTTAAAAGATGCTCAAATTAACTACACTACTACTAAAAGAGAGTTATTAGCTATAGTTTATGCCTTTGATAAATTTAAATCTTACTTAATTGGAACCAAATGTATAGTGCATACAGATCATTTTGCTATCAAATACTTGATGCAAAAGAAGGATGTTAAACAAAGATTAATTAGATGGAAACTTCAATTGCAAGAGTTTGATTTTATTGTAGTTGATAGAAAGGGAAATGATAATCAAATAGCTGATCGTTTATACTAGAAAAAGAAATATTAACTAATTTTGTAAATGAAATTTTAGAAAATTTTCTAATGAAAATGTATATAATATCGATGAAATATATATACCGTGGTATGTCGATATAATAAATTATATTGTAAGTTATATTCTATCACCGGATATTAAGAATCAACAATTAAAGAAATTTATATATAATTTGAAATTCTATTTATGGGATGACCCATATTTATATAAACAATGTAAATATCTAATTATTAGGAAGTGTGTGCCTTATGAAGAAACTCAACAAATAATTGAAGAATATCATGATTCTGAATTTGGAGGACATTTTGGAACAAATAGAACTGCATATAAAATTTTGCAAGCTGAATTTTATTGGCCTAATCATTTTAGAGATGTTAATAAATATATTAAAACATACGATCAATGTCAGCGAGTAGGAAATATTTCTAGAAGAAATGAAATACCTTTAAATTACATGTTAAAAGTTAATATTTTTGATATGTGGTGATTAGATTTTATTGGACCATTTATGCCTTCATTTGGAAATTTATATATATTACTTATTGTTGATTATATGTCCAATCTATTATTGTACCTAGATGTGATGCTCAGAGTGTTTCTAAATTTTTAATTAAAAATATTTTTAGTTGTTGTACCTAAATGTGATGCTCAGAGTGTTTCTAAGTTTTTAAATAAAAATATTTTTACAAGATTTGTACCTAAATGTGATGCTAGGAGTCATTTTTACATGATACGGAATGCCGAGAGTAATTATTATAGATGGAGGATACCATTTTAGGAACAAGAGAATCGAGAAATTGATTAAAAAATATGATATTATGTATAGATTCTCTATTTCTTATCATCTTTAAACCAACAGTCTAACAAAGATATTAAATCGTGAAATAAAATAAATTTTAGAAAAAGATAAAAATCCTTATAAATTAGATTGGTCTGCTATATTAGATACTGCATTATGGGCATACAAAACTGCTTATAAGACTCCAATAGAAATGTCCCTATATAGATTTATTTACAGAAAACATGCCACTTACCAGTAGATTTGGAGTATAAATTATTTTAGGCTATTAAGAAATTTAATTTTAATCTAAAAGATGTTGTTGAGAAAAGATTATTGCAACTCAGTGAACTTGAGGAGATTAGAAATGAAGCATATGATATTACAAAAACCTATAAAAAGAAAATGACAATATGGTATGATCAAAAGATTATTAAGAAGAAATTTGAACCTGGAAAAGAAGTTTTATTATATAATACAAAATTGAGATTATTTCTAGGAAAACTGAAAATCTAGATGATTAGGACCATTTAAAGTAGTTAAAGTCTATCATTATGGAACTGTTGTTATTAAAAATCCTAAAACTGAAAAGATATTTAAAGTTGATGGGCATCGATTGAAGCATTATTATGAAGGACACATACCACAATTTAAAGAAATTTTAATGTTAAGTCATCCTGATTAAAAAATGGTACGTCGGGCTGACGACGTTAAACCAAGCGGTTTGTGGGAGGCAACCCATATATATATATATATATANGTTTCCTTTGATGTGGAGAGAGACTTGCACTACTATTCACTTGTAAATTTAGTTGTAAAGATATTTTAAAGATAACTTTATTTAAAGTTCACATTTGAACTACGATCTTTTTCCTAAACTCAAATAATAATTTTCTTACAGTTATCACATTTTATTAGATGTGATTGTAAGATTTTACTTGTTATTGTAGATGGCAACACGAAGCGAAAGCTAAATAGAGGTGTAATGGCTGACTAAAAATCAAAATAATAAGAAAGCTGCCTAAGTAAGCTCTAAAATTTTCCAAATTGTATCTCAGTTTATTTAAGACTCAATTCAAATTTAATTTGAGCTAGCTAATTAATCATGATTGACTCTATAGCCTAGCAATTGCTACAATAAATTTAAATAGGCAATAACCATTATTTTCGGGCAACATTTGCTTTTTGAGCATTTTAGTACATATAATTATTCTTTTAAAATAACATTAAAACCTTAAAAAAATATATCAGATATACATAAAATAAAAACCATTCAGTAAGAAAAACATTAAAATATGATAACCCAACAAGACGTCATAAATTCTAAGAAGTGGTGAAATAAAGTAGAACATTTATTTAAATAGAGATAAAACAAATAGCAAAATCTAAGAAGTGATGAAATAAAGTAGAACATAGATTTAAACAGAGATAAAACAAATAGCCAAAAAAGACAAATTAATTTAACCCCATAAAATACATGTATCATAGAAAGATTTTTCACCCATCAGGCATAAAAACCAATGATAAAATTTGAGTAAACTATACAAAATAACACACTATATTAAAAGAAACCAAAGAAAGAGATATGATAGAAACAAAATTACAAAGAACAGACGAAAAATAATTATAAGGAATCGAACAGA
>JXCR01145766.1:33889-54284 GCA_002079205.1 Phalaenopsis hybrid cultivar
CAATTAAAATATTGATTAAGAAAATAGAATAAAAATTATTAAATTAGATTTAAATGATGTTTTAATATAAATAAAAATTTTTAAATCTTGCTCAAACCCTTATTGTCTTATGGCTACATAATTAGGGTTTGTAAAATGACATTTTGTTCGTGAACAGCTCGTGTTCAACTCGTTAAGCAAACGAGCCGAATACGAACACACTTTTTGAGCTTGAAATATAAACGAGCCGAGTTTATAATAAAAATATGGTACTGCGACAGAAAAAAGTTATTATTCAAACAATTAATATTTTTATTCTCAGTGTATGCAATATATTTTAATTTAATTATCGAGCTTTTTCTATTAAATATTTATTAACTTCATCTGTAAAATTGCGCTAGCTGTTGATCTTACGTATTTTATTATCAGTAATTGTTATAGATGTCAATTGATCATCTACATGTAATTAACATTATCTTCTATTTTTAATTAATAAAATAGTTATGATTAGCATATATCTTTTTAGGTGAACAAAATTATTAGATGTACCTGCAAATACGGGTGGACGCGAATATTTGCAAAAAAATTCTCTAGCTTAGCTGCCAGAGTGGTTGAATCAAGTCCACTTGCCAAAGTGGCTGAACCAAGCCTATATGCCAAAGCGGTTGAGTTAAGCTGACCTGCTGAAGTGGTTGAATGAACCCCGCCTACAGAAGTTGTTGATTCAAGTGCACCTCTTGAAGTGGTTGAACTAAGCCCACCTGCTGAAGCAGCTGATCCGATCATTCTCACTTTCATCAAGAGAATAACCTAGCCTACTTATACGAGGGTAGAAATTCGAGGAAACAATCATGACCAATAAGAACATATTTCAATCACTTATTAAAGGCGCTGCCCGATATTAGGGACTCTCTCCCTTCACTCAGAAATCAAATATGGTGTCGTACTTGCAATATCTGATATTAGTGGCAATACATAGTCTCAATATCACAAACTTTCCATCAAGATATCATAGAAAGGCATCATGTAATAATAAATATGTACTACTTTAATTATTTTTGGGTTTTTCTCTCTCGTATGTAAAAGATGGAGGAAAAGAAAAAATGTGTGATCCAACTTTTTCCTCTCAAAAAAAAAAAACTCCATCTTTTGCTTAATTTTTCTCTCTCCCTCCTTGAAATTACTACAACTTGGGAACAACCGGAGGAGCCACCGCCTCCAGCTTAACACAGATAAAAAAAATTAATACATTTCCTAAAGTCACCTCAAAATAATCTTGTCTATAGCTTTCTATTTTTGGAAAAATTATTGTGTCTGCCCAGCGCACGCAGGCAGAGATGCGTGCAGTAGGCCAATAAAAACTCTTCATTTACCAAAAAGTGTATGTCAGTGAGCCAACTTTTAAATCTATTACGTGACATCTACTATATATCTATGATATAAGATGTACGTGCTCACAAATAATACGAGACCTCACGTACTGAAAAAGATTCAACATTAAACTTATTTAATAAAGGATTTACATATATCTTACAATTCTTATGTATTTAAATATCAAATTTCTATAGTTTGATTTTTATTTCTAAAACACTCAAATTTTCAACATCTGCCAATGTAAAAACTTAAATTGCATGCATGAACGGTGCAATTAATACCCGGAAGTCATAAAAAAAGTCAACCTATACTACTCTTTGCCTTTAGACCTTCATCTATATATAGCTGATTACGCTTACCCTTTGAATTGATCCCAATCTAAGTCTTGTTCAAAGTTGCCCAGTCCAAGTAGAAATATTATTTATCTTTTAAAGTATTTTTAGAAAGTCGTAATAAGAGACGCCATAGCTTGTATTTTGTACTTCTTCCAAACCGAAGTACAACAAGCAACATGCGCAATTAGATAATTATACAATGAACACTCTCTCCCTCTCTCTCTCTCCCTCCCTCCCTCTCTATATAATAGTAAATGGTCAATAAAGGCAGCCCCTGAGGACTTAATATATATATATATATATATATATATATATATATATATNTGATAATTATACAATGACCACTCTCTCCCTCTCCCTCTCCCACTCCCTCCCTCTCTATATAATACTAAATGGTCAATAAAGGCAGCCCCTGAGGACTTAAAAAAAAATAAAAAAAGAAATATAATGCAAAATATGATATAATAATGCAAGGTTAGACGTTGACAAATATCTCAAAATTTTAGTTACAATAGAATTCGGGTAGCTCATTTATAGGAGAAGGTTTCAACATTTTCTCTTTAGATAACCTAATTTGATGCATGCTAAAACCAGAGAGATAGGATGGGGAAGGGGGAAGGAAAAATAAGGGCATTTATATAAAAATATCACCCAATTTCAGTGTATTTATATATCTAACACTAAATTAACTTTATTTTTTTTTTTACAATTGTATCACTCAAATCTTTCATATCACATAATAAATACACTATTTTAAGTTTTAAAAAGAATTACATATTTTTATGTATAGTTAAGGTGACATATATGCAAAAATTAAAGTTTATAAGCTAGATATGTAAATACAGCTGACATATACATGTAAATCATACAAAAAAAAAAAAGTAGAGGAGAGAGTTTTGTAGTAATTATATCTAAGTTTTTATTTAAAAGCGGTCTTCAAATGACAAAGTCATACTAATTTTTGTTGATGCTTGACTTCACATATAGAGGCAAAGGCATGATCTCATGACAAAAACTGGTTAACATTTTGTTATATAAAGTTACTAGAGAAATAGCAAGCATCTAACTACACTATAGGCTTCTAAATGCAAATGATAATTTTTTTTTTGTCTGGAAATGAGATTGAAATTGCTCAAAATTAGATTAAATGCTCATTTTTCTTTGATTTTATCAAAATATTGATCTTTGACATAAGAGATAAGATTCATTGATCACTTTTTCAAATAAAAGTATAAAAAAAATTTCATATATTGATGATTATAGCTTTCAATGCTATAAGCATTTTTCCTTACCGACATATATGTGTATATTGTACGATAATCTTTATGTTACTTGATTGTTAATTTATAAGAAAATGAAATATATAGAATGTGTATTAACTTTCAAGTCAATTTTCCTCGAACCAATTAACTTGATTAACCAATTATTTGTCTTAAACTGAATTTTTTAATAATGTAGAGAAAACACAATGTTTCAAAGTGTTAAAAATTAAGGTGGTACTTATTCGTAATTATAAGTACATAGTCCNGAATCCTCAATTTTACATATCATAAATTACGACAAATATTAATATTGGAGGAAAATTTGGAATCAAATTGAACCAAAAAATAAAAGATGCAATTTTGACCTCTAGCGTCGATAGTACCAAAATGGGTGCCGACAGCGCCCGTTTATATAGACCATGGCACTGACAGTGCCTCGGGAGTGTCGATGGCATCACGAGCAATTTCGCGCGTTTTGTGCAAATGCGGCGAACTTTGGCGGGATTGCGCTCCTAAATAACCGTCAAGAGGTGACTTTAAAGGCCTAAAAATTGCCTTGGATAACTAGAAACTTCCTAATTTCAAATTTCATGGCTTCCAATTCAAGAAATACTTCAAGTTATGGATTTTTTAATTTAAGGAAGTTTATCAGTTTTGACGCGCAGAGATTATACAACAAAGTTATTACAAAAAAGAGACTTATCAAGGAGAGAGGCTTTGTCAATCCATGATTGAGTAATCTAAGTTCACAGATTGAGAAAATCATTGTACAGAGGCATTGGGAAGTTTTGTGCTACACTATCACTGCAGTTGCTATACCAGTGGTAAAGGAATTCTATGCTAATTTACTTGGAATTACCCAAGGAGTCGTCTTTGTTCGAGATAAGGCTATACCATTTACTTTGGCTCAAATTAATGATTTGTATATGATAGAAAACGTTCCAATCTGTCACTATGCAAATTTTATCCCAATGAGATATATAATGCAAGATGTATATAATTTTCTGACAACTGAAAATGATGATTAAGAAATCAGAGATGAGGGATACGTTAGTTTCTCTGCTTCACTGCTTAATCCAATATCAAAAAAATTACATTTCTTCATATCTGCAAAGTTACTCCCTAACATGAAGATTAGTAGAGTTACAAGAGAAAGTGTCATTTTAAACTATTGCATTCAAATGGAAAAACTCATTGATGTAGGATCGATTATTTTTAAATATGTTATGGGTATTATTATGAATGGGCCAATATATGGACCGGGGCATCATTCTATAATTTTCTTACTTTGCAGTCAATCTCAAGTGTCATATGAAAGTTGGGAGAAAGTATTATTACCTTGGGAGCCCATGATTCCTATTGATGATAATTATATTGGAAATGAGAATGAAGCATTAGATACTATTTTGGATCATTCATCACATGCTTCAACACCTTTGATGCCAAAAATAGTTGGAAGTTCAATAGTTTTGGAGAAAAAAATGAAGAAAATAGAAAGAGAACTTCAGAGTATTATGAATGAAATAAGAAATCTCAACTACCTTTTTGATCACCTAGATTGGAGGATGAAGGAGAACTTTGATCATACTAGAATAATTGAAGCAGGATTGGTGCAGATGTTCAAGAAAAATGGATGGATCGATGAAAATTTGATTGATCAATTGCCCTGTGGCGACCCTTCTACAATTTGTACGTCCATTATGAGTCTATGGGAGATATTAGAGGAGGACTGAAGATGAAGCAGAATAATTGAAGAAATTTGACTCCCTGTTGCTTTAAAGTAATTATGTTTTTAATGTAATTGTGTGGATTTGATTTACTTTACTTTACTTTGCTTTAAAACTCTATTGACTTTGATTGTGTGTATAGTTTTGTGTCAGCGTTCTAGTGTTGTGGCTTGATTTCGACGTTGAATTATAATTTAATTTGCTTTATGTATGTGAAAGTGTGATTAGAAAAATGTATTTGTAAAAAGTGTATTTTTATATATAAAAGTTAGTTTAATGTTGTTTGTGAAAATATTTGTTTGTGAATTATCTTAAGAAAATTATTGTTTAAAAGACTAAAAAGACTTTTGACAAAATTGAAAGAAAATTGAAAGAAAATTGAAAATTGTGAAAATAGAAAAATGAATTTTTTGTCCGTCAACGCTGGCATGGGCACCTAAAGCACCCTCAACCTTAAAACCACCCAAACCCCTTAAAATTCACGATTTACATAGTAAAAATGCCATTTTTACCTTTTAGCACCTTCAACCTCCGATTTTTTCATCTAGTGCTTGCTATTGCTCAGATTTTAGGCGATTTTAAGGCAAATAAAGTTTGGATTTCATCTTCTCTAGGTAAGAGGTACACTTTGAACTCAAAATTTTTTATTTTCACGAAGGATTTATCTTACATTGCCGAGATTCAAAATTTTGAAATTTTTTTAGAAGACTTTGAGAAATTCCTTTGGTGAAGAACTCTTACTTAGTAGATTTAAGTTTAAAAAGTTCCGCAATGTGATTTTTGAAATTTTTGGGAATTTATTTGGGCCCTATCAAATTTTCGTAGATTACCATGGCATCAAGAATGAGTAAAGGAAAGAGAAAGGTGAATTTTTATGATCAAAAGTTTATCAATTACAAGGCCAACATTTGTTTCAATAGTCTACTTACAACTAAAAAATTAATTTTGGATTGAGGATTTAAAAATCCGGGTGGAGAAGTTGAAAGATTAATTAATGCTCGGCAGTGGGGGAATTTTTGTTACTTTACTGTCGAGACTATTATTGGTGTAGTGATGGAGTTATATGCCAATTTTAAGGAGACTTCCGAAGACTATGTGTTTATTCGTGGGAAAATGATGGAATTTAATCCAAGAAAAATTAATGAATTTTATCAGTTAGAGGATGTGTATAGCTGACAGTACAAATCATTTTTTGTTACAAATGAGGCCTTGGATGAAGTTATTTCTTTTCTTACTGATGGAAAAGGAGCTTGGAAGGTGAAGAATAATGATAAGGTAAACTTTCCTCTTTCTATGTTAAATGTAGTATCTATGTCCTGACACTACTTTCTTTATGGTAGAATGATATCAGCAAATCATCATAGTGAGGTTACGAAGGATAGAGCCATCTTGAACTTCTGTATCCAACAAATGAGAAGGATAGATGTAGGCTTTATTTTTTATAGAAACGCTCGATCTATTGCTTTGGGAGAGACTACTAGTGGTTTAGCACACCCTGCCTTGATCTTCACTCTATGTGAACAAATAGGAGTTGATTTTAGAATGGATGAGGAGAGGATTGAACCTCTAAAACCTATTGGGCCTACCAATATTAAGACTTATGAATCTCATGTTAAATGGAGATCTGGAAGTAGCACTAAGGATATTCCTTCTAATTTAATTAAAACTTCTAGTACTTCTACTATCCAAGAACTTATGGAGCAGATTATGATCCAATAGGGAGATATCTTGAGAATGAAAAGTAGAATGGAAAATATGGAGGCTAGAAATGCACACAATGATAATTTGACAAGACAGAATTTTGAATATGATGCTTCTTTTGATGATACGATGGTCAGATACATGAGGGGTGATCACTCAGTTCAATTTCCTACTCACCCTGTTTTTACCCCAAATCAGCAACAAAATTTGGATGTGGAAGAAGAAGAAGAAGAAGATGATGATTGGTGATGTTTAAGTTAGATTTTTGTTTAGTTTATGTTTGATTGTAATGTATTTTTGTGACTGTTTGTTTGTTTTTTTTAGAGTGTGACACTTTATTTTAAATATTATGTTGTATTGTGAATAATAGATTTGTGAAACTATTTTTACATTAGAAATCATCTCAGTAATGTGTTAGTTTTTAGTACTTTGTTAAATGTATTTGTATTTAACTCTTTCTTAGCAAATTCTTGTATGCATTATGTGTTATTTAATGTTTTAAGTCATGTAGCTTTTCATATTAGCAGCCGCAATACTTCAGAGTTAGATTTCAATATCAGACCCTTCAATAGATAAGCCTTTTCTTTATGTATTAAATGTTCTTTCACCCTTTATTTTTTTTGTTTTTCATGCAAAATCTTTTAAAAATTTAAGTTTGGGGGGAAAGAAAAATTCTTTTTTTTAAAAAAAACTTAATTTTATTTGTCCTCAATTAGTTATATTTTCAAAACAGTTTAAAATTTAACATCACCTTTGGTATTAGAGTGTAACTTTAGATAACAATATTTGTGTTTGCTTATATATAGTAAACTTAAGTAAAAAAATTTTAATAATAAAGGTTAATTTTAGAGATTAACATTTTTGGTAGGACATAATAAGACTATGTTTTTCTATGTAAGTAAAAGAATTTGTATTTTTGAAGTATTAAAAATCTTAGAAATTCATGTAAGAAGAAAAGAATAAAACTTTATGAAAAATCTTTAAGGCTAATATAAATGTATAAAGTGAAGGAATGTGAAAAGTTTTTAACTTTAAGAAGAGGATAGTAAAGTTCAAAATCATTAAAGGCTATCCAAATATAATAATCCTCACATAAAAAAAGAGAGAAAAGAAAAGAAAAGAAAAAGGATTAAAAATGATCCTAAAAAAGAAAAGAAAAGAAAAAGGATTGAAAATGATCCTGAAAAAAAGAAAAGAAAATGATGTGAGGAGAAGCTTGATGAGATGCCTAATTAAAAATTGGCTTCACTTGAATCAACTTAAACAAGAAGGCTTGGCTACATTTTTTAAACTTATATTTCAGTATTAGCATATTTACTAGTAAAATTTCATGAAGTTCATTTTCATATGATATTCTAAGTGGCTTTAATATGAATAATTTGCAATTTTCCTTGAAAAGAATAGAGAATCAGAAATCTTAGACTTGACTGCTAGATATTCTTTATACCTATAATATTAACTGTAGTTATTTTACATTTTTCTTAAGTTATATTATTGTATTTAATAGACTTAAATATAAAAATCTAGAAGTTAAAATCTTTGCCATGAGTCATATTTTTATGTTGTAAAAGAGTTACTTTAGGACAAGTAACATTTAAGTTTGGGGGATTTTGATACACCAAAAATATATGCATTTTTAGACCCATATTTTATATTCATTTTTGGTGATATTGCACTTTAAAGAAAGATATTTTTCATGTTTTATTGCAGGTTGTTGATTTTTAAGACTTGAAGCAAAAAGGAAGCAAAAAGGATGAAATTTGGAGTCACAATGGAGTTTTTGAAAAATTATTTAGAGCCGACGGCACTAGACTAGGCGTCGACAGCGTCGTTTGACAGAGAGTGCAGATTTAATTAACTGGCCACTGTTGCTGATAATGTACAGACCCTGTTTCTAGAAGATTCAAAGAATTTGGACGTTTTTTAAAAGAGTTTTTGGATGCACCTATTGGAAAACCGACCTTAGGCTCTATTTAGAGCCGAAATTGATAAACAAAAAGATGCTCCTACTCCACTCTCTTGCTCTCTCTTTGCATCTCTTCATTCCCTTCGTGTCACTTTGCATCCTTCCACGCCATTCCACACCATTAGTCATTTATTTTCATTATAGTTTTAAGTTTTTGTGGTGAGTTTAAGGGTGAATTCTTCTATAAGAGTGTTGGAGAGGGAGAAAAGTGAAAGACTTCTTCTTTCTACATTTTCTAAGAGAGGCTACAAAGGATTTGCTTTCAGAAAGAGTTTTAGATAAGTGTTGTTTGTTTATTATTATTGTATGNGCAGATTGAAAGCTTATTTCTTGATGAGATGAAGTGGTGGATCAATGATCGGTCGGGAAATTAGATATTGTGATTAAGACTTTAATATCGTTATGGTCGATGAATTTTAGATGATAGGTGGAGTATGTGTATGGATTTCAGGAACCTAAATTAGCACGGTCGTTTTTGGCAGTAGTTAGACCAAGATGTGTTTGGGCGTATCAAATCGGGTTTACGGATCGAGTTTGTGCATGACCCGAAATTGACTCGACACAAATCTGACTCAAACGGGAAATGGTTTGGAAAGTAATCTGAACCCAACCTGACTTCAACCTGATTGAACTGAATTTAATCTCCTTAACTTGTTTCATTTATGCATAATATGTAATTGTGTCAATTTTATTTTGGCATGTCAAGAGTTAGATTAATCTCTGGCTGACAGATTAATTTTGAGTTAATTTTGATCTTCTTAACGGATTTATTTAGTTTTGGGGTGTAGGCGCTGCAATTATTTCTTTTATAGTGATTAAAGTCTTAAGAAAAAATGGGATTAAAGTCATGGTCGTGATATAGAATATCAATGTTAATATATCGAGAAAGGATACTTACAAAACATCTAAAAAAAGGAATAAACAATGTTGGAAAAGCATAAAATTTATTGGATGACATGCTAAGGACGCGATATCATAGACTCGGGATTACTTGAATGAGTTAATCATATGTTAGGATTTAAGTTTTAAGATAATAATCATATAAAGATTAGGGCTGTCAATACGGCTTGTTGTTCGCGAACAGCTCGTGTTCGGCTCGTTAAGAAACTCGTATTCGACTCGTTCGCTAAGTTAATGAGTCAAGCACGAACAACTCAAATAAAGATTTGTTCGTTCGTATTCGGCTCGTTTTGGCTCGAAATACTACTAATCAATTATATATATATATATTTGATGAGTAGTATTTTTTAAAAGATTAATTGACTACAAGATTACAAAGATTTATAATCAATTAAAAATATTAATTAAGAAAATAGAATAAAAATTATTTAGTTAGATTCAAATGATGTTTTAATATAAACAAAAGTTTTTAAATCTTGTCCCAATCTTTAATATTTTATGGCAAGGTGATTAAGGTTGTCAAAATGACTCTGTTCGTGAACGGCTCGTGTTCGACTCGTTAAGCAAACGAGCCGAACACGAACACACTTTTTGAGCTNCATGGTCGTGATATAGAATATCAATGTTAATATATCGAGAAAGGATACTTACAAAACATCAAAAAAAGGAATAAACAATGTTGGAAAAGCATAAAATTTATTGGATGATATGCTAAGGTCGCGATATCATAGACTTGGGATTACTTGAATGAGTTAATCATATGTTAGGATTTAAATTTTAAGATAATAATCATATAAAGGCTAGGGCTGCCAATACGGCTTGTTGTTCGCGAACAGCTTGTGTTCGGCTCGTTAAGAAACTCGTATTCGACTCGTTCGCTAAGTTAATGAGTCAAGCACGAACAACTCAAACAAAGATTTCTTCGTTCGTGTTTGGCTCGTTTTAGCTCGAAATACTACTGATCAATTATATATATATATTTGATGAGTAGTATTTTTTAAAAAATTAATTGACTACAAGATTACAAAGATTTATAATCAATTAAAAGTATTAATTAAGAAAATAGAATAAAAATTATTTAGTTAGATTCAATGATGTTTTAATATAAACAAAAGTTTTTAAATCTTGTCCCAATCTTTAATATTTTATGGCAAGGTGATTAAGGTTGTCAAAATGACTCTGTTCTTGAACGGCTTGTGTTCGACTCATTAAGCAAACGAGCAGAAAATGAACACACTTTTTGAGCTCGAAATATAAACGAGCCGAACACGAGCTGAGTCTGGGCTCGCTCGTGCTCGGCTCGTTTACACCCCTAATAAAGACTAATATATTAGACCATCTTATTAAATTGTGAGCTAATTATTCCAAAAACTATGATGATTATATCATTCAAGAATTGTTGGAGATCTTAGAATATTGTATAGGGCTGCTAGTTTTGAACTTAGAGAACTGTGGTAGTGATCTAACATATCATTAGGGTATAACTATTTATCTAAATCTAATTCGAATGAGCGTAATGACAACATAAATAAGAAAGCTTGACATATGGTTTAATAATTTTACTTGGAACAATCAATTAGATCCACTTAATTATTTTTGAAATATATGAAGTTTAAGTATCTATGCAACTATAAGATGCATATAACTTGTAATTAAAAAGTAGGGCTTGCGATCTTATCAAATAAATTTATGTGCATCGACCGTGAGGGTACGATATAAGATTCTACAATGTAGATTTTGAATAGTTATGTAGTCTTCATTATGAGAGACATTCTATAAATTTACTATGTTAACTTGCTAGGTTTGCAAATATGTTTATCAATTGAGGGTAACATGACAATTTTTGTTAAGCATGCCCTTAGTGGTCAAAATAATCAGTAAATGCTAATTGATTATCAATGGTCTATAACTTGTGATTAATTGTTTTTAAATTTTGATTTTGATAGAAGCTTTACGTTAACCTTAATAAATTCAGTTTCATATGTTTATAATGTTAGAATAAAGTTCTAATGTTCTAAAAACAACATAAGAATGAATACAAGCCAATATCTAATTATAGACAAAAAAATAGACCAATATAATTCCTTAGTGATTTAATATTTCTTCAACAACTTGAGCAAACAAATGTTCTTAAGCTTTATAGGAAGCTCAAAATTGAGTTTTATAAGGTGGAAGCATGAGTACAAGTCTTTGAGGTGCACATTATCAAAATAATTAAGGAATATTAATGTTTAAAGTTTAACAAGAACAAATTTGATGGGGATTAAAATAGTTTTTAGGGTGGCTCAAATTGTTTCAATGGGTGATAATGAAGTTAATGGAGGTGGTATGCTAACTTAGTTCCCTCTAGATCTACTCTGGTAGGCGAGGCCGAAGACGGGTTTGTAGGACACAAGATGAGATAAAAAATTGTAGAACAGTCAAAACTTGAAGAATTTGTAGGATGAGAAAGTAAATTTTATGATGTAGTTTGGAAGCAACAAAAAACTACAAGGATTTTCTCTCTTCTTTCTTAGCTCCGTAGTTAAGAAATAAGAAAAGATAAGGCTAAAAAGTGTTATGGGAGGTTTCTCTCTACCTCAAAAACTTCTAATAGTACATGCCCTCACTAGAAAGGGTTGTATCTATAAAATGATTTATACTTAAAAAAGGGTTCACACTTTTAGATGCTACAAAGGATATTTCCATGTGAATGTTCTGGAGGATCAATTGGGTTTAGGATGCAAAGTGGTAAGGTTTAGCTTAGGTTATGGAGGAAGGAATCCTTATGCTAGATTTGTTAATAAATCCATCATGGATACCTTAGAGTTAGTTAACATAATAAATTAATACCATTTTTAGGTGAACCCAACAAGAGTAGTTTGACTAAGGTCAGGTCAAAAACTGAGGCTAGGCTATAAATTAATAATGATGGTTGTAGCAAGGTCAATTGGAATTGGGCAAAGCTAAATTGGCCATTTGAGCCAAAGGTTTGCATTGAGATATTTTGGTTCTAGGTTAGGCCTAATTCTTCCAAGAGACTCTTATTAGTGTCTATGACGATTAAGTAATAAGTCTGACTGTTTAATTATCTTGGGTCAAGTCAATTTGGTCAATAGATTCACTATTGGTTTAATTGGTCCTACAACAACCGAAAATGATATGATTCTTTCTTACACTAGAGTGGGTCACTTATTAGATATGCAATAGTAAATACTCAAAATTATTATTATTATTATTATTATTATTATTATTATTATTATTATTATTATTATTATTATTAATAAACAAGCATATAACCACTAATACCATCAAAATGTTGCAAAGAAGAAACTCCAATATCTATTTAGATATAACAAGTTATTGAATTAGAAAGGATAATATACTACAAACATAGTACAATTTTCTATATCTTTCAAAAAAAAAAAATATCACCATGGTTGCAAACAAATATAACTACATTCTAACAAAAGTTATATCTATAAATAGGTACCTACAACCTCAATTAGGAAACTAACAATTAATTTTTTTTTAAAAAAATGCAACCTCGAAGTCTAATTAATCTACTTTTTTTTTCCAGAAATCAAAATAATTAAATAAAATAGGGATGAGCATCTATAGCTTAGTAGTGCATGCGACCCATCTTAAAATTTTAATGTAGAAAAAAACAATCATATGCTAAAATTTTAATAACTGGCAGGATTGAATATAAAGAACTTCAATTTGAAAATATAGAGCAAAATAATATGATAGTTTGGGAAGTCGTTGAGGTTCGCCTCTATCATGCGACCCGTCCTAAAAAATAGTTTTTCTTACTTGAACCTTTCCCCCTTGTTATTCCTTACAAACCACCTTGAAAACCCAAACTTTGGAATATCTTAAGGACGAAACCCCTGATATTTATCGAGAGTTTTCTTAAGTGACTTAGATCATTTAGTATGTAATTAACTATAGAGGCTTCCCATTATAGAGAACTTTAGAACTCATGTAATATAAACTCTATATAATCCTTATATTAGATAAGAGAACTTGTCGACCATACATATAGTTCACATACCAAATAGATGTCATAAGTTTCTTTAGTTTATATAATCGAGACCACTGTCAAGTAGTATGTCTATCTCTTGGGACGGTGTATTGTTTGTAGTGTTGTTCTCGATTATTTAAATTATCAAATTCATGAGATCTTGTTAGTCTCATATTTTTCAGAATTAAAATACTATTTTTTCAAATCAAAATTATATCTATACTTAATCAAAAATTATTTTTCAAAAATTAAATCGGCCGACACATTCTCGAGCGCATAAGCACCCACATAACGCATATAAGCGCCAATCTCTCAGCCAATAAGCAAAACCACACATTCTTGGTGTTTGGGCATATAGGTATCGTTCTTGATGCTAGAAGGATGGTGTTGGCGCACAGGCACCCATGTTTGGGCACATAGGCACCCAAACCTATCTTGACATCCCTTTTGAATGTCTTTGAGTACATATGTTTTGGGTTAGGTTTTTACGCAGTTTTGGACTACCCTCCATTCACTGAATATGATTCATATGCATTCAGATGAATCTCCGAGATGTGCCAAATTGAACGAATAACATTATACGATGAGAATTTTGCCCTAGTATGGCTATTTCAGCTCAAACCCTAAGTTTACCTATCAAGTGCCCGTTTAAAGACTGTATGGGTCCTTAAGCTACAAAAAATCACATATCATTGAAATATGACCCCATAACTTAAAAGTTAATATTTAGGAGTTTTCTTTTAAGAAATTTTAGTGTCAACAGATACACCAGTCTGAACCCTGATTTTCTCTAAAATGTGCGTAGGAGAGTTCTATGACTGCCCTTGACCATAGGAGGCTCTGAATAGGAGCATGGTCTCTGAACACTAAAATGGACATTAAATATGTCCCTTGTCATCACTCAAATGTTAGCTCTCTCAGGTAGGGTTGGATCGGCACCAATCGTAGTTCCTTGCTCGAGACACGTACCATTGGTCTTGATGGAGTCTTGGCTTACAAGAGACAGTGAGTGAGCGGAACACAGTCTCGCAACATTCTTGTGGACATCTCACACACGCGACATAAAAAAGTTATGCCAATAAAAAATTTGAACCAACAACCACCAAAAATATTACTGATCATCACTGGAGATTATTGTAGCCAAATTATTACCTTGGAGTTATCGTAATGTAATTATCACCTCCAAGCCGTTGTTTCTAATCATTATAACATAATCAACATTGGTGGTTATTAACCCCTACTATAGCAACATAAGGACATAAAATGTTCATACTGCATATAACCTCATCTTTCTTAAGGATAAGAGTGGAATCTCGTAACTTTAAATATATAACAGATTAATTTGATTGAGCCGAACCACATGATTTTTTTCATTTCTAATGATTTTTCACATGAATAATTTAATACCTTTTTTTTAGATCTTATTTTATCTCTGTGTGTTGGATCTTCATGCAATTCTAAAACTTAACATCTACACTCTAAAGCCATGAATTTTCTAGCACACAACTTATATAACACTTCATTGTCATACTTACATGATAATATCAACTTGAAATTTGATCTTTCACTTTAAAATAATTCATCTCAATGGTATTTTATAAGACAATAGTATTATTAAATATTTAAATGTTATATTAATAAATACCTAAATTTATGTGTTTGATATATAACACATAAGAATTGTATTAATGATTCCTTATATTAATTAATATATACCAAGTTTTCAACATAACAATTAATAATCAAAGAGCAAATTATTAATAAATATTCTTAATTAAACTAGTTAAAATGAAATCTATGTTTAGATAGTTGTATTCCTGAGGTCATATATTCTAATCGTATTACTTGTGATTAATCACTCCTTACTATTATAAAATCTTGTTTTCTATACTTTAGTCAAAATAGAAGGAGAAATTTACATGCATACCCCTCAATTCTTGTCTATTTACATATCTAACACCTAAATTATAATTTTTATATTTGTAAATCTTCCGGAAATAAAACCAACCAAACATAAAGTAGAAATTCAATTCCAATTGAAGTGAAAAACATCAATTTGACTTGTAAGAAAAATGAATCAAGTTTCAAAAGCACAGCCAACCCCAAACGTCCCCATCGAGCACGCCCTCACCAACCCACTTGGCTCCCTTAGCAACCTAATCTGCTATCCTTCCCTCCCCACCTTGCCAAAATTCTCTCCTTTTTGGGGTCGGAGGCGGCCCCCTCCATTCCCCTTCCCTCCCGCACCCTTGAAACTCTCTTCCCCAATCCGTCGGTTGATTTCATTCGTGTAGACTCTTCTTCTTCTTCGACAACTACCGGTGGAGAATACACCTCCCCGCTCTATTTATCTCCGTACCTGTTCTGTCCAATTATCTGTCTCGTCGTTGTGCGGCTCGCTTTCCAACCATCAACTTATTCCCCACTCTCTCTCTCTTTTTCCTCCCTCAGTTTTGGTGGAGGAGGAAGGGATGGGGGCGCTGGAGGAAGGGCAGCTCAATCCGAACGTGTCCGAGATCACTTCCGGCGGAGGAGGGAGAGGGTCGGCGGCCGGAACGATGGAGAATGCGGTGAAGATCCTTTTGATGGGCTTGGGGGAGGATTCTGAGAGGGAGGGGCTAAAAAGGACGCCGATGCGCGTTGCAAAGGCTTTCAGGGACGGCACGAGAGGTATCACTCGTCTTGTTTTGGTGTCTATTGACTTAGATCTGTTATATTTCGATCCAAAGATGGCATTTTGATGCGGATTTCTATTGGTTTCTGTACTTGGATTTGATTACTTCCTGTTGCTTACCTCCTGCAACTCGTTTGGTGGGTTTCCGAGAGGTTAATTTTCGCTAGTATTTGAGATATTTATAGTCATGTTCAATGCCTGCCAAATCTAGGTTTTGTCTTTGTTCGTACAAGGCAGTAAAGATTTCGCTCATGCTTGCAGGTTACAAGCAGAAAGTGGACGATATTGTGCATGGAGCCCTATTTCCGGAAGCCGGCTTGGACCATGGAGCAGGGCAAGCTGGAGGTACAGGTGGTCTGGTGGTCGTCCGAGACATCAATCTATTCTCTTATTGTGAGTCCTGTCTGCTTCCTTTCAGCATTAAATGCCATGTAGGTTACGTTCCTTCAGGACAAAGAGTTGTAGGACTCAGCAAGCTTTCCAGAGTAGCTGATGTCTACGCTAAAAGGCTTCAAGAACCGCAAAGACTGGCCGATGAAATCTGCCAGGCTCTGCAGAATAGCATCCAGCCAGCCGGGGTTTCCGTGGCCCTTCAATGTTGGCACATCCAGTTCCCTGAGGCTTTGAAATGCAATTTGGATCCAATGCATCCTTCTAGATCCAGCACTCAAGGTTGGATGCATACTTCAGTCTGTTCAAACACTGGAGTTTTTGACCAAAAGAAGAGTTCTTTCAGGGATGAGTTTCAAACTCTACTAAAATTCAGTAGTGTGAGCTTTAGTCTGGAAAATGTAAGTTCTTTGATCCATTCATGGTGCCCATCGAGATCCATTCATGTGCCCGAATCCAAAGGTCACATATCAAACGGTAGGATTTGTTACAGGCCAGTAGTTTCTCATGCTGCCATGGTAGCAGCAGTGGCTTCAATGATTGTATCACTTGGTGAAGACCCTTCAAGAAAAGAGCTTGTCGGGACTCCATATCGTTATGTGCATTGGCTTATGAACTTCAGCAGATCCAATACAGATACGAGGCCGCAAAATGGCTCTGTTGTGGATGCCATGGATTCTCATGGCAGTTCAAATGGTTATATTTACGGGGAAAGTGAGATGCACTCGGAGCTGAATTTACCCTTCTGCGCCCAATGCGAGCACCATCTCCTCCCATTCCATGGTGTGGTGCACATTGGCTACTTCCAGGATGGAGAAAGGAGAGCCATTGATAGATCTTCTTTGCAAACAATGGTCCATTTGTATGGCTGTAAGCTTCAGGTGCAGGAAAGGCTTACGAGGCAGATAGCAGAAGCTGTGTATTCGGTGCTTGGAAGGGGAGTAATGGTGGTTGTGGAAGCAAATCATGTGTGCATGATATCGAGAGGTATAGAGAAGGTGGGAAGCAGCACAGCTACAGTTGCTGTGATGGGTCAATTCTCCACAGATATTACAGCCAAGGCTTTGTTCCTGGAAACCATATCAAAGGTTACTGCTGCTGCTGCTGCTGCTGGATCTTGACTTTCTCTGTTTCTTGAATCTTCAAAATTTTGGTAACTTTTAGTACTATTTGGTTTGTAGGGGGTACAAGTGTGGCAAGAGAAAATCATACAAGTTTTATATGAGAATTTACAGCACTCTGTATTTGATTTGCTTTACTCCACTGAGAACTCATGGCTGATTTAAAGAGCTATGAGCGGCTAAGAATTGATTGTATTAAGTTGAATTTCATACTGTTTTAAGTGAATTTTTTTTTTTCAAATTAGCAACGCAAGCGGTCTCACATAATTATTGATGAGAACTGTCTTCATGAAATTATGGGCTTTATTTTAAACAATAATTTTTGGTGAGGCTCACAAATCTACGTGACCAAACCTCGTTGATGAAGATACCACTCTTCTTACCTATGCAATGAAAATTGTATTTTACCTTTTAAACGTTGGCAATGGTAATTTCTATGCTGAGATATGAAAAATATGAATGTTATAAATATAAACATCATCCTTTAGGTGTTAAATATGTAAATTGATAGGAATTGTGGTATGCATGTTAATACCCCATCATTTTTCTATCTAATTCTCACTTAATATTATTTTGTATTTTGGATTACACTAAATAAATGTATTCATAAACAACTTTTTTATGATATAAAAATAAAAAACCAAAAAGATGATTATTAAATGAGCATGAGCTTCACATCTTATAAAATCGAGAAAATTTTCCAATATATATTACAAAAATTTGAAAGATAAATAAATAAGAATTTCTTTGGCCATATGTCAAAAAAGTTGTTCCATAATTGTTCTTGAGCTGAGCACAATTTTGTATTAGTCTTATAGTTGAGTATTGTCAAAAATTGCAATATAAGAAATCTAAAAATCATATAAAAATTGCGGAGAATTCATAATCAGAAAAAAGTTGCCACTAGCCAAGTTTTCCTTCCCAACCAAACGCTTCCCTTTCACTTTCCCTCACCAAACACAGCCAATGTTGACCGAAAAGAAGGCAGAATCACTTCAAATTTTCCAATTTTATCATTCCTTCAAAATATGCAGTACAAGAGAACATCCAGAAATAATGAAAATAAATTTTAAAATCACACTTGAAATCATGAACACAATCAACAAAAAAGACTGACACAGAACAAATTGAAAAAAAAGCTAACATCGCTTACTTAAAATCCAGAACAAAAAGCTGAAACATGAACAAAGTTGATTAAAGCTGGAACAAGACTTTGTTGCCTGAACTTAAATCGACATCCATCTCAGCGCGCTTGTTAATCCCAGAACCATTTTCTCATTAATACCCACCCGAGCCTCCAAATCCCCCGGCACCGCCACCATAACCCCCGCGAAATCCGCCAGAAGGTCTATCATTTGCAAAGCTCACACGAATGCTTCGACCATGCAACTCCTAATAAAAACAATGCAAGTGGATTAGAGAGAGGGAGGGAGAGAGAGAGAGAGAGAGAGGAGACGAGCGTAGGCAGAAACCTGGCCATCCATGCTTGAAAGAGCACTTTTAGCAGACTCAGAATCTTCAAAGCTTACAAAACCAAATCCTTTGGACCTTCCAGAATCTCTATCAGTGATGACCTTTGCTGTAAAATATACAACAAAGCTGCTGAAGTCGTGGAACTTCCACATTTCATTAACAAATCTATGCAAGATCCTAAAATGGCAAAATAAAAGCATGAATGAAATATTCTGTGTTCAGGGTACAAATATAGATTATTTCCAACCAAACCTTCAACAACTGTTCCAAAGCAGTTGAAGGCCTCCTTAAGTGACATGTCATCTGTGCCATATGAGAGACCTGGAAGTCATCAATAGTAAAGCCATAAATCAATCCAATCAAACTGAAATAGCTTGGCAAACTCAAGGTAGGATATGAAATGGAGACTTACCGCCAACAAAAAGCTTTGATGTAGAAGCATGGCGGACAACATTAAACATATGTATCATGGGAATTGGTCCCCTCGATGAACTTGAAGCGCATTGCCTTCTAATTAACCCACCAACTTTGTTGCAGAACGCCATTTTATACGGCAACCCTTCAATCTGCCAAAAATAAATGCGCCAGTGCAGAGTACTAAAACACACAATAAAGTCCTTTTACATATGCGGGCCTCGGTAATACAGAATTGGATAAATATTGAACTATTATAATTCCTTATATTAACAAAGAAATAAAAGCAAAAACTTAAAGCCTCAACTTCACATGGGTGAAAATACAAAATCAACTGATCCATGGCTCCACGTCAAAATGGTCCAATTCAATTACAAGACCAAATCAAATTCAATTACAAGCCCAAATCAGATNAACCTGCCCTAGCTCATAAAGAAAGAATTGTGGGTTCTCCTAACCCTTTAAAGGATGGAAGGGTGTGGTTCTACTCCCAATTTGAGAAGGACGGTATGGAGGAATAATGTTTTTTTTTCTGACGGCCTCACGCAAAGGAGGGATGATGGTGAATTTCCCAAGGGTTAAATACTTAAGACAGACAAATGAGATTGGCACCAAATCAAGTACAAGGGTTTTGAGTACTCTTGCTCTTTACTTGCATTTATTTGATTGTTCTTTACTTGCACTTATTTGATGGTTCTTTACTTGCCCGTTTATGTGATGAATGGTTTGATTGTAAACTTATTTGCTAGTTCGGTCAAGTAAATTTTGATATTGTTCTTAAAGTTTGTATCACTCGCTAGTTAACATAATATCACTTAATTACCATGATATATTTTCTGCATACTTGTGGCTTGTGCAAGATAGCTTATTTGTGTTGTGATTTTACTGTTTTTGGGTTGACTCGAAAGAATTTGCAAAAGTTCTATTTGTTGTATTTCACACCCCAATTACACTCTGAGCAATAATTTAACACTTGCATATATATATAAATGCACGCATACACATACACAAGATAAACTTCTACTACCATGAGAAGAATGAATATTTTCCGCATATTGAGATTTAAATGTTGT
>JXCR01145766.1:54765-111070 GCA_002079205.1 Phalaenopsis hybrid cultivar
TATATATATATATATATATATATATATATATATATATATATATATATATATATATATATATATATATATATATATATATATATTCAAACAGGAACGACCAGAGCTATTATACGAGGCCCGGTCATCCCTCATGTGTCTAAGAATTCGAGTACCACACCCTACACTCGGGGGGAATCGAACCCCAGACCAGAGGAGACTTACAACTGACGAGCAGATACCCGACCAACTAATCTGAGTACGCGGAGCATTCCCAATACATATATATTTGTGAGAAATGGCGATTTCAATCGTCTCCATCGCCTCTACTAGGGTTTCGAATGACGATTTCGTTCGTCAATGATTCAGTCGCGTATGATTCAGAAGTAATCGAAGGAAAATGGCTCGCATCTCATCGGTTCTCAACTGCGTCTGTTTCGTCTGTTCGCCTGTTTCGACGTCGAGCGTCTCCTCTGTCGGCTCGCATTTTTAGCGTCATCGTATGTTTCGACGCTAAGCTTCTGCGACTTCTTCCTCATCTTCCACTGACACACTCAAACACCTTTGTCNGCGATTTCGTCATCTCCAACGTCTCTGCTAGGGTTTCGAATGACGATTTCGGTCGTCAATGATTCAGTCGCGTATGATTCAGAAGAAATTGAAGNGAGCAGATACCCGAACAACTAATCTGAGTACGCGGAGCATTCCCAATCTATATATATTTGTGAGAAATGGCGATTTCGATCGTCTCCATCGCCTCTGCTAGGGTTTCGAATGACGATTTCGGTCGTCAATGATTCAGTCGCGTATGATTCAGAAGAAATTGAAGGAAAAGGGCTCGCATCTCATCGGTTCTCAACTGCGTCTGTTTCGTCTGTTCGCCTGTTTCGACGCCGAGCGTCTCCTCTGTCGACTCGCATTTTTAGCGTTATCGTATGTTTCGACGCTAAGCTTCTGCGACTTCTTCCTCATCTTCCACTGACACACTCAAACACCTTTGTCGTCGTCGTCTATTCCCGTAGCCGATCTTGCGTCCGTAGACGAAGGCGCTAGAGACGTCTCGTTCCAGACGACCCGATCTTGCATTTGTTCCCTTAGACGAAGGTGCTACAGTTGTCTCGCTCCAGACGACCCGAGCTCAACAACAGTTTCCTCGCTTCCTTGCGGCCCGTCAGACCATTTCTTTCCTGACTCTTGTGAGGGAGATGGCCTTGACGCTCCGTTCCTATGGCGACTAGTCCATTACTGCTCGTGCCCCTCCAGGTTCAGAGCCTGCTTTTGCTATCGGTAAGTCCTGCAATGTTCCACAATCGTACCATGAGGCTTTTGAAGGTGGCGGCGAACACACTTTTATTAAAAAGCTTAGAAAAAAAGAAGTCTACACTTATTCTCACTGAGGTTGAAACTGGTAATCTAGCGTTCTCTTAGCATTTTGCTTTAGTCGGGAAATTCTTTTATGGTCATCCAAAACTGGAGATCATTAGAAAACAATTTGATGCTATGAAACTATTGGGCAGTTGGAACATTGGTCTACTAGACTGTTGACATATACTTATTCAACTATCTAAGGATGCCGATTACACTCGCATTTTCTCTCGAAAAGTTATCAAGATCGACAATCGTTTTATGAAAATTCTGAAGTGGACTGTTGATTTTGATCCAAAAGCGGAATCCCCTATCATTCCAGTTTGAATAAAGTTTACGGGGGGTTAAAATTACATCTATTCAACATGAAAATCCTCTACTCTTTAGCAACTGCTTACGGTGAGCCTCTCAAGATGGATAGTCCTACTCTTTCTGTCACCAGACCCTCAATAACTTAAGTGTTAGTTGAGAGAGATATCACTCAACCAGCTCCGGATAAGATATGGATTGACACTATTCGCACCAGGCATTGGCAAAAGGTTGAAATAGAACCACATCCTCCTTATTGCTATCATTGTAGTATGTTTGGTCACAATTCTACTAGTTACTATCGCTTGCACCCTCATCTAAGGCCAAATATCGCTAAAGATCAGCCACCTATCATCATTGCTGAGAAGGTTCAATCCGATACTCTTTCTAACACCGCAATTCCACATGAAGAAAATCTTACTACAGGTACAGATCCAAATGTGGTGATACCACTTACTGTTATTGAAGAAGACCCACTTAAATGCCAAGACACAGAGAGTGCTCTTTCGACCCGATAGAAGATTAGCTGGTACAACAAGTGATTGCTTCTAATATTCAACAACTTACACGTATCCTGCACACTTCAGACCATTCTGCTAATCGAGTGAGCCAATCTTCGGATGAGGAATGACAGGTCTACATGAGGAAGAAAAAGGACGGAGGACGACAAGAGCTAGGGAATCTATTGGATGATACATTGGTTACTACTGACAATGACACTCATCTGACCAATTTATTAGCTGACTCATTCCCAAATAATTAGAGGCTGAGGCAAGGCAAAATCGGGTCGCTCTCCAGCTATCTGATACTTTTATTTTGAAACTTTTTGGTTTTTTATTTNTTTTTTAGCTTCGTCGTCTGTTTCGACGCTAAGCTTCTGTGAATTCTTCCTCATCTTCCACTGACACACTTAAACACAACTGCTCTGTCGTCGTCATCTGTTCCCATAGCCGTAGCCGATCTTGCGTCTGTGGACGAAAGCGCTAGAGTCGTCTCGCTCCAAACGACCCGATCTTGCGTCTGTTCCCTTAGACGAAGGCGCTACAGTCGTCTCGCTCCAAACGACCCGAGCCCAACAGCGCCAACAGTTTCCTCACTTCCTTGCCGCTCATCAGACCATTTCTTTCCTGACTCTTGTGAGGGAGATGGCCTCGACGCTCCGTTCCTATCTAAATGCCCTTACCGGCGACTTGCCCATTCTTGCTCATGCCCCTTCTCCAGGTTCAGAGTCTGCTTTTGCTATCAGTAAGTCCTGCAATGTTCCACAATCGTACCACGAGACTCTTGAAGGTGGCGGCGAGCACACTTTTATTAAAAAGCTTAGAGAAAAAAATGGGAAGTCTGCATTTATTCTCACTGAGGTTGAAACCGGTAATCTAGCGTCCTTTTAGCGTTTTGCTTTAGTTCGAAAATTCCTTTATGGTCATTTAAAACTGGAGATCATTAGAAAAGAATTTGATGCTATGAAACTATTGGACAGTTGGAACATTGATCTACTAGACGGTCGACATATATTTATTCAGCTATCTCACGATGTCGATTACACTCGCATTTTCTCTCGAAAAGTTATCAAGATCGACAATCGTTTTATGAAAATTCTGAAGTTGACTGTCGATTTTGATCCAAAAGCGGAATCCTATATCATTTCAGTTTGGATAAAGTTTCTGAGGTTAAAATTACATCTGTTCAACATGAAAATCCTCTACTCTTTAGCAACTGCTTATGGTAAGTCTCTCAAGGTGGATAGTCATACTCTTTCTATCACCAGACCCTTGGTGGCTTGTGTGTTAGTTGAGAGAGATATCACTCAACCAGCTCCGGATGAGATATGGATTGACACTATTCACACCGAGTATTAACAAAAGGTTAAAATAGCACCACATCATCTTTATTGCTCTCATTGTAGTATATTTGGTCACATTTCTACTATTTGTTATCGCTTGCATTCTCATCTAAGACCTAATACCGCTAAAGGTCAGTCACCTACCATCATTGCTGCGAAGGTTCAATCCAATCATCTTTCCAACATCGTAATTCCACATGAAGAACACCTTACTACAGATACAGATCCAAATGTGTTGATACTAGTTACTGTTATTGAAGAATGACCACTTACATGCCAAGACAAACGAGAGTGTTATTTCGACCCGATAGAAGATCAGCTGGTACAACAAGTAGTTGCTTCTAATGTTTAACAACATACATATATCCTACACGCTTCAGACCATTCTGCTGATCAGGTGAGACAATCTTCGGATGAGGAATGACAGGTCTACACAAGGAGGAAGAAAAAGAACGGAAAACGACTCGAGCTAGGAAATCTATTGGATGATACATTGATTACTACTGGCAATGGCACTCATCTGACCAATTTATTAGCTGGTTTCTTCCCTAGAACTACAGGCAGAGGCAAGGCAAAATCAGGTCGCTCTCTAGCTACCTAATACTCTTATTTTGAAACCTTCTGATTTTTTATTGAAATCTCATGTTTTTTGTTGTATTTTCTCTTTTTTTTTTGAACCATTTGATTTGGTGGTTTGTATGGGTTGGGTGCCATGTTTGGGAGCTTCCACAAAATCTATCTGTACCCTACTTTTTATTTAATATAGTAGCCTTTGGGCTTTCAAATATATATATGTATATCTATATATGTATATCTATATATGTATATCTATATATGTATATGTATATGCATATGTATATAGACACACACACACATACATGCGTACATGCATTATAAATACAACATATATTCAAGTTCTATGATGCTTAAATGACCCCATACAATGAAAAGTGTAAAAACGTTCACATGTGCTTAAAGCAATCAATATAAATTTTCAATCCATTAAATAAAATTTTCTTAGCTTTTGTGAACAAGAGCTCATTTGATTTAGGTTCAATACCTAACAAAATGAGCAAAACAAGGAACTAGATTACTCGGTATTTTACATTTCAAATGATGAATTCCCAACAATAGCTAAGCAATTTTTCAAGATGTAAATTAGCCAAGCTGAACCAAGTACTAAAAATTTAAAAGTTTGTTGATAAATACTTTTCTAAGGACTGAGCCAAATTTTTTACATAACCAAATTTTAAAATCTTGATAATAATATAGATTTAAAATCTTGATAATAATCTTCAGTCAATCCAATCCAAAGAATAAATGAATCTACAAGATTCTATCTAGGAGGTTATGACTCGATGAGCCGCCCGTGCTTTGCAGAACCAAGTGTGTGTCAAGCTTTTAGCATCGTTGTCGGGGAGCAGCAATTAATTTGATTTAGTAAAATTTTAGTTTAACTTTTAGATCTTAAATTTGAAAACTATAGTGTTCATTATTTCCTGTTCTCTTAATTTTTTGTCATAACTTGTAAAATCCAAAAATATCTTGTTTTAAATTTGTTTGATTGTGCACTTGCTTTGTTTCTTACTTTCAACTCCTGCATAGAACCTGTTGTTTACTTGTTCTTGATTTAGTAATTTATTTTGTTTTTGTTACTTTTGTTTAAATTGTTTGTTGTTCTCTTTAGCTTAGAGATACATTGCTAGTTGAACCTAGTTAGTGTATGCGTAGTTCAGGACCTTTAGGACTTGAACCATACGACCCTGAGTTAGAGAGATGTCGGTCAACTTTTTCGATAGATTTGAAAATATGGTATATGAAAACAATTTTTGAAATTTAATTTAATATAATAGATATATAGTTTGGGTTTCGAAAGTAGTATGTTTTAATTTTCGAAAAATGAGACCAAATGGATCTCATTCGTCCAATAGCTTGCATAATCGTGTCCGATACCGCGAATTCTACACCCTCCCGAAAGATAAATGTAGATCTCGGCGATAGACCCCATCCTACAAACTAAGAGATTTATGACATTCGTTTGGTCTACGAACATTTTTATGTATGACCGACAAGTTCCCCTATTTAATACAAATATTAAATAGAGTTTATTTTATCTGGGTTCCAAGTTCCCTATAGAGGCAAGCCCCTATAGTTAATTACATCACAAATGACTTGGGTCACTTGAGAAAACTCTTGATAATGATCAGAGGTATTAGTCTTCAAGATTTCAAAGTTTAGGTTCTCACGGTAGGATGAGGAAAATCAAGTGGGAATGGCTCAATGTATAATATTTATTTTCAGGAGTCCAAAGGAATGAGAAGGTAGGGGATGTCACTGATCCGAGGTAAATCTCGGTGACTTCCCAGACTATTCTACAGTGTGGCTACATTTTTTGGGACGATGTTAATTAAGAGTTTGATCCTGCTAGTTTTATTATTTGGGACTTACACTTGCATAATACATGATTATGCAAATAGCCCGCAGAGATATGAGGGTTTACGTCGTACCGTACGACAACCTCGGAACCTATGGCGGGTTAGGATTTACACTGCGCAACATGGTCGTACAGGAGCCTAAAAAGAGAGTGAGGATTTATGTCGCGCTAGGTGAGCTACCTCAAAGTCCTATGCGTTGTTATTATACTATGAAGGGATAATGTTGAAGATCTTCTTGTTGCTCGCTTCAAACTCCTCGTCGTGCTGCCCACAAAATTGACTCCAAGCTCCTATCGTCGCGATGGCTCCAGGGTTTAAATGTTTGAAAATTGTAGTTTATGTTTCACAGTTTTTGTGTCAAAATTTGGTTTTGCATGCAGAATGAGTAGATTGCAGATAAATAAAATATAAAAAAAAAGTACTTGAAAGGTAAAATACAGTAAAGTAAAATGTTGTGGATAAACTATAAAAGCGTACCTAGGCATCTGCTACTATTGCGTTATTAATGTTACGAGCATAATATGATTTGCAGCAGATTAATAAACTTGCAAGAAAATTAAATAAAGCAAGAAAACTCAGCATGAAAGTCATAAAAACGAGTAGTAAAAAATCACAAGCAAAAGAAACATATAACCACATATGAAAGATCATGACTTGGTATAAGACATTGGTAAAAGTGGGGGCTCAGAGCTGGGTTGTGTGCTTCCCGATCTTGAGTAAGAGTTGTCAACTCGACCATCTACAGGAGGTAGTTCTTAACCTCAATCCCAATGACTAACCATGGACTTTTATAAATTTTCAGAGAAAAATTATTTGATTTCCATTCGAAAGCTGTTGTTTAAGTCTTTTTTTATGCAAAGTTCTTTTTAACATGCAAAAGGGATTTTTATTTTATTTTCGTAAATATTTTTTGTAAAGCCGTGTAGTCCACAGGTTAGTCACTCTAATCGTGCTAGAACTACTGACAACCTAAGAGCGTCGGGGCAACAACCTCACCAAGGGTCGGCGATAGTATCCTCGCTCCTTTCCTCTCTCTTATATAAGGTCATCGAGGTAGAAAATACTATTCTAATAATCCCACTTCGTATCCCTCATTTAAGCACATATAAGCAATGTCGTCATCGCCCTCGCCACTTAGACCCTAGACTTATCCTAGTCCGATGATCCATATGTGGCGTTAACAAATTTCCCCAATTGTCAGGAGGTTTTGAGTATACTATCCAAGCTCAAATCCCAATACACTAGGTTTTATTGTAGGTTGTCATTGAGGGAATTTCACTGTTGATTTAATTAAGGAAGCATGGGTCACGTCTCGGTGCATCGTGTCTAGTGTCTTAGTCAATTTGTGAATTAGGGTCAAGTGTCTAGTTTTATTATGCACTCGAGGATTAGGCGAATAGACTCTTACCTAAGGTATGTTCCTAAAACCTTGGGAGGTTACACTGCGGAGATTAAGTAGATAAACTCTCACCTAAGGTGTGCTCCTAAAGACTAGGAAACCTACATTGAGGATTAGGTGGATGGGCTCTCACCTAAGGTGTGCTCCTAAAATCTAGGAAGCCTACACTAAGGGCTAGGTGGATGGATTCTCACCTAAGGTATGTACTCANTTCAACTGGAACATGAGATTGCTAGTTGAACTAAGAGCAATCTCTCCATCCAAGGTTGTTTCTATGGATTTCAAGATATTATGGACAAAATTTATCAACATGGTCTCTGCTTACGTATCAATTGACTCTCTTTAGTTGTATAAGAGCTTCAAGCCCCAAGAAAAAGAGATTAATTTTGCTAGAACTCTACTCTAAACTTGAGGCTATTCATTCCAATTTGATGAATCACAATCTCTCTCCCTTTTAGATATGTGATTTAATGAATTGCTGCACGAAGAGTAAAGTCTTCGAGACAGGCCGCTCTAAAACAACAAAAAATGCATCAGAATATTAGTGGTTGTGCAACCAACGGGTAAGTAAAAGGTAAGATAAGCAAAACATTCAGTGCTTCAGTTGCGAGAAATAAGAACATAAGGCTCCCAAATGTGCAAAAAAATGGTAATTATTGTAAGAAGCCCGGACACACTGCTAAAAGGGGCATTTACATATATACCACCCAATTCCTATGTATTTACACATCTAACATCTAAACTTTATTTTTTACATTTATACCACATAAATATTTCATATCACAGAAAAAAATGCCACAATTTTAATTTTTAGAATGTGAATTACAACTTTTCTTGCATACGTAAGGTGGTATGTGTAAAAATTGAATTTTAGGTGTTAGATATGTAATACATAGGAATTGAGTGGTCTGCATGTAAATCTTCCTTACTAAAAATATCATACTCGCCCCCAATATAGACAATTTAATACTAGACAAATATTTGTTGCTGATAAGGCCATTGGTTTAGCAGCTATGGACAAGTCAACTCTTATTCTTGAAATAATTTAGCGTACGTTTATTAATGCCCTATAAATCTTAGGGCTAAACATATAGATTAAATGTTCTATCTTAGTTTATGGCTTCTAGCACATTCAATTATATGATTAATTTCATGCATATTCTTCATAATATTTGGTCATATCATAGCTCATCCTTAGTGATATTGCTAACGGTGGCAAGTTAACCTATTTCCCAACAATCATGTCTCATAAACCTCAACAAAAAATATGTTATAAAAAAAATAAGAAATGTAACCTATCATATGTTGTTTGAAGTTATTTTCAATTTTTTGAATCTAATGTTCCATCTAAATTCTAAGTTGAAGTCTTGGGCACAACAGCTTGTTTTATTAATAGCTTATTCTTCTTATGTCTTAAAGTTTGAATATTCTTTATAGTTCATTTGATGCAGTTTATTTAGCCTTTTGAACATTCGTTTTAACTTTTATTTTGTAATTTTAACTTGTAAATTTTTATTTGCCGCATTTGTGTCCAGAAGAGAGCGTTTTGACTACTTTTATGAATTATCTTGCTAAAAATTTTGGCAATCTCTTGATATCTCCCTTGCATTGGGGGAATGAGATTAATAGGCCTGCCCACCGTGCCAAGGAAAATACAAATTGTGCCACCATAGCCATGATCTTCAAAAACCAAAGCTCAAAAAAATGCGCACACAAGGTATCTGCATTAAAATTTTGCAACATTTATGTTTTTTCAAAGCACTAAGAAAAGTGCGCACAAGGTTTTCCCGTTGAATCACAAGCGCCACTTCCGAATTTCCTCCGCGATACTAAAAAAAGTGTGCATGGATTCTATTCATCACGCCAAACGTGTTGCAATCAAAAGTTCAAGAGTTTCAAAGGTATAGCATATTTTATACTTTTACACAGCTTGTCAACAAAGACAAAGCGACGAGTTCGTGAGGGCAATACACAATTTTTCTTGCTGATAGATGAAAATTTTTTTTTGTGCTCTCTATGTATAGAGAAGATTGGAGAGAGTTTTCTCTCTGATAGGTGGAAGAGAGGTTATTTTGTGGGTCACCGGCAAGCTTGGGGTTGACAGTGTAAAAGAAGGGAAAGAAGAGATGTGAAAGAGAGAAGATGCGTAAGGAGGAGAAATTCAAAATATTTTATTAACAAAAATTTCTATTACAGGGGTATTTATAGAACCCAGCTAGAAGAAGAAAATAATGCATATTCATATTTAGAATAACCAAATAGACAAGAACATAAATACAAAACAAATTATTCTAGTTCGGTATTAGTCCCCCTTAAACTAATAATATCCTTAGGACATATTGTTAGTTTGTTCCTGAGAGAACGAAACAACGAGATAGGAAGAGCCTTAATAAGATCGCCTTCTTAAGCAGAGTACCAGCCTGAGAGCAGGTGACCATAGTGTGTCTTAGTGGGGGAGGTGGAACAATTCCTGAGGGTTGAGGGCATTATGACAGTGAGGAGATGCGTGTGGGGGAGGGACGTCCGAAGGAGTAAGTGAGACAGAACTCGGTCGAGTGCGAGAGTTAAAGAGGAGTCGGAGGGCAAGATAAGAGAGTTTTGTTGGATGATTGAGGTAGGTAAGAGGAGTAAAGGAGAGCTAATTTGGGACGTGGGAGGTAGATGAGCTGATTGACAGTGAAATTTGTAAGGGTGGCTAGACTCGTTAAAGTTACAAGTCTGAAAAATAATCATCTTACCCGTTGTCGGATCAAAGCACTTATAACCTTTGACATTGGATGGATAGCCAAGAAAAACACACGATATTGATCATGCTTGAAGTTTATGTGTGTGAATAGGTGGCAGCCATGGAAAAAATTTGCATCCAAAGGATTTGAGATGTGAGCAATGAGGGGTCGTACCATAGAGTAGCTAATAGGGGGAGACATTGCTTGTGACTTTGGATGGTAGCCAATTGATCAAGTAGATGACAGCATAAACTGTGTCAAGCCAAAGCAAGGAAGGAACATTTGAATATATCATTAGAGCCCGACTGGTCTCCAATATGTGACGATGCTTCCGTTCGGCAATTCTATTTTGTTGTGGTGTATAAGGACAGCTGAATTGTTGAATAATAACATGTTTGTTGAGGAAGCTCTTGAAATTGTGACTGTTGTATTCACCAACGTTATCTGTACGAAGAACTTTGATCTTGTGGTTGAACTGAAGTTCTACTTCTTGTTTGAACCTGATAAAGTGTTGCAGTGCCTCAGATTTGGTAAACATAGGATAACTCCAACCTAACCGATAAAATTCATCAATGAGAAACACATAATATTTGTAACCTTGAACTGAAGGGAAATGAGAAAGCCCCCAAACATCTCTATGAATCAACACTAATGGAGTACCGTGCTTGCTAGTAGAATTAGAAAATGAAAGTCGGAGACATTACGCATTATTACATGAATTGCATATAGAGAATTAAGGAGAAATACTTAAGTGTGGTTGCTGTAAAAGATGAGTTTAACGACTTGCCAATGTGCATGTTCAAGTCAACGATGCCACTGTATGGAAGAAGGTACCGCTGCACCTAAGGCATGATGATTATTGGGAATTTGGTATAGTCCATGAGTGCAAGGACCTTGAAGAAAAAGCTTCTGAGTTGTGCGGTCCTAGATTTGATGGTCATGAGCATAAAAAATAACCATGCAGTTATTGTCAAAAGCTAACTGAGAGATAGAGTGCAGATTATGGGAAATGTTGGGGGTATGAAATAGCTTGGATAAAGTGAGCTTACGAGTCAGGGTGTCGGTAAATGTCGGAGCCAGAATGTTTAATCGGGACGGTATTGTCATTACCGACCATAACAGTCTCATGTCCAAGGTACGGGTTGGGTTGTTGAAGTTGAGTGTAGTCTGAGGTTAGATGTGAGGTTGCGCCAATATCAAGGTACCAATTGGGTTGATAAAGTGGAGGAAGAAATGTAGGCAACATGAGAGTTGGATGTCGGTGAAGAGGATGAAGCCTTGGGTTGGTAATGAATGTTCAGATGGTGCCAGCAGAGAGTTGCAATGTGTCCAGATTTATTAAAAATCTGACATGACACTTGATTGTGAAGTTTAGGTGTTGTTGGAGGATCGGACGTTCTGCAAAATGGGGGATTGCTGCTATTGTATTTGCCTTTGCCCTTATAATATTTGCTCTTCGCTTTGGAGGTGTATAAAGGATGGTGATCCGTAGGAACAACAGCATGCTCAGTGGAGAGGTTGATCTCTTCACTGACTAGTAGAGTGTGTAGTTCATCAAGACTGATGGAGGTGGATCTTGTACTGATTGAGGTATTAAACGAGGAATAAGTTGCAGGAAGACCTTTCAAAATGTAAAGAATCATATCTTCAATGTTAACATGTGAACCTGCCGCAGAGATGTTATCAACTATGGTTTTAATCTTCAGGGGAAATTGAGACATTGAGAGATTGTCCATTGAGAAATTGTGTAATTCGTTCTTTAGTTGTATGACGTGAGAGCGATATGTGACTTAAAGACACGTTTCCAAAGCATTCCAGATTGCGTTGCTGGTCTCAAGATTCAGAAAATATGACAAGATGGTGCACGACATGGTGGAGAACAGTGCTGCAGCCAAGTTCTCATCGATGAGCTGTTAGGTGGTGTAAACAGGACTGGGAAAGGATATGCCTGAAGAATTGAGAATCATATGAGGGGAGGGAATGATGCCATCAAGAAAGCCTAAGAATCCATTAGCTTTGGTCATCTTGATAATTTGAGAGTGCCAAAATTGGTAAGTATCCACAGAGATGGTGTTGGTCACGATGGATTTAAGATTCTCCATGAGAAATTTGAGGGAGGAAGAGATGGGGTTTTCTGAAATTCTGAGATTCACAAGTCAGTCAAGAATGTTGGTAGTGGATGAATCTTCCATGATGGACGATCAACAGGAGAAATGCTCGTCAGAAGAGACAGCAAAAGACAGGCAGAGAAGAAAGATTTGCATCAGGTAAGCAGGCAGAGCTTGAATCTAGAACTGCTTTGATATGCTTCAGGTTATAATGAAGGAAAAAGACTTTGGCTGGAGAAATAAGCCGAGAGAACCAGAGGGAAGAGGACAGGAGGGGAATAATATCTTGAAAGAGGCCTGATCTGATACCATGAAAAAGAAGGGAAAGAAAAGATGCGAAAGCAGAAGATGAGAAAGGAGGAGAAATTCAAAATATTTTATTAACAGAAATCTCTATTACAGGGGTATTTATAGAACCCAATTGAAAGAGGAAAATAATACATATTCACATCTAGAATAACCAAATAGACTAGGACCTAAATACAAAACATTATTCTGGTTTGCTATTAGACAGTAAGAGGTGAGTCGGGCTACTGTTTATCCGTCAAGCAACTACTTGGCATGTGGTTTAGCTGACGCGAACAGAGAGTAGGGAATCCACAAGGAGAGACAAACAACGGAGAGGACTTTTTTCAGTGTAGTTGAGCTTGATGAAGAACATGGCAAACACATCTGAAAGGGAGAGTGGGACTGAGATCTTCAGTTAGGAGCCGGATTAGCGGCCTTGGAGAGAGGTAGAGGTTGTTGTGTGAGTTGAGGAAACTAGGAAAATATGCGAGGGGGAGGAGTGGCCATAGAACCCCTACTACTCTATGAAGAAGTCAGAGACAGGTTCGAGAGGCCCAGCAACATTTATGGGAGTTGGGAATTGTGGAGGTCTATGATAGGTCATGTGAGGTGCAAAGCAGGACAAGCTTGCTGCACACAGAAGAAAATGGCAAGTCGCGTGATAGGATAAAAGGTTTAGTAAATCTTGAAGAAGAGAGGTGAAGTAAGATCTAAGCAAGAGAGAGAGCTATTGGTTTCATGCGTTGAGAGGAGCAGCTGATGCAGTATGATTTGATCAAAAGTGTCAAAAAGGGCCTACTGTGAGTTTCGCGTTAGAGCCAGTAGGCAAAGGAGAAAGGAGTGGCATTGTTGCGAGGCAAGGCCGAGAGATACAAGTAGGCACCAAATGGGAATAAATTGGGTTGGGTAGTGTAGATTTTAGGCATTATATTATTTATGGGGCATTTACATATCTAATTATATATCTAACATCTAAAGTTTATTCTTTATGTTTATAACATTCAAATCTTTCATTTAACATCAAAAATGTCATTAATACTAGCTTTTAAAAAGTGAAATACACCATTTCATGTATAAGTAGAGTTGTATAATGTAAATAAACTAAAGTTTAATCTAAATACATGAGACTTGAGTGGAATATATGTAGCTCTTCCTTCATTTATTTATTTATTAAATGCTATGGGGGAAACTGGACTTAACGGGCATCACAAGCAGGAGAGTGAAGCGATAAGGTGATGTAAGGATTTTTTATTTTTTTAAAATAAGAATATCATAATTAAATTTATGAAAAATTTTAAAAAATGTATTTTTTATGCTGAATTTTCTCGTGCATTTTTTTTGTTCTATGAATGTCATCTTTTACGTGCCATCACGATGTGAGTGCAATTTTGTATTTTGTATTTGCAGATTGAATAGGTCAATATAGATGCCCTTACTAAGCAATTTTGACATCTTGATAGCGTTGGTAGAGTTTGTTTTCTATATGGGCATCAATTGAGTGACTTCAATAACGGTTGCAGCAATTCAACGCCTGATTGTCACGAAGTGCATCTGCGGATCATCATTTTCATCGTGTTTGTCCATTTCAATCATGGAAATTCCTTTCAAAAATAATTTTGACACTTCAAATGCATCAACGTGATCAATTTTGTGAATGGGCTATCATTTGTGCAACTTCAACAATGACTCAAATAGTTTTTACCCAATCTGCCTGTGGATGCATCTATTGTCTATAGTCTTTATCAAAGAGTCTCTATTGGGCAATCTCAACATTTTGAACGTATTGGTGAAGTCCATTCTACAACCGAGTAATTTTTATGTGACTTTGGACGTGATCAAGACATTTTGACCTCGATTTTTGTGACATCATATTCATCATTTGTTGCACTCATCATGTCTGATTGATTCAACTTATGAAACATATATAAAAGCCAACAACAACTATAGAAAGTTGCCGAAGAAAAAAATTACAATACCATTCATGTTATTGTCCAGACCTATACCTAATGCAAAAATGCTATGTATAGGACTGCAACTTGCATAAGTTGGGAATAGGCCTACAATAAGACTTCAAGCCTAACCCTGAAAAGTTAATAAGCCTGATAAAAGATCTTGCATCATGTGGATGAGGTAAAGCCATAAAATTCCACCTATTCAAAATTTAAATGCTCGTCATTTATATATTTATGTCATGCAAGAGGGAAAGACTGAAATATGAAGGAAACAGGTTTACAATCTCAGCTTATGAGGGTATTCATGTAAGAAAGAATGTTTTAAGTCATTTTAGAGTCCACATAAAAACACATCTAATAACACAAACAAAAGGCATTGCAGATTAGCCCGATGTCAATGCTTGGCGAGCACAATCCATAGTAAGCATATTGCATCCTACTACTCTCAGCCTGCTACAGGTTATCCTACTCAATCAAAACGCAAATAAACTATAAGTTTATTTCAGAATTTTATGGAAGATTTTATGATTTTCTGTAATGAATTCCTTAAGAGTATCAGCCCAACATTCATCTCAAAAAATGCATGCTAATGTACCATCTCCAGCAGATCTGCAATGTTGGATACAACTTGGCCAAATTTTTTTTAGAATTTTGTAGAAAAGTATGGACAAGTGGTCAATGAATTTTAAAAAATTTTCATCTTATTTAGGCAGAATATATAATCTAAGAACCTACCAATCCAAATAATTCAAAACATTACAAAACAATTTGCATATAAAAACAAGACAGAAAGAATGTAAACATCATGGATCGACCATTCACTCCATCTACTATCCTGTAGTTAAACCATTCAGAATATACATAATCACATAGGGAAATCAAGAAAGTAACTTCCTAATTTCCCTATTCCTAAAATACCTCAAATTTTTTACCAGTGGAAAAGACCAACTCTGCAATCTTTGAAAGTCAAGGATTAAAGAGAATTTATGGTCTTAAAAACATGAAGGAAAACATTTAAGTCAAATTTAAGCCATGCGCGCTAAATCTTTACCGAATATGAATTGCCCTAATAATTTTTAAAAATTAATTAGATATTTTTAGAAAAATTAGAGAAATTATCAAAAATTGGTTATGACTTTGAAAATATTTTTGAAAGATAAGTGGAAAACGTTTTTTAAGAAAAATAGTATTTAAGATCATTAGAATAATAAAAACCATTATTGATCTTTCTAGAAACTACAAGAATATTTGTTTTAAGTGTTCGCAACGGCGCCAACCTTCTTAGAGGATAATTATACACAAGAACAACAACAGCAACAAAACATTTATCCCACTAATTGTGGTCGGCTACATGAATCCTTTTTCTCTACTGCGTCCTATTTAGTGTCATATTTTCATTTAATCCTAATACATTAAGATCATTTTTTATACAATATGCCCAAGTATCCTAGGTCTACCTCTGCCTTTCTTAACATAAGTCGAATCTAAAACATCTCTTCTAATCGGATCATCAGATGGTTGCCTTTAATGTGACCAAACCATCTAAGATGACTCTCTCTAATTTTTTCTGTCATTTGATATACACCAACCCTATCACAAATATATTCATTTCACATTTTGTCTCTAAGTGTAAAGCCACTCATCCACCTAATCATTCTCATCTCAGCAACACTTAACTTAGTTTTATGCTTCTCTTTTAAAGGCCAACATTCAACGCCATAGAGCATTGCAGGTCTCACCACCATCTTGTAAAATTTTCCTTTTAGTCTAAGCGGTACTTTCTATTACACAATAGGCCCTAAGCATTCCTCCACTTCAACTAACAAAACTTGATTTCTACAAATAACATCCCCATCAATATTACCATCACTTTGAACAATAGACCCGAGATATCTAAAGCGTTCACACCTTTTAATAATTTGATCACCCATAGTTACATTTTTGTCACTAGAGCTACTACTATTAAAATTATATTCCATGTATTCAGTTTTAGTTCTAGACAAACGAAGGCCTTTAGACTCCAAGCTAGACCTCCATAATTTAAGTTTTTTATGAGCTTTTTCTCTCGTCTTTTCCACGAGAAGGATATCATTAGCAAAAAGCAAACACCAAGGTACATCCTCCTGTAAGTTTCCAGTAAGAGCATCCATAACTAAAGCAAAAAGATATGGGCTTAAAGCCAATCCCTGATGTAAACCAAAAGAAATAAGAAAATTATTTGGTCAATCCTCCTGTTCAAACAGAAGTAACAGTTCTTGTATACATATCTTTAATGACTTGAATATAAGTCATATCAACCTTTCTTCTCAAGAACTCTCCAAAGGATATCTCTTGGAACCTTATCATAATCTTTTTCTAAATCAATAAAAAACATATGCAGACCCTCCTTATTATCTTTGAACTTCTCCATCAAACCTCTAAATAAATGTATAGCTTTCATAGTAGACCTGCCCGACATAAATTCAAACTCATTATGAGAAATCTTTGTAATACGTCCTAACCTATGTTCAATTACCCTCTTCCATAATTTTAAAGTATGACACATCAACTTAATTTCTCATTAATTGATACACTCTTGTACATCCTCATTATTCTTAATAATTATACATAAGCAAGTAAAAATGGGTAAGGGAGAAAATATAACTCAGCTATAATGAGCCCACTGGAAATCTCTTCTAGCACTTCCTTTAAATGCAATGTCATCAGACGAACTAGAAGTGAACTTGATCAAAATCCCACTACACTTGATTATTCCTAAACATAATAGAATGAGTACATCAGCATTGTAAAAGGGGGTCGTCACTCGTCGCCCACAATCCAGGCATCAGATGATCAAAGATGGGGTTATATGCCCTTTGCTCTACACATGTATGTGACGCCAAGAAATGTTGGGCACGAGCGAAGGAATCTATATAGACAAAAATAGTGCTACTAGGGTGAAGCCAATGGCTAGCATGTGAGCTATTGTCGGTTGGGTGATGTTTGCAAGTAGGACCNTCTCCTTTAAATGAAATGCCATTAGACGAACTAGAAGTGAACTTGATCAAAATCCCACTATACTTGATTATTCCTAAACATAATAGAATGAGTAAACCAACATTGTAAAAGGGGTCGTCACTCGTCGCCCACAATCCGGGCATCAGATGATCAAAGAGGGGGTTATATGCCCTTTGCTCTACACATGTATGTGACGCCAAGAAATGTTGGGCACGAGCAAGGGAATCTATATAGACAAAAAAAGTGCTACTAGGGTGAAGCCAATGGCTAGCATGTGAGCTATTGTCGGTTGGGTGATGTTTGCAAGTAGGACCGTCAAAACTGCTCGTTGTTCACGAACAATTCGTGTTCGGTTCATTAAGATGCTCATATTTGATTCGTTCGCTTTTACGCTCGATATATAAACGAGCCAAACACAAACTAAGATTTGTTCATTCGTGTTCGGCTTGTTTTGGCTCGAAATAATTAAGTTATATATATATATATATATATATATATATANAGCTCGGCTCGTTTACAGCCCTATGTACTAATGCCAAAACTTTAAATTTTACATATATCCCCCTTTACTTATGAATGAAATCATGTATTTTACTTTTTAAAAATTAAAATAATGATATTTTTTATATGATATTAAAAATTTAAGCGGTATATAAATAAAAATCAAAATTTAGATGTGTAGATATGTAAATACATAAGAATTAGGTGTTATGTACATAAATGTCCCTTTAAATTAATGTGCCAACACTAGCACCAAAAACTTCAAATTGTAAATTACTTAAATTGTCTTTTACAATTTTTATCTTTTTGCTGCGATTTTATTTAATATTTTTTTCTTTTTTGTTTTTATTTTTTTTTCTTTTAGTGGAGGTGGTGAAAATACCAAAAAGATGTTGAAATGAAAGCTTTGGATTCTTCTAAGTGGAACGGGTCATGCAATTTTATTTTTAGGAGTGTAAATGAGCTGACTTAATGTTCATATTTTGAATATATATATATATATATATATATATAATGAGTGCTGCGGTTGAGTAATGAATTATCGTCTTAGCGTTGCACAAAGATTCATCACACACTTAGATAAAATGGGAAATAATTTGTGATGACACCAGAAATTTTTACGTGGAAAAACCGTAAAGGGGAAAACCCACGGGGCATGACCCAGTTGCAAAAATCAACTATAGATTGATGATTACTGAGAACTATTGTCCCATAAACGGGAAATAGTCACTAGTTTTCCAAGTTACGAAGTCGACTGACGACGTTCAATCAGTGATGGTCGACAGTGGTCGGCGGTGATCAACGGTAGTCGACGACGTCGATGACGGTCGGTGGTGGTCGACGGAGGTCTGTGGTGGTCGACGACAGTTGATGACGGTCGGCGGTGGTCGACAGAGGTCAGTGAGATCGGCGGTGGTCAATTGTGGCAGACGACGATCGACGAAGGTCGGTGGTGGTCGACATAGGTCGGCAGCGGTCGATAGACGATGACAGGGATGATGTTGAAGTTGAGCTCCTTTTCAAAGCTTCAAGTTCTCTCTCAAGCCACCCCCCACCCCCCACCCCCACCCCCACCCCCCTTGTGAGGGGTGAGACTTTATTTATAGTGTTATGGTGCAATTAATGCAGGAATATGAACCATTTTGATCAGACGGTCCAGAAAGCTTCCCTCGATCGGATGGCATGGACATTTAAGTGCCTTAACAATGTTGAAATTGAGTAATCTTGGGCTCGTTGGATTCGCCTTGTCGAGACGCTCGATCCGAGTATGAACTCTTTGAATTCGACATTCGTTTGATTTTTCAAATGTGTATGAAAATCTTCTAAAAATAATTTAATCACTTATCTGGGCTTGATTTGACTCGGATTGGACTAGTTTTGATATCATTAGGTCTGTCTTATCGAGTCGGTCAGTTTGACTATAAGNAATGACTCTTAGTATGTTGAGCATTAAATCAAACTATAATACGTCTCAAGAGTATTTTTAACCACATCATAGGATTACTAAAGAAGATAATTTGAAAGAAAATTCAGTATAGAGGATCAATATAGAATGAATAAATTGGTGTCAAAGTTAAGGTTGATATTAGAGAAGATAGTTTGTTATGTTAATAGTTGCATATTATAATACAATACTAAAGCAGTTAGGACTAAATGTAAGTTTTGTGACACTGAAAGACTCAAATCAAATAGTAAGAAAAATATGAAATAGAAGAACATTTCAAACAAGTGTCTTTTCTACTTGTCTCCCTGATACCGGCGTTAACCCAAATCACGATCGAATGATAAATTTTACTGTTAAATTCAAGAGTGACAATGATCACAAAGTAAGATCTTCTCACCCTAGTCATCTTAGCTTGTGATACTTATTTTATACAATCTTTCATTTGAAATGTGTATGATCATCTCTTAATGTTTCTCAAATTGATCATACTCAGTTCATACAACTCAAAGGTAAATATTGAATTATATTTGCAGCCTTCCGTAGGAGAGCTTTAAATAATATGGGAAATAGGTGTGTCACCTATGGTATTGCTATAACAGGGAACTTTCAAAAGAAAGCAAATTTAATATAAGCAATAGATAATTTTCCTAATTATGGAATGCTATTGGGATGGAGCATTCCGGGAAAGCTAAATTGTCTATATAATATGGATCCATCAAAGGCATTTACTTTAAAATATGGTAGGAAAAATTCATGATTTAACTGTCATCGAATGTTCTTATATGTTGATTACTCATTAAAAAGGAATAAAAGATTTCTTCATAAAAAATAGAGTTAAGAAATGTCAAATCAGTTGTGAGTCGATGATAGAACTCAGTGTGTCCACATAAGTTGAATAGTTTTATTTTTTATTTATGAAATTTATTTATAATCTCATTTCAATGCTAATTACCTTTATTAATCTTTTGCAGGATGAGTACGTGCACCTGAAGGATGCCCAGAGTCTAAGCTCAAGAGTTGTTAGCTATAGTGATCAGCCTGATCACTCGGACAATGAGATATGGAGGGAAGTTGTTGTGAGGAGGAAGAATGGGAGGATCTATTTGCTCGATGCGTTGGTATTTCTGTACGTGGCACAGCACTGATTTTGAAGAGGTCTCGTTATCGGACCACCACTTCCATTGGTTCGGCTGGTACCTTTAACGGCTAGTAATTCAATCGGTAATTACACAATGGGTGCTAAAACAGTGAATTTTCTCTTGTGCAAAGTTTAGATATCAGATATCTAAATACATAGAATTGGTAGGTAGGTATGCAAATGGCCATTTTCTTATTTCCTGGGAAGCAGGAAAGTTGGAGGACTTCCCATTTGACTTATATTTACCTTTTCAATCTTCATTATACATGTCCAATTAGTTTAGAGTTTGCTGACCCCATGTCTATTTCATTAATCACCCCTCATTCGCAAACTGTTNAAATTATATTTAAATGATGTTTTAATATAAATAAAAAGATTTAAATCTCACTCTACCCTTAACATCCTATGATTGTGTGACTAGGGTTGTCAAAACAACTCTTTGTTCGCGAATAGCTTGTGTTCGACTCGCTAAGCAAACGAGTCGAACACGAACAAATTTTTTTGTTCAAAATATAAAAGAGTCGAACACGAACAGTGATATTTTTTAACAAGTCGAACACAGGTTGAGCCTGAGCTCGCTCGTGTTCAGCTTGTTTACACCCCTGCTTGCAAGAGAAGGGAAAAACATTCTAGAACTCTACGTTGAATATAATACAACAACGTTTATTTCAAAATGGGGGCTACGAAAAATTATCACGTAGTTCATATTGTTCAAAAACAATAACCAACAAGGGAACACATGAAACAAAAGGGGAAAATACATGAGCTCGTGAAAGATGCTTTTCTAGAACAGTTGCTTTATGTTAATCCAATAGCAGAAATACAAAACTAGCAATGTTATTTCGCGACATTAAAGGCAAAAGAACGTCATAATATCCACAATGACCAATAAGGATCCTAGGCTCCCTTGCTTCTTATCATTTCTTTAAGAACAGAGGTTAAAACAATATGAATACTATCCTATTTTGATAATATCTAAATTACATGAATAACAGAAATATTATTATTATTAACATTACCTTGATCTAGGATAACAGTTAAACTAACACCCTTCAATGATATCTAGCATATAATATAATATTCATAACACCGACCAAAAAAGCTACTAGTTGCTTGATAGGTTATGAAATTAGAAAAGGATCGCCTTGAAGAAATGAGCCATAGTAGAAAAAAACAATAGGTTCGCTAAGCAATGAATTCTAGCCACTAGAACCTTTTCAAGATAGCTACACAAAAGTACTTAATTATACAAGAAAACAAGAAAATAGTCATCATTTATAAATAAAACATGTAGAACACACATTATTTCTATAAAATAAAAATCACCGGATAAAGTGAAATCATCATGATCATAAACCATATCCTAAATTATAGTCCATAAATGACATTAATAATTTCAATTATTAAAGAACAACCAATTGCATAACAAAATTTAAATACCCAATATATAATAAAACTCAAACGGTTTAACAGAACAGCACGAGAGGAATTAGCTGCCCTCACTTTTAGCAATATCATGAGTACATATCCAACTAGCTTATCATCAACAGCAGCAGCATCAAAATTGACAATTTACTCAAGCAAGCAATGCATTAGGCACTTAAAAGTACACACAAGCCAAGAGAAACAGATAACCATTCTCAACGGTGACAAGAAAGTCATGGAATTAATGTACCTCAAAATTGAAAACCGATAAAAGTGCCATGTAAATAACTGGAATAAGAGAATTAGTCCCCATATAAAGAAAATAGACACTCAATTAATGATAATAAAAGGCTCAAAGGCTCATCCCTTAGAAGTAAAAATTATATATGAAAATTAAGGCCAGAAGCACAAGCAAAACACCAACCGAATGGCAACATAAGAAAACAAGCACCTAAAAGGACCACGAATCGCAGCATCAAAACAGCTTCTTTTTGCAGAAATCAATGTAATTAAATTGTTTTTTAATTAATGATCAACTTCCACAAACAAAGAAATGGAGACTGACTGTGTATGTACCAAAAAACCGTTTATACAATAACATGATAAAGAAAACGAATTGAGCTGAATATTAACCGCGTAATAATCAGCAGTCATTGACACTAGAAAAGCACAAACTTCTCGAAGAAATAAAGTAAAAGAGAAAGCAAAGAACCTCAGTTCTAAAGGGTAGCCTTGGAGACCCACAAGATAAGGGGACATGCAGAGCAGAGAAGAGAGAGTTAGGGTTCAAGAAGCTCAACAGAAACAATGGTTTTAAGTCTCTGGTGTGAGCATTTAAGCTTAAAAGCGTGTAACTAAGTAAAATCTCGGCTTTTTAGCAATCTTACTACCTAGAAAACACATAATCATGAAAAAACTTCTTTGGAGTTCAGCATTAAAACATTTTAATATAACAAAATACCTAGACAGAAGGACCGGGAAATCAGAAGGGGGAAGATCCACAAGAGCAGCGAATGGAATCGGCGACAGCTTTTGCCGCGAGGAAGGGTACGAGAAAATATGGCTTAATTCCAAATGTAATGGAAAAATATTAGCCGGATTTTTACATTCAAACCACACAAATTAGAAAAATTATTACATCACTGAATTCTAGAGCTCTCGTGTGAAAAGTTGTGGCCCACCTCCATAAAAAATAAAAATAAGTATGAAAACTCACGATCTGACCCTAACATATTATAAGAATATTCCCTTCGTATTATTTTGAATATTTTTTTACGTTTTTGATATATTGTTGATGTGTTATTGAGTTGATTTTGAGATATTATTGTTCTTTAAATAATAATAACAATAACACATGAATAACATAAAAAATATTACTTCAATAACACATGAATAATACACCAATAACACATTAAAAATGTGCGATCAGGCTCGACCGTGCTAAGGAATATTCACTTCGCGTTATTTTGAATATTTTTTGCGTAATTCATATGCTATTAGCGTGTTATTGAGGTGTTATTCATGAATAACACACCAATAATACATTAAAAACACGAAAAATATTTTCTGACATGAATAACATCTAAATAGCACACCAATAACACATGAATAACGTAAAAAAATATTCAGAATAACGCGAGGGAATATTTGGTCGGGTCAGATCGGCAATTTAAGTCTTATTTTCATTTTTTATGCATGTGGGCCCCAGCTTTCCACGTGTTAGCTCTAAACTGGACTCTGCAAACAACTCCATATGCGGAGTCCTGATGTAATAATTTTTCTTTCAGTTACTTATCTAACACTTTAATTTTATTTTGTTATATCATCTTATTTATTAATAAAAATTTATACTTCACTTTTTAAAAGTTAAAATAATTATATTTTTTTATAAAAAAAATTTGTTGATACAAATGTCGAAAATAAAGCTTATTTGTGATATATGTAATATATGTAAATATATACAAATTGGGCGGTATGTGTGTATTTTTTTTTTCTTTTTTTTTTCATTTTCGCATCACAAGTATGATATGAGAATAAATTATCAATCAACATCATAAATGTTATACTATAAAATAAAAAAAATAATGTTAAATAAATTGATTGCTTGAGTATGTTACATAAAAATAATATTATAATATGTTGATGAGACTTATAATTTCATCATAATTTCTCACTAAAAGCTTTTAAATTTGCACTGAGATGAGTATAATATTAATTATATGTACCCAATAACTTTTACAATTTTTTTATTTTTAAAAATTCCTCTTCAATTTGATGCCACCAAATTTTATTCAGTAAAAGTCATGTAGGGGTCAAAGTAAGAAGCAACCTAACTAATCTGTCTTTACAAAATATAAGACAAAGAGCTCAACAAGTGATGATATAATAAAAAGTCCAATTGATGAAAATGTTAAAGACACCTTTGATACAATCTCAAAAAGTGAGAAGAGCATATAAAATTCAAACTTAATTAATAACCAAATAAAAATATATTATATTGTGGAAGGTTACGACCTCAAAACCTGAATGTTAAGAGGGATACAAGCAAGCTAAATAAGTATCTAGTAACTATTGAACCCTATTTCTCCTCGAATTACACCAATGAAATAGAGCATTAGAAAGGAGAGAGTGCGTAAGGAGAGAGACTGAGAGAGCTAAACAGCCGAGTTAATGAAAGGATGAGTTGGATGATAGAGACAAGTGGATTTCTTCTTAGCTCTAATGGATGAAAAATTCCAACAAATCTGATTACAATTTACATTTAATATCTTATATTTATAGAGGTTGATATTTATGAAAGCACGTATTTCAGCACATATCATCCCTAGACCTCTAGGCATATATGGAAGTTTTATTGGTCATATCCCAACTAATANCTTATAAAAAAAAAATTGTTGATATAAATGTCGAAAATAAAGCTTATTTGTGATATATGTAAATATATACAAATTGGGCGGTATGTGTGTTTTTTTTTCTTTCTTTTTTTTTGATTTTCTCATCACAAGTTTGATATGAGAACAAATTATAAATCAACATCATAAATGTTATACTATAAAATAAAAAAAATAATGTTAAATAAATTTACTTGAGCATGTTACATAAAAACAATATTATATTATGTTGATGAGAATTATAAATAAAAAAATTTTTATCATAATTTCTCACTAAAAGCTTTTAAATTTGCTCTGAGATGAGTATAATATTAATTATATGTACCCAATAACTTTTACAATTTTTTATTTTTAAAAATTCCTCTTCAATTTCATGCCACCAAATTTTATTCATTAAAAGTCATGTAGGGGTTAAAGTAAGAAGCAACCTAACTAATCTGTATTTACAAAATATAAGACAAATGGCTCAACAAGTGATGACATAATAAAAAGGTCCAATTGATGAAAATGTTAAAAACACCTTTGATACAATCTCAAAAAGTGAGAAGAGCATATAAAATTCAAACTTAATTAATAACCAAATAAAAATATTTTATATTGTGGAAGGTTATGACCTCAAAACCTGAATGTTAAGAGGGATACAAGCAAGCTAAATAAGTATCTAGTAACTATTGAACCCTATTTCTCCTCGAATTACACCAATGAAATAGAGCATTAGAAAGGAGAGAGTGCGTAAGGAGAGAGACTGAGAGAGCTAAACAGCCGAGTTAATGAAAGGATGAGTTGGATGATAGAGACAAGTGGATTTCTTCTTAGCTCTAATGGATGAAAAATTCCAACAAATCTGATTACAATTTACATTTAATATCTTATATTTATAGAGGTTGATATTTATGAAAGCACGTATTTCAGCACATATCATCCCTAGACCTCTAGGCATATATGGAAGTTTTATTGGTCATATCCCAACTAATAAAAGGGTCTTGGAGATATCATCTTGTAGCTTACTTTCCCTTCCCCCATTACTCGGTCTTTAGTAATCGACCTCTCAAACTCAGCCATAATTGTTTAAAACTTCGAACTAGCCTTTTCTTCGTTCACCCCCAGATTGACTTGTCTATCTAATTGGCTCATATTGGAAGGCATGTCGATAGGCATTCAGTCTCACTGGACTGAGTAACCACTTTTGTTTGTACATATTTAATTTCTCAATTATCTCGTATCATAGGAAGAAATGTTGTGACAAGAACGAGTGAATAAATATAGTAGTTTATCTTGACTTTTAATGAACGCTCATAATTTGACTACTCCATATGTTTCTTCAACTCATTTGCTTTAGCATATTACATGACTTCTTGGATTATGTCATTTCTCGCTTGTCCATTTTGGCCACAGCAGATCTTACCTGATCACATGTGAACATCCTAAATAAGGACCTGCTTCACAATATATTCCACAAGCTGAAGCAGTGATAATTTTAGTGATTTATTTCATAGCAGACTGAATGTCCTTAACAGGTTAATTTTCCCAACCTGTTAAGGATATGCCAATATCACTGCTTCTTAACAGTATCACTAAAGCAATTACCAGACAAGGTATTGCTTTTTAGTAAATTTAGTGAATTAGTGATAGTTTGGTAGAATTCCCTGGCAATTTAAAATCGAATTTATTTCCTAGCTAAGGCTAATTAAATTGAGTTAGAACTTTTCCTAATTCTTTAAAATTTATTCTCTTCCCAATGGGTTCGATGCTTGGGACTAAAGAAATTCCTATATTACTTGAATGATTCGTGCACTTGCGTTATTATCTAGTTTTTTGTGCTTAACAGAGGTAAATCTTTAGTTATCAAATATATTTTAAAATTATAATTTTAAATCCCTAAATCACTATATATACCAAAGGTCGATCACTCAACCAACAAGCTGCGGTAGAGATTCAAAGGTTGTTAAACTTGTTTCTTTGTTCAAATTTTCCAAAAAATGCAATGAATGTGGAGCCTCAAACTCCATTTGCGGTGTGATTCAAATTTCACCACAGAGAAAAACCCGCTCCTAACACAGTCTTAAAATTTAATTTATACATATACGCTACCTTATTTATACATGAAAATGTGCATTTCGTTTTTTAAAATTGTAATAATGATATTTTAATATGATATGAAAGATTTAGATAGTATAAATATAATAATAAAAATTAACCATTGGATATATATGAAAATACATAAAAAATTGAGTGATATGCATTTAAATGACCCATCATATCTTGATTTGTCTTGCATCACAGAGTTCGGTAAAAATTAACCATTATATCTTGATTTTGTCGGCCTCTTCCTTTTAATTTGTTTGGTTGTTTTTGTTGTTGCACATGACTCTTACTTCGTTATATATATTTTTTTAGTTTTCTGGTTTTGTTGTTATTATGTTTTTCCTTTTTTTTTCTCCTGCTTTTCCTTTATTGATATTGATCAGACATTTCCCTTGATTTTTCTCTTTTTGGTTTGATGGTGGGTGGAGCAATGATATTTTCCAACCATTTATTATAATTCTACCATACTTTTATATATATATTATTCTTTAATATATTGATGAAATTTTATTATTTTATATGCAGGTATGTTTTAAGATTTTTTTTTATTTATTTATATTGGTGTTTTTGTGTTTATTTTTGTTTTTTCCGGTCCTATTTGATTTTCTTTGTTTATATTTTTTGTCTTCTTTTTTTCTTTATTTTTGAATCCTAAAGTCTCCCGAAAACACACCCAAGATATAAAATGTTGTGCAAAGATAATCAAGGGAGAGGGTGTAGCTAAGAATCACAGGAATGCGTAATCTTTATTCATAGTATAGACCCATTATTTATAGTGATAGACCTCAATCTTACAAAATTACTGGCCAATCCTCTTATCATCAGTTTCAGAGAGACTTTTTAGTAATGACAAAGGTAGTTGATTGTATTAAGACAAGCGGATTGATGTTGGTTGGCAAGGGGGTCATCAGCAGCTTGTCTCACCTTAACTCCATCGATATTTGACGCAAAATTTAACAATTTATTGATCAATTTTAAGGTCGATTGTCATCCAGTGAGAAATCCTCTGGCACGTCCTTTCAATCGATCGATCTAAACACCTCCTTTACTAGAATTAATCTGTCGATTGTTAATAGAAATGCTGACTGATCACGTCATATTTTTTAGCAGGTCAATTTGTCTTGAGAATCGTGCTGACACATTTTTTATGTACATGTTTAGTTCTCAAATTCTCTTGCTCCTTGAAAGCTGCAAAGCACACAAGTTCAAGGGAATCTTTTTAGCATGGAAGAAATAATTGATTAACATTATTGCACAATAATGAGCTTCCCTAGATTTTCGTGCCCGGGTCACTATAAATAAGCCATGTGATATGGAAAGTTTGTGTCTTCTCCTCGCATTCTTATTCCTTGGATTTTCAGTTTTTTCCTCTTCATATCTACTACTGTGTATGGAAGAGGAGAACTGTCTGTTGACAGAGATGCCCTTCTCAAGGCCATTAGTGACATGCGGGCAAAGGCTCGCAAACCAGACGTGAAGCCGAAGTCAACGAGCGAAGTCTATATAGGGAAAGTGAGTAAGAAGAGGGTTGTGCTAAAGCCATAAACATAGGTGTTATGGAGTAGGGTTTCTTTGGGTTTACTCGTTGGCTCGTTGCATAAGAGGGTTGTAGGACAGGTTAGAAGCCGTTTGTGACATTTTCTTTACAGGGCACCCGTCAAAGGTGAATGTTCCTATCAGAGGAGAAAGAATGTTTGTTCAGGTTGGTATAGGGGTAGTAGTTCCCCAAGAAGGCCTTAAGGGGACTTTGGTTGAAGTTGATGCATCATTTTGACCGATAAAGAGCAATTTTTTCCTCTAAAAGTGGAGGGCTAGGAAAGCTAGTGAGTATGTCTTTTCTTACACCACATCTGAATGAGATAGAATTTGGGCATGTAGTTTGAATTGTCTTATTTATCTCTTTCCCTGTTGCAGTTACTGAAGTCTTGATTATCGATTCTATGTCGATAGATACTAATTTCGGTCTCACAGATGATGCTGTCGTCATTGAGCAAGTCACCACGGGAGGAGGGGAGGTGAACACTGCAGAAAGTGGCGCAGTGGGGCATGGTGTTAAGGAGTAGGATGTCGAGCAAGGTGCTGAGGAGCAGAGTGTTGAGGATCATAGTGTTGAGGATCAAAGTGATGAGGAGCATGATCCCGACTGTTTATATGCAACAGTATAATAATGTATTTGATTATATTTTTTACTTATCTTTCCTTAATTTGCAACAGTACCAAAAACTTGATTCTAAAGAAAATAATAATTTAACTTTTTAACTTAATATATATTTGGATACTATGCAAGTAGATGTATCGTTATCCAGTAATATAATACTTTTTGATTAAGCACTGAATATCAAACCCACAGGGAGAATTCACAATATGCACTTTTAAATAACAAAATTTCTATTTCAAAATGACAATTACTTAAACTATAGATGTTTTTACAGTAATTAAAATTAAATTTTTTTGGTATTTTTGATATTTTGACAAAACAGAAACAACTTCTAAATATAACTTAAGTTTATGTAAAAGAAAAATATTGAATATGAAATATCTTTCTCCTTATCATGATTCAGTAATAAGTTTAGAAATTCTGTTGTGGTAGTATTCAAATTGTGTTGTATCAAATATGAGCAATATTATTCTTTACCCTTACTAGAGATGCTATAAAGAACATTGGCTAATTTAAAGTTATTTCTGAAGATCGGCTAGGCAGAGAAGATACGAGTTGTCACTCTAGAGTTCCCTTAATTCCCTCCACCTGGGGGCTAACATCTCGAGCCTAGGCAGGGAAGATACCAGCTCTCACTCTAGAGTTCCCTCGATTCCCTCCACCCGGGGGCTAGCATCGCTAGGCAGGGAAGATACTAGCTCTCACTCTAGAGTTCCCTCGATTCTCTCCACCTCAAGGCTAATAGGTAGGGAAGATACCATCTCTCACTCTAGAGTTCCATTAATTCCCTCCACCTGGGGGCTAACATCTCGTATCATAACCTAAAGATACCAACTCTCACTCTAGAGTTCTCTCGATTCTCTCCACTTGGGGGCTAACATCTCGTATCAGAACCTAAAACAATAAACCAAGTTGGAGGCTTTAGTCTGTCATTCTAAAGTCCTCTAACTCTACACCCTTCAAAGATTATTTTCCTATTTATTTGCACTAAATCATAGCAATTCATCCAACTTATGGATTCTTTCTAATTGTTGACTGAGACAATACCATCCCAGTTCTTACACTGTCGGCACTATTTTGGTTGGAGGAGTTGCCCATTGGAAGTTGTCGGTCACTGGAATCGAAGTCTCATTGCCCACTTCGGAAGGACATTTTAATGTTTAGAAAAATATGACATCAAAATGACCCAATATTTTTCAGAGTTTAAATGAAAGAACACTATACCTCAAACTATGTATCTATCCTGAAGGATAAACACAAGACTTGAGGGTGAGACTCAATCAAATAAACTAAGAAATATATGGCGTCCGTTTGGTCTACGAAACCATTTTATTTGCCTACAATTTCCCCTATTTAATATGAAGAATTAAATAGGGTTTATATTAAGCTGGATTCGGAAAAAGCTTCCTATAAGGCCAAGCCCCTATAGTTAATTACATCCTAAATGACCAAAGTCATCTAAGAAAACTCTTAATAAAAATCAGGAAATATTATCTTCAAAGATTTCAAAAGGATAGGACTTTTCAACGACATCGGACAAAGAGGTGTGAAGCGAGATTGACTCAAATTTGGAGCATTTTGTTTTAAAATCCAAAGGAGGAAGAACTAGAGGATGTCATAAATCCGGAGGAGAACCTCAATGACTTCCCAATCTATCCTTTTGTTTGGCTTCAGTTTTGAGGAGAAGTATTTAAGTGTTTCATTCTGCAGATTTTATTTGTTAGGGCTTACATTTGTGTGAAACGATCACACAAATAGCCTGGAAGATATAAGAATTTAGGTCTTGACGGATGACAACCTTAGAATCCTAAGATGAGTTAGGGCTTATATTATACAACTGAGCTGTACAAAGGCCTCAAGATGACCTGAGGATTTTTATTGTATAATCAGACTACCTCGAAATCCTATGACTTAGTTATTTAATTCTAAGGAAGGAAATTGGTTTAGCTGGGGAATGCATGTTTTGTTGTTGAAGATGGTCATGCTACCCACCATGCTAGCTCCAAACTCCTTACCATGACGAGTTTGAGTTTTCTAGGGTGTCAAGTTATGATGTCAAATCAGGTGGCCCTACGTTGGAGTTCTGTAAATGTCATGGGGGATGTTAAAGTTGATTAGAGCGACACCAGTTAGGATCTTACGGTTCCCTCGTTCCGACATCACTATTTTCCAATTGGATTCACTTAGTCCAAATGAATTTACTAAACTCAACTTAATGAGTTCAATAATTTCATTTAGACCGTGGGAAGCCTCGTTAGCAACCGTTGGTTACCTCCTCCAAGGGGTTCCCGATCATCGATAAAGATGTCTTAATTTAGTTATAGTTGTTGTTTTGTGTAATGTTTGTGATTAAATTTTGAGTTGTTTTATATTTTGAATGTTGTGGAGGTGATTTTAATCTTGGTTGATTTTAGTTTTGGTTTTGGTTTTGTGGCTATCCTAACAGTTTTAGTTTTCATGTAGGGTGACATCATTGTTTAGCATGCAAGTTTGTGTTAGCATCAAAAGTACAATAAGAAAGTACAAGAACGATGGCGCTATAAATTGTAAAAGCGTACCTGACGAGTCTTCTCGTTCCACTACCTGAAACTCAAAATACATGTTAGAACATTTTATGTAAAGCAAAAAAAGTAAGGTTTTGGTGACCTAGGTCATATTTTGGTGGGTCCCTATTAGTTTAATTAAGGATGATTTTTGTTAAGCAAAACATATTAAGTTTAGTGGACCTCTGAGGTATCCAATAGGTCTAGAGGAAGAAGTAGGTCCATGCTCCCCTCTCACTACCTGATGAAAAGTCCCGAGCTCATTTAAACTTATTATGTTGCTTAATAATTCATCTTATAAATAACTTTAATGCTCAATGAACATTGATGTTTCAATTATCCTTAAGAGTAAGGTAATTATCACTTATAATTTAATTTGAGAATTATGCGGGTGAATACCCTTAAAGGGGAAAATTAATATTATCAAGGCACTCAACCAACTTTCTAATTTGGGCTTGTAGTGTTTGAAAGATGTTTAATTTTTAATTATGTTCTCTTTTCTAATCCTCTTTTAACCAAAATTGATTTAGCTTAGGTCACTACTAAGCCCTTAAGATTTTGGTAGATATCTTAGTTATCTTGAAGGAAGTTGAATTTTAAGTGATGATGATTATTCATTTTCAAAGCACTTAAATGTAATTTGAACATCAAGTAGGGGTATTAAATTAGTGTGTTATCAACTTCTAAAGTCATACCCCTAAGTTTAGGATCATTTAATTGATTAGACTTCTAAATTTTAATAATTTAAGGAAATTACAAATTTATCCCTTGTTTGTAGAAAGAGTGAGGTTGGTTTCTACCAAGTAATCCCCTTGTGTTTCAATCATCCAAATAAGTTAGTTAAAATTAGAGGTTACCCTTTTCCCTCCTTGAATTAAGCCTAAATATTAATTAAGGCTAAATTTCCAAAATTACATTTTTGCCCCTAAGGCTCTAATACTTAATAATTTATCAAATTTAATCCAAATGACTTATGGAATTTTTATCCTACCTCACTCATGAGTCAATTAAGACATCAGAGGTGAAATGTGATTTTTCAAAATTTAATTTAATTTACATATATATTTTTATGTAAAAATAGGAAAATTTCATAACTTGACTAAGGCAAAACCTAATCCCTTGAAATTTTTACTGGAGGTAGACTTAGACTAGAGAATTATTTAGACAAAATTTCATGATTAATTAAGTTTTATTTGAATTATTAAAATTATTTCAAGTTCTGGAGTGTTTATTAATTATAAAATATTTTAAATGTGTAAAATTAAGTTTTATATTTTTAAAAAATCTCCTTGAGGTCAAAGAACCTAGAGAAGCAAATTTTTCATTTTTTTATTTTTCTTTGATTTATTGGAATTATTTTAGTGAAAATTCATTTTTAGCCTTTAAAAAATATTTTTAAGTTTCAAAATTCAATAGCTTTATTTAGAAAATCAGGAAAAATATTTCAATTGTTCCTAAATGCTTAGAAAATAATTTATAACATTTTCATAAATTTTATTTATCTTTGTGAATTTTCTCATTTTCTAATTATTAAAATATTAAAAATAAGCTTGAAAATGGAAATTTTATTTTAATTCCAAATTTATTTTTAAAAAATTCCTCTAACCATAGAGGACTCCAAAAATTAATTTTTATAATTTTTTGAGTTATATTTTAATTATTAAAAATCATTTTAGTTCCAAAAATGTCATTTAACTTCAAAAATCAATTTGAGTTACTAAATGAGCTCGAAATGTTTTGAATTTTTTATGGGGAGTTTTCTGAACTTTGAATCTTACTGGAGATTAAAAATCAAGTCATATAGATGTTTATATTTCCTAAAATTAATTTTCTTTGTGTTTTAGGGTTGGTGGAAATTAGGTGTGTTCTCAATGACTTAACCCATGAAATATTTTCCAAAGGGTTCTCTAGTCACTTTAAACCTTAAAAAATATTCTTGGAAATTTCTAAGCAACATGCTAATTATTATGATTAATTTATGCAAATAATAGACATAATCTTGAAAAATATGGCTCTCTGTCTAGAGATCTCCTCTAACTTTGGAAAAATCAGGGAATGTTCCCTAAGATAGAGGCAACAACATGCCAAAATTTCAAGCCATGGTGAAATTTTTATATGCATGGAGAGTCAAAAGACTCAAAACAATGTTTAATTAATTAAAAATAAAACATGCATCAAATGAACTTCAAATTATTTTCACATTGTTCTCCTCTGTTCACTGAGCAAGTGAGTATTTTTATTTTTATTTTGTGATTTTTCTACACCAAGATATGGAGTTTTAAAGTTAGGGAGCATTTTCTGAATTATTTAAATCCATATTTATTTATTTAAATGTGCAGCGCCATATCAACCTATGGCAGTTCCGAAACTCCACGCGATGCGCTCCCATTCAATGCTACCATCCACCTCAGTGATGACCCGGCCCGTGATTCGTGTAAGAAGAGACTGTCTGGCTAGATCTCATTCGTTAATGAGATAAACGTGCGATCAGACAGCTCCCCGTCATTGTCCCCAATGCCTTAACCCGAGAACCATCCATTTTCAAAGCTTAAGATCTCACTCATTTCTTAACCAAATTAAGTGCGTTGTTTCTAAATGCTCATCTAAGTGTGACGAACACATCCATACGGTAATCATGCAATTAAATTAAGCATAATCAAATGGAGAATCAAAATAGACTCGGGAAGAGTGGAAGTTCAATATCTTTGTTCTGAGAAGGGAAGCTTCGATCAGAGGTGCTCGGCACGTTCGTGGAGGCCCATGGAGGCTAGGGATTAAGCCTCTTGCTATGATAAAAGGCCTAGGTATGAATTCGATCAAGCTCGATTTCAGGTGTTGGTCTAGAGCTGTGCTAGAGGCTCTGTGAAAGGGTTTATGGTAATTTTTCTTTTAGAAGGATGTCATTTGGTTTATGTAATGCCCATGCTACATTTCAAAGATGCATGATGACAATTTTTTGTGATTTAATTGAAAAAGGGATTGAAGTATTGATGGATGATTTTTCAGTGTTTGGAACTTCATTTTACTCACGTTTAGACCATTTATCTAAAGTTCTTAAGCGCTATGAAGAAACAAATTTAGTCCTTAACTTGAAAAAATGACAATTTATGGTAGCAGGAGGAATTGTATTATGTCATCAAATATCAGAAAATGGTTTGGAAGTAGATCCTGCTAAAATTCAAGTGATCGTTAATTTACCTTATCCAACAGAAAATGTAAAGGAAATTATGAGTTTTTTAGGACATGCTGTATTCTACATGCGATATATTAAAGACTTTTCAAAGATTGTTAAGCATTTATGCCATTTACTAGAGAAAGATGCAATTTTCAATTTTGATGAAGAATGCCTAAAAGCTTTTAATTTATGAAAAGAAAAATTAATCACCGCACTAATTATAGTTTCACCAGATTGGGAAAAACCTTTTGAATTGATGTGTGATGCTAGTAATTATGATATAGGAGCTGTTTTAGGACAAAAATATGATAAAATTTTCAAAGTAATTTACTATGCTAGTAAAATTCTTAATAAAACTCAAATCAATTATACAACAATTGAAAAAGAGTTATTAGCAATAACATATCTTTTGATAAATTTAGATCATATTTAATTGAAACTCATTGTGTAGTGCATACAAATCATTCTACTATTAAGCACTTAATGAAAAAAAAGGATGATAAACCTAGGCTTATAAGATGAATTCTTCTTTTGCAAGAATTTGATTTTGAAATAGTAGATCGAAAGGGAACTAAAAATCAAATTGTTGATCATTTATCCAGGCTTGAGTTAGAAAAATCACTTTGTTTTGAAAAAGAAATTAATGAACATTTTTCAGATGAAAAATTATTCACTATTAATGAGTGGTGTGTTTCGTGGTATGTCGACATTGTGAACTTTATTGTTAGCGATATTATACCCTATGGAATGACATACCAACAAAAGAGNAAAGATTCATCACACACTTAGATAAAATGGGAAATAATTTGTGATGACACCAGAAATTTTTACGTGGAAAAACCGTAAAGGGGAAAACCCACGGGGCATGACCCAGTTGCAAAAATCAACTATAGATTGATGATTACTGAGAACTATTGTCCCATAAACGGGAAATAGTCACTAGTTTTCCAAGTTACGAAGTCGACTGACGACGTTCAATCAGTGATGGTCGACAGTGGTCGGCGGTGATCAACGGTAGTCGACGACGTCGATGACGGTCGGTGGTGGTCGACGGAGGTCTGTGGTGGTCGACGACAGTTGATGACGGTCGGCGGTGGTCGACAGAGGTCAGTGAGATCGGCGGTGGTCAATTGTGGCAGACGACGATCGACGAAGGTCGGTGGTGGTCGACATAGGTCGGCAGCGGTCGATAGACGATGACAGGGATGATGTTGAAGTTGAGCTCCTTTTCAAAGCTTCAAGTTCTCTCTCAAGCCACCCCCCACCCCCCACCCCCACCCCCACCCCCCTTGTGAGGGGTGAGACTTTATTTATAGTGTTATGGTGCAATTAATGCAGGAATATGAACCATTTTGATCAGACGGTCCAGAAAGCTTCCCTCGATCGGATGGCATGGACATTTAAGTGCCTTAACAATGTTGAAATTGAGTAATCTTGGGCTCGTTGGATTCGCCTTGTCGAGACGCTCGATCCGAGTATGAACTCTTTGAATTCGACATTCGTTTGATTTTTCAAATGTGTATGAAAATCTTCTAAAAATAATTTAATCACTTATCTGGGCTTGATTTGACTCGGATTGGACTAGTTTTGATATCATTAGGTCTGTCTTATCGAGTCGGTCAGTTTGACTATAAGTTTGCTGAAATCGAGCTCTGGATGACTTTTAATTGAAGTTTGAATGTTTCTAGTTCAAAAAGTTGCCTTGAAATTCGTGTCATGCCTCGAGATTCGTGCCACATTGATGAAAATTTATTGTTCGCTTATCAATATATATATTTTAAGAAAAAATATATATATATATATATATAAATTAAAGGAACATTTTTTTACATCCCTACAAAATTAGAATATTTTACATACATACCACCAATTTCTATGTATTTACATATGTAACACTTAAAGTTTGATATTTACGTCAAACCAGGTCATAGGCCTCTCATTGGTAGTTCAAATATGATGTTTAAACAGCTATTCCATCTCATAAAAAATTAACATGGAATAAATTTCAATATTCAATGGAATCAAATGAGAACTTTCAAAGCTCATATAAAGTAATTTTCAACATTTGTGTTACATCATAATAAAACGTCATGTTATGCCACAAATGCTCTTTTTGCTTATAACATGTAAAATAAAAAAAAAAATTATACATGTAAAAAAGCTACTAATTTTACAAGTGCATAAAGCATTACTCATGCTACATTAAGTATGTCTTGGACATATTTGACAAGATAAACCTTAAATGTGTAATGTGCAAACTTTATGGTACCAACTTTTTTTTTTTTTTTTTTTTTTTTTTTTTTTTTAAAAAAAATAAAATTCTAACCTTGTNCTATGTTTAAACAACTATTCCATCTCATAAAAAATTAACATGGAATAATTTCCACCATATTGATATATTGCATGATGGGAGCTTCTCTCTATTTTATGTTTGAAGGTTATTTTTCTTAATATATTTTTAAGGCTATAAATAAATCTTAAATACTTTTTATCTAAGAAAATAAAGATCAAAATTAGCTTTAGATCAAATGAGTTTGGCTTGAGCTTGGCTTGTTAACTCAATGAGGAAGTTCATTAGCCACTTATCAACCCAAGCACGAGCTAACTCATGAGTCAGCTTGGCTCATTTGCACTTGAACTTCATTCTTTCATTCATACCAACTATACATGAGAATGTGTATTTCACTTTTTAAAAGTTAAAATGGTTATATTTTTCATGTGATATGAAATGATTGAATGGTACTTCTAAGATATCAATTTAAATCTTTGTATATATATGCATTTATAAAAAAATGTTTACTTAACTAATGTGTTAAATGTGTTCATCCTTAAATCTATAAAATATCAATGGATATCTAAAATTTAAGATCATGGATATACAATAAATTGCATCCAAGTATAAAATGACTCACTGATGAGTTCTTAAATGATATCAAGTATTTCATCCTAGCAACATCACAACTTCTTGCTTATTTTTCAAATTGTAGGCTTTGATGCCCATGCGTGAAACACAAGAATCAATTATCAGACGAAATCAAGTTGCATTTGCATTGTACGGGATTTTAAAATAATTACTCATACTACACTTCACATGGACAGTATGAACGTCATGTTAATTCTGATCAGATTGATACTTCATCAAGCTCTACCCCTCTAAGTGAATATGATTATACTAGATTTGAACCTAAGAAAAATTATGAGCTATTGAATGCCAAACAGTGGCCACTATGAGAAGGTTGCTCCACTCATTATCAGTTATCAATGACTCTTAGTATGTTGAGCATTAAATCAAACTATAATACGTCTCAAGAGTATTTTTAACCACATCATAGGATTACTAAAGAAGATAATTTGAAAGAAAATTCAGTATAGAGGATCAATATAGAATGAATAAATTGGTGTCAAAGTTAAGGTTGATATTAGAGAAGATAGTTTGTTATGTTAATAGTTGCATATTATAATACAATACTAAAGCAGTTAGGACTAAATGTAAGTTTTGTGACACTGAAAGACTCAAATCAAATAGTAAGAAAAATATGAAATAGAAGAACATTTCAAACAAGTGTCTTTTCTACTTGTCTCCCTGATACCGGCGTTAACCCAAATCACGATCGAATGATAAATTTTACTGTTAAATTCAAGAGTGACAATGATCACAAAGTAAGATCTTCTCACCCTAGTCATCTTAGCTTGTGATACTTATTTTATACAATCTTTCATTTGAAATGTGTATGATCATCTCTTAATGTTTCTCAAATTGATCATACTCAGTTCATACAACTCAAAGGTAAATATTGAATTATATTTGCAGCCTTCCGTAGGAGAGCTTTAAATAATATGGGAAATAGGTGTGTCACCTATGGTATTGCTATAACAGGGAACTTTCAAAAGAAAGCAAATTTAATATAAGCAATAGATAATTTTCCTAATTATGGAATGCTATTGGGATGGAGCATTCCGGGAAAGCTAAATTGTCTATATAATATGGATCCATCAAAGGCATTTACTTTAAAATATGGTAGGAAAAATTCATGATTTAACTGTCATCGAATGTTCTTATATGTTGATTACTCATTAAAAAGGAATAAAAGATTTCTTCATAAAAAATAGAGTTAAGAAATGTCAAATCAGTTGTGAGTCGATGATAGAACTCAGTGTGTCCACATAAGTTGAATAGTTTTATTTTTTATTTATGAAATTTATTTATAATCTCATTTCAATGCTAATTACCTTTATTAATCTTTTGCAGGATGAGTATGTGCACCTGAAGGATGCCCAGAGTCTAAGCTCAAGAGTTGTTAGCTATAGTGATCAGCCTGATCACTCGGACAATGAGATATGGAGGGAAGTTGTTGTGAGGAGGAAGAATGGGAGGATCTATTTGCTCGATGCGTTGGTATTTCTGTACGTGGCACAGCACTGATTTTGAAGAGGTCTCGTTATCGGACCACCACTTCCATTGGTTCGGCTGGTACCTTTAACGGCTAGTAATTCAATCGGTAATTTCACAATGGGTGCTAAAACAGTGAATTTTCTCTTGTGCAAAGTTTAGATATCAGATATCTAAATACATAGAATTGGTAGGTATGTATGCAAATGCCCATTTTCTTTTTTCCTGGGAAGCTGGAAAGTTGGAGGACTTCCCATTTGACTTATATTTACCTTTTCAATCCCATGTCTATTTCATTAATCACCCCTCATTCGCAAACTGTTAAATTACTCATTTGGTTTCTTTAAACAACAATACGCCTTCTGACAACAACTTCTGCCGCCCGATCCCTTCGACCACAGGACGATCAAACAGCAAGCAAACAAAATCAAAAACAAGAACAGCCAAAATACAATCACAAAAGCCAAAAAAGCAAAAAACTTCATCCTCTGTAAACCATATTAGAATCATCTCAGTTTCCTCATAAATATCCCTTCTATGTTTGCAGAAAACTGCGCAGCGTCAAGAAGAATGCGAACGACGAAGAGGAAACACAACAGTAAAGAAAAAATGGAAGCTTTCTCCTCAACAGCCACAGCAGCCACCATGAATCAGCCGAAAAAGCGTTACATGGGAGTCCGGCAAAGCCCATCCGGTCGATGGGTGGCAGAGATTAAAGGCACGACGCAAAAGATCCGCCTTTGGCTTGGCACCTTCGATACTGCAGAGCAAGCTGCTCGCNGTCCCTTCGACCACAGGACGATCAAACAGCAAGCAAAAAAAATAAAAAACAAGAACAGCCAAAATACAATCAGAAGAGCCAAAAAAGCAAAAAACTTCATCCTCTGTAAACCATATTAGAATCATCTCTGTTTCCTCATAAATATCCCTTCTATGTTTGCAGAAAACTGCGCTGCGTCAAGAAGAATGCGAACGACGAAGAGGAAACGCAACAGTAAAGAAAAAATGGAAGCTTTCTCCTCAACAGCCAAAGCAGCCACCATGAATCAGCCGCAAAAGCGTTACATGGGAGTCCGGCAAAGCCCATCCGGTCGATGGGTGGCGGAGATTAAAGGCACGACGCAAAAGATCCGCCTTTGGCTTGGCACCTTCGATACTGCAGAGCAAGCTGCTCGCGCTTATGATGAGGCCGCCTGCCTTCTTCGTGGAGCTAACACAAGGACAAACTTTTGGCCGCGTTCTGCGTCTTCCATTCTCCCAGCGAAGGTCCTCAACAGACTGCGCAGCCATATAGAAACCCAGAGGGAAGCTGGTGCTGAAACGCCTTCGATGACTGATGGTCTAGCAAGCCAGATGGGCGCAGAAACCATCAACAGAATGGATTACAGTGAAGCGATGATCAGTGATGTGTGTATTTCAAGTACAGCTCAAAGTGGTGAGGAGAATAAATTCGGTTTGAGTTTTTGGAATACAGAGTCGGTCTGCGTTTATGATGGGAGGCAGGGGAAAGAGGAGGAAGTGGATAAGGGGGTTGTTAATTTGGCAGAGATTTGGGAAGAAGAGTTGGCATGCTTCTACGCGCCGTTTGAGATGCCTGTGGTGATGGAGGAAGCGAGGAGGAAGGCGGAGATGGAGACTTATGAGTACTGGTTGATGCTGTCTTCTGCAGCANTTTGAGTTTTTGGAATACAGAGTCGGTCTGCGTTCATGATGGGAGGCAGGGGAAAGAGGAGGAAGTGGATAAGGGGGGTGTTAATTTGGCAGAGATGTGGGAAGAACAGTTGGCATGCTTCTACGCGCCGTTTGAGATGCCTGTAGTGATGGAGGAAGCGAGGAGGAAGGCGGAGATGGAGACTTATGAGTACTGGTTGATGCTGTCTTCTGCAGCAAAAGATGTCCTTGTTTCTTCTTCTTCCTCTTCTTCTTCTTCTTCATTTTTATGGTGACAGAGAGTGAGAATGAAGTATGATGGAGTGGTTTGTTGTGATGGTTTTGATCTTGGATGATTAGTTGAAGAACGTGTGGCAAGAAAAGTTTATTTTTTGAGATATTTATAGAGGTATATATGTTGGGCTACTCACTATGAGTAGGTGGTTTAGCACTCATGGTGATACTTTAATAATTCATTTAAAGAAAGCTCAATAATAACAATGAAAAACATATATATATATTTAATTATTTTAAATAATGAAATAGGTGACTAAGAAATTAAATTTCCGAACATATTCATGAACATGTTTTTTGATCATATGACTGGATCATGGTCTAAATTATATGCAGCGTATTGTGCAAATGGCAAGCAATTGACTTTTGGGTGCAAAGGAAAAGAATTCACATGTTGTCATATGATAGATGCTTTATGTTTTGAATTTTTAATTGAAAGATGTTCATCGTGCATTTAATGTAACTTCAAAATTTATTATATGTAGGTCAAGTTGTGATATGAACTATAACGTAATATGTTTTCCTTCTCATTGTGAATTTTTGGAAGATGATTAGCAGAGTTGAGAAGCAAAAAAAAAAACGCTCTGATACCTCTCCATGACCAATTCTTCTTCTAACTTACCATAGAAACCATGTTATATTTAATGGGTTATTATATTTGATTTGTTTCTTTTTTGTTCTTTGTCTTATATGCTCTGAGCCTCCTTTATAAAAGAGCACTCAGCGCTTATGGATGAGGCATAGTGAGAAAAGTGTTGAGTTGTAACTTCGAACTATTTTTTTATTTCACTCATCCGGTGCTAGTGTAATCTCTCTCATCGTGAACGTAGGTGAATCAATTCAATGCCTAACCACGTAAATCTTTTGCGTTTGATTATTGTTGTGTGACTTACTACGATTTCGCATAGTTTTCGAATAACAATATATCAGAGCTTCGTGGTCGTGATCGGAGAGTGATTTGACGTTGACGGTAGCAAATCCGGTGGGTGTTGCCGTCAATTTTTGCCACAAGTGGGAGCTGGCCAGAAAGTAAAATAATTAATCTGAGAATGCTTTTATTCGCTTCCTGTTCTGCGGATTTGAGATTTTGGCACAGGGAAGGAAAAAATCCTTTACCAGAATCTTTGATTCCTACTATAGAAGGAATTCTCTCCTGCGCAGGAAAATAAAAAAGGAGGATTTTTTTTTGACAATCAAAGAAAGTTTTCAAATTTGAAAACAGGGAAAAGATTCGCTTTGATAGCAGAGGGAAAAAAAATCTTAAACAGGAGAAGGAATTTCGGCAAATAGGAGAGAGAGAAAAAAAAGAAGGAATCTCTTTTTTCTGAAATTTATTTTAGAGTTGAAAACTTTGCCCATATAACAAGTAGTTGAGCTAACTTTGGCTGAAATTTCTCTTATAAAATGCTCCAACATCCCTTCAAATTCTCGAGATAGTTTCGTTCAAATAGAACTTTCAGGTGTATCTCTCTAAAAAATTAACTAACAAGCACATCTAGGATTACAGTGCACATCTTTCAAGTCTTATGTGGTTTACATTTTCCTTCAGAAAATGGGTGTCTTCAATCAAAAGAACTTCATACGCTCCATGCAAAGCAAACTTGCCTTGAATCTTAATGTTAGTATTGCGAAGAAGAAACCTTCATGATATCCTTTTTTTTCTTTTTTTCTTTTATGATATATTGCCCTAAAGTATTTAAATTTATTATTGTTATTATTATTTTATTTTGAGATTCATTGCCATTAACATAATACCACCCATATCCTTTATATCACATCAAAAATATCACTTTCCCTTAACTTTTAAGGAGTGAAATACACCTTTCCATATTTTTGTGCATGTGTGCGTGCAAAAATTGAGGTGTAGTTTTAAGATACAACGGATGAGATGGTGGCTCATTGCTTGGTCATTTCCTCCCACACCGAAAGGTATCATCATGCTCAAAAACTCGCCGACCCAGAAAAAATCTATTAGATACATAAATACATAGGAATTGAGTGGTATGTATTATATAAATCATTCAAAAAAGAAAGAAAGACAAGAAAATCAAACCAAATCTATACATAATCTGCAGTCCCCATCTTTTCATTTATAGATAAAAACTGGAACATCCTCTTTGGTTAACATCTCAGAATCAACATATGTATATGAAATTTTTTTTTTATTTTACTAATACTCAACACGTTTAAGGGTGCTAATCTCACCATGAGAAAAAAGGAAGCATATTTAGCTTCATTCTTGTGAATATAATATAGCCTTCACCCAAACTAATTTTGAAGGGCTGTTTATAACAAAGGATCAGCAGGAGCTCCGTTTAAGCAATCACTTTGATTTACTTTACTTGTTTTCTTCCAGCCACTGCACATTATACATATAATTAAATCTATTTTTTATAAAATCTTAAAAAAATCAGTAAGTAAATAAATAGAGCAAACATCTCAGCATTGTGAAATCTGAATATTAAAAAGGATAAAGAGCAATTTACATACATACCATACAATTCCTATGCATTTACATATCTAAAATCTGCAATTTGATATTTACATTTACAACACTATGGCATCATAAACATAAGCATGAGAAGTATATTCCCACTTTAAAAATTCATTAATAGTGTTAATTTTTATGTAATATTGGCGATTTGAGTGTCAAGCATGTAAACATGAAATTTTAGATGTTGTGCATGTGATACATGAAAGAATTGTGGTAGGTTTGTAAATACCTCAAGGAAAAAAAAACTTCAAATATAGATAATAAGATCTCCTTTAAAGTAGTTTTTGAAGACTTAAACTAAGTTATTACTTGTGATAATTATAAAAATCATCTCTGTAAAAAATGCCAGAAGCAGAAGATGAGCATGAAAAAAGTATGATTGGAGATTGCTATTACCTTTTTGGAACCATGATTTTCGAACCGCCTTTCGGATTTGCCGCTCGTGTTTTTCTAACAATTCATCAACTTTCTGGGATTTAGATAACAATGGCCCGGAGAAGTCCACTCTCTCCCTTTCATCATGGTATCCCTAAAGTTTCAAACAAATATGAGAACATAATAAAGAACAAAACCAAGAAAAAAAGAAATAAACTGGGGCATTTACATAACACACCGCCCAATTCATATGTATTTACATTTCTAAAAGCTAAACTTTGTTTTTCTTTCCATTTATGCCACACAAAACTTTCATATCACATTTTCACTTTGGAAGTGTGAAATGCATGTAAAAGATGAGGATTTGGTGTAGATATGTAAATACAAAGGAATTGATTGGCATGCATGTAAATCANGAGTTGAGAAGCAAAAAAAAAAACGCTCTGATACCTCTCCATGACCAATTCTTCTTCTAACTTACCATAGAAACCATGTTATATTTAATGGGTTATTATATTTGATTTGTTTCTTTTTTGTTCTTTGTCTTATATGCTCTGAGCCTCCTTTATAAAAGAGCACTCAGCGCTTATGGATGAGGCATCGTGAGAAAAGTGTTGAGTTGTAACTCCAAACTATTTTTTTATTTCACTCATTCAGTGCTAGTGTAATCTCTCTCATTGTGAGCGTAGGTGAATCAATTCAATGCCTAACCACGTAAATCTTTTGTGTTTGATTGTTGTTGTGTGAGTTACTCTGATTTCGCATAGTTTTCGAATAACAATATATCAGAGCTTCGTGGTTGTGATCGGAGAGTGGTTTGACGTTGACGGTAGCAAATCCGTGGGTGTTGCCGTCGATTTTTGCAACAAGTGGGAGCTGGCCAGAAAAGAAAATAATTAATCTGAGAATGTTTTTATTCGCTTCCTGTTCTGCGGATTTGAGATTTTGGCACAGGGAAGGAAAAAATCCTTTACCAGAATCTTTGATTCCTACTATAGAAGGAATTCTCTCCTGCGCAGGAAAATAAAAAAGGAGGATTTTTTTTTGACAATCAAAGAAAGTTTTCAAATTTGAAAACAGGGAAACGATTCGCTTTGATAGCAGAGGGAAAAAAAAATCTTAAACAGGAGAAGGAATTTCGGCAAATGGGAGAAAGAAAAAAAAGAGGGAATCTCTTTTTTCTGAAATTTATTTGAGTTGAAAACTTTGCCCATATAACAAGTAGTTGAGCTAACTTTGGTTGAAATTTCTCTTATATAATGCTCCAACATCCCTTCAAATTCTCGAGATAGTTTCGTTCAAATAGAACTTTCAGGTATATCTCTCTAAAAAATTAACTAACAAACACATCTAGGATTACAGTGCACATCTTTTAAGTCTCATGTGGTTTACATTTTCCTTCAGAAACTGGGTGTCTTCAATCAAAGAACTTCATACACTCCATGCAAAGCAAACTTACCTTGAATCTTAATGTTAGTATTGTGAAGAAGAAACCTTCATGATATCCTTTTTTTTTTTTCTTTTTCTTTTATGATATATTGCCCTAAAGTGTTTAAATTTATTATTGTTATTATTATTTTATTTTGAGATTTATTGCCATTAACATAATACCACCCATATCCTTTATATCACATCAAAAATATCACTTTTCCTTAACTTTTAAGGAGTGAAATACACCTTTCCATATTTTTGTGCATGTGTGCGTGCAAAAATTGAGGTGTAGTTTTAAGATACAACGGATGAGATGGTGGCTCATTGGTTGGTCATTTCCTCGCACAGCGAAAGGTCTCATCATGCACAAAAACTCACCGACCCAGGAAAAATCTATTAGATACATAAATACATAGGAATTGAGTGCTATGTATTATATAAATCATTCAAAAAAGAAAGAAAGGCAAGAAAATCAAACCAAATCCATACACAATCTGCAGTACCCATCTTTTCATTTATAGATAAAAACTGGAACATTCTCTTTGGTTAACATCTCAGAATCAACATATGTATATGATTTTTTTTTTTTTTATTTTACTAATCCTCAACACGTTTAAGGGTGCTAATCTCACCATAAGAAAAAAGGAAGCATATTTAGCTTCATTCTTGTGAATATAATATAGCCTTCACCCAAACTAATTTTGAAGGGCTGTTTATAACAAAGGATCAGCAGGAGCTCTGTTTAAGCAATCACTTTGATTTACTTAACTTGTTTTCTTCCAGCCACTGCAAATTATACATATAATTAAATCTATTTTTTATATAATCTTAAAAAAACAGTAAGTAAATAACTAGAGCAAACATCTCAGCATTGTGAAATCTGAATATAAAAAAGGATAAAGAGCAATTTACATACATACCATGCAATTCCTATGCTTTGACATATCTAACACCTGCAATTTGATATTTACATTTACAAAACTTTGGCATAATAAACCTATGCATGAGAAGTATATTCCCACTTTCAAAATTCATTAATAGTGATATTATTTATGTAATATTGGCGATTTGAGTGTCAAGCATGAAAACATGAAATTTTAGGTGTTGTCCATGTGATGCATGAAAGAATTGTGCGGTAGGTTTGTAAATACCCCAAGAAAGAAAAAAACTTCAAATATAGATAATAAGATCTCATTTAAAGTAGTTTTTGAAGACTTAAACTAAGTTATTACATGTGATAATTACAAAAATCATCTCTGCAAAAAACCAGAAGCAAAAGATGAACATGAAAATTGTTATGTAAATACCCCAAGAATAAAAAACTTTCAATATATATGACTAATCTCCTTTGAAGTAGTTTTTGAATACTTAAACTAAACTATTACATGTGATAATTGTAAAAATAAACTCTGTAAAAAAGCCAGAAGCAGAAGATGAGCATGAAAAAAGTTATGATTGGAGATTGCTATTACCTTTTTGGAACCATGATTTTCGAACCGCCTTTCGTATTTGCCGCTCGTGTTTTTCTAACAATTCATCAACTTTCTGGGATTTAGATAACAACGGCCCGGAGAAGTCCACTCTCTCCCTTTCATCATGGTATCCCTAAAGTTTCAAACAAATATGAGAACATAATATAGAACAAAACCAAGAAAAAAAGAAATAAACTGGGGCATTTACGTAACACACCACCCAATTCATATGTATTTACATTTCTAAAAGCTAAACTTCGTTTTTCTTTCCATTTATGCCACACAAATCTTTCATATCACAGCATTTTCACGTTGGAAATGTGATATGCATGTAAAAGATGAGGATTTGGTGTAGATATGTAAATACAAAAGAATTGATTGGCATGCATGTAAATCATTCAATAAAATATAAATGGGGTATTTATCTACATACCACACAATTCATAAGTATTTACATAACTAACGCCTTTAATATTTATATGCATAGCACTCAAATCTTTGAGAAAACACAACAAACAGCGACTTTTAAAAACTTAAAATACACATGTCATGCATAAGTTTATCGCACCAAAGTGATATAAATATAAATATGAAAGTTCAAGAATTAGATATGTAAATATAAAAGAATTGTTTGGTATGTATGTAAATTTCCCAATATAAATATATATTCAAAATACTGATTAAAAAGCTTTCCACAAACCAGCATACTGCGCTTTGACTGCATCGTGCCCTTTCTTGAGAAATCATGTGAATGGAATTTGGAAGAATCAAATGAGTCTGGGTGTTCCAGCTGAGCCAAGCTTTTCAACATCGCTTTCTTTGCCAACTTATACTGCTCATTTTGCCGGTGATGATCGAGCCGATCATGCGAAGGACGTGCATTACCTTGAACAACAAATCTAGAACTAACTCTGTTTCTGATGGTGGCAGCGGCCGGCTCCGGCGGGGGATGACTATTGTTCCTCGACGTATACTTACTATGAGATTTAACGAATGAACGATTTTCATGCAGTTTTCTATCCCCCTTGGAGCCATTAGAATGATTATTAGCGCGCAGAGGACCTGAGAAAGGAACGCCGCTGCCTTGAGAAACATGCCTTGTGTGTCGACCTCGATCGGAAGGATTAAGCGCCGCCATTGGCTGAAGATCTACAATCAGTCTCGAGTTGCTGTTAACTCTGGGGCCGGTTAACTTATCCCTGCTATTATCGGTTCCATTGTTCTTTTTTTGAGGCTCCGGCTGTTAGTTACAATAATTAAACTTTGTTTGAATGAGCAAATATTAGTAACTCTAAAATATAAGAGTGAATTTATATTATACCTCTTGGCGGTTTGATGGTCTACGCAAGGCAATTGGTTCTTGTGGATCTCTATGAACCTTTGTCGGCTTTCTCGTCGCTTCTGTGACTCTTACTTTCGCATTTCCCTTTGGAATCTTCCTGAAGGTGATATTGTAAAATGTGAAATTTGCAAAATGTGAATTTTTTTCAAACAATAATGATTGAATGGGATGGATTTATAGAAGTGTTTAACTTGAAAGCTTGACAAAAGATTTATTCCATTACAGACAACTACTTTGTTTAGTCATTTTTTTATCAAAGTTTGGGATTGTTTGTTTTACTAAGGTAACTAGGTTGAATTCAATCTAATATAATAAATCATATAGTGATTTTTTTCTTCCAATATTTGATATTGGAATATACTCCATGAAAACATATTAGGTTTGACTTAAAACAAACATTAAAAGTATAACATGAAAGCTTAAATGATGTCATTTTTTGTATCATATTTGCTAAGTAAATCATATGGATTACTAGATGTGTGTAAATAAGTAGAGCGGAGCTCAAGCAACCTCTAATTTGAGTTTGACCTTGATTAGCTACAAGTTTGGGTCAACTCACAAGCAGACTTATTTATTATTAAATAGATAAAACTGATTTGGATGCAACCAATTATTGGGATTAAAAAACTATAAAAAAGAATGAACAATTATATATAAAATACTTTTTATAATTTTTATTTAAACCCTTGAATTTTATCCTATTTTAAGTACATTTTATGTCTATTCTTTTTTAAATGAACTGGTTCAAGAGCTAACGAATCCAATTGAGGCTAGCTCAAATTTGTCTTGTTAGCTAGCTCATTGAGCTCGGTTCACAAGCCATTTATCAAGTCGAGCCTAAGCCAACTCAGAAGTCAGATCATACATGTGAATCAAATGCTCAAACCAAACCTGTTAATATCTTCATCGCTTTTCATGTCGATCTCTTTAGTAGGTGGGTATTTTGGCAAACTTGATGGTTCACACGAAAGAGGCGGTGTTGAGAAATACTGTAAAAATGTCAAAAATCAAAATCCAAGCATTGAAATCAAAGCATAAAGCAGTAAATCCAACAAGGAGCACAAAAGAAAATTTACAGTAGAAATTATACATGGAAGAAAGACCAAAACTGAAGCCATACCTCAGAAGATAGAGCAGATTCTGCGGTCCCGCGCCGTTGAGGATCTATAGATAGAAGTTCTTCTAATAATTTGTAGACAGAACGTGGCAAGTTTCTGAAAGTCTCATGGAGGTGACCCTCATAAGGGCGATGAGGCTTAAAAATTATTTCATGAGGTAACTTTGAATTCTTCCAATATTCATCCGATGGGGAACCGCATAATTTAAAGATTTTGTGGAGTTGCTCAACCTAGGAACAAAGTGACTGTTACATTGAAAGCAAATAGGAGGAGAAGTAGAGTTATGTTGAGACTAAATAATCTTAAAGCAAACTCTAAAGAGAAATAATACATTCCACTCAATTTATATGTATTTGCATATCCTACACCTAAAATTCAATTTTTATATATATGCCATGTTATCTATGCATGAAAATGAGTATTTCGATTTTTGAAACATAAAATAGTGGTATTTTTTATGTGATATGAAAGATTTGCATGGTAACAACGTAAAAAAGCAAAGTTTAGCAGTTAGATATGTAAATACTTAAGAATTGAGTGGTGTGTATGTAAATAGCTAACCCTTGATTAGGAAGATTTACATACATTCTTATGTTCTTAAATTGCATATCCAAAACCTAAATCAATTTTTAAGTATATATGCCACATTACGTATACCTTAAAACGTGTATTTCACTTTTTAAAAGTTGAAGTAGTGATATTTTTAATGTGATATGAAAGATTTGAATGGTTTAAATGTAATAAGTAAAGTTTAGTTGTTAGATTTGTAAATACATAAGAAGTGAGTGTATGTAAATGCCCCAAGAGATAGATTAATGGGTGAGCTAACTACTTCGGTCCTTCCTTGCAAAATGGGTTTCTTGAGAAACATCTCAGCAAATACACAACCAACACTCCACATGTCTACGTATGCTCCATAATCGATTGAGCCCAAGAGAAGCTCGGGGGGCCGATACCAAAGCGTAACAACACGACTAGTTAGTGGATCCTTATTTTCAGGCGGCGCGAAATTTGCCAAACCAAAATCTGCAATTTTTAAGATTCCTTCATTGTTCACTAAAAGATTTGCACCCTTAANTGTAACAACACGACTAGTTAGTGGATCCTTATTTTCAGGCGGCGCGAAATTCGCCAAACCAAAATCTGCAATTTTTAAGATTCCTTCATTGTTCACTAAAAGATTTGCACCCTTAATATCACGATGGATGATTCCTCTTGAATGACAATGTTCAAGGCCAGATAGCAATTGTTTCATGTAACACTTCACCTGCATCCACAAATTACCATTTTCATGTAAAGTTTCTATTAGATGACCTATCAGTTTCTCAAAAAAATGTGGGGGCATTTAATTAAATACACCTAATTCCTATGGATTTACATATCTAACACCTAAACTTGCATTTTTCATGCATAAGTAAGGTGGTATGTGTGTAAAAATAGAAATTTGAGTGTTAGATATGTAAATACATAGGAATTGGGTATGTATATAAAAATCTTCACCCAAAAAAAAAAAAAAAAAACTTTGATATTNCAGTTTCTCAAAAAAATGTGGGGGCATTTAATTAAATACATCTAATTCCTATGGATTTACATATCTAACACCTAAACTTACATTTTTCATGCATAAGTAAGGTGGTATGTGGGTAAAAATAGAAATTTGAGTGTTAAATATGTAAATACATAGGAATTGGGTATGTATATAAAAATCTTCACCCAAAAAAAAAAAAAACCAACTTTGATATTTCAAGGTCACTACAAACCTGTGGTTCAGTGAATTCAACATCTGGTGATGATGACAATCCAGAAAGATCATGTTCCATATATTCAAAAACTAGATATAAGCTACAAGATAACCGCGAGGTGATCAAACCCTCCAATTTCATAATATTAGGATGGTCGAGCCGACGAAGAATCTCGATTTCTCGAACCATGAACTTGACACTTTCTGTATCAAAATTGTCAAACTTCACCTTCTTCAGCGCAACAACTTTCCCAGTTTCAAGGTTTTTTGCTCTAAACACAGTGCTATAAGTTCCTTGTCCTATCTTCAAATTCATTCAGAGCACAAAATCCATTCAATAAAACCAACGTGTGAAGGAAAAATCATTTAAATTTGACGCAAAGACAAGCACATAACAAGCCAAAAATTGATCTTTGTTGCTCTTCATTATTACCTTATCCCATTTCTCAAAGTTTTCAGCTTTGAGGGGCACCCAACCATGAATAGCCTTAGCAGCCACGGCGGTGAGCCACCGCGGCCAACCGGCGGCGACTTGTTCCCCTTCAGTGTCCTTGTGAAAGTTCCCCAATCTAGCAGTAACCAATTTAGGGCTTTCCACGACAACTTTCACCGTTTCTTTCGTCTCCTTGATCTTCTCCTTCTCTACCTCCTCATTCTCCTTCGACTTCCCCCTAAACGATTTCTCAGAAACCGCTTCCGACCCTCGGCTATCCCTGAGAATGCCAGACGAATCAAGCACCGGCGTCACCGATACGACATTCTTCGACGAGGAGCAACCCATCGCCGCCGGATCACCGGGCGGAGAACTCCGGCACCGGAGGATTAACAAGCAAAATGGGGATTTGGGTGGAAACGATAAGGGAAAAAGGCGGAGAAGGCTAACAGAGCCGCGGTGGAACACGGGGAGACATCCCGAAAGGAAAAAATGCAACGAAAGGCGAGGTTTTTATGTCTGAAAATCATCGCGAAATTGACGGGAGACGGACGGAGCGGAAGCTTTTGGGTGTGCGAGGTTCTCGCGGGAAGAGCCCTGGTGGAATCTCTCCTTCATTTGCCGCTTCAGCGAAAAGAGGATTAACAGCTGGGAAAGGAATAGGCAAAATTTAAAAAATAATATTTTTTATAAATATTAAAAAAAAATAAAATAACAATTTTATTATTAAAAAAAATTATTAAGAATAAATATATGTTATTAATATTATTTTATAAAATCATAAATGAATTCAGTGTGCATTATTATTCAATTAAAACTTATATTATGTTCATCTCAAAAATAATTTTGAGATTTACCTTGATCAAGATATGTATTTACATATCTATCATCCAAATTTAATATTTACATTTTTAACTCCTATATGCCATAAACTTAGCCATGAAAATTTGTATTTCACTTATAGAAATATAATGATGATTATATTTTGATGTGATGTTGAAGCTTTGAGTGGTGTGCCTTTAAATATGAGAATATATGTGGTACATTTGTAAATTCATAAGATTTGAATGATATATATGTGGTACATTTTTCAAATATCATATAATTAGTCATATAAAATCAAATTTTTGGGACAGTCACATACATGCCACCCAATTCTTATGTATTTTTACATCTAACACCAGAAATTATACCATGTAGATTTATATCATCTAATTCTTCATATCACATCAAAAACACCACTATTTTCACTTTTCATGCATAGGAAAGGTGGTAAATAATAATTAAAGCTTAGATTTTAATTTGTAAAATACAGCCACACCACCAAACCTTTGGGGCATATTTTTTTGTGATAAGAATGATTTGATGGTATTAATGTAGAAAATAAAGTTTAGGTGTTTGATATGTAAATACACAGGAATTTGGGTGGTATGAATGTAAATGGTTCAATAAAAAAAAAAGAAAAAAAAAGACTATCATGTGCTTAATTACTTGAAATAATTATAAGAAAGATGTCAATTATTGTTCCACACCAATAAATAAATAGATAAAATATTTAGCACTCATAATAATCCTCTACTAAACAATATCATGATTGTATGAAATCAAATGGGTACATTCACGAGTCAATTTACAGTTATACCCTTAATTTTAAGAAAATTAATAACTAAGTGATGAGATGGTAGAAAAATGATTGTCATTTATATAATAAATATAAATTTGAATTTATAAAAAGAATTGGTATTTATTTTTAATGGACTTTTTTTACAGACAAATCCGCATTTTTTGTTGCGAAAAATTAAAAATATAGCGTTATAAAAAAGGTATCCATAATAAAATATTGGATTCATATTTGAATTATTTAAAATAAAAATAAAAATAAACCTCACCATTTTTAGTTAACTTCAATTGTATGCACCAAAACCGTTGATACAAATCTCAAAGTAATCAAGTGGCTCAGGACGATGGCTGGACAACTGAGACATCATGCTACAAGAATATGATCACAGCAGATCCTTCAAATACTGATAGCTTGGTCGGAGTCGACCAACACACTATGACAAGGGACACAGTCGACAGACCACACCTATAGTCCTTGACCGTCTTGACTTCTCACCTGGGGCGCCCGACCACAAAGCACCGACCGACCAACTTTTTTACTTTGACAAGCCTGATTACCACTCAGTCGGACGTCTCGGCCTTCAGGCCGAACTCCTGCACGTTGACCAATCAGTTACCGTCATATTTGAATTCAAATTGTAATATAAATTTGGTAGTAAAATGTTCCTTCCTAGCTATAACTGTACAAATACGCCCATATAAATAGAGGGCAAAGAGACGAATAAAAGGAGAGCTCAATTATCAACAAGGACTCTTGATTGATCTTTCTCATCCTCATTTTGTCAGCTCTAACTCTCAAGTTATGTTTTCACAAAGAAGAATTTAGGATTCAACATCCTGAAAGGTGGTGTGGTGAGCGTGGACAAGCCACAGACAAGAAACGGAGCCAACTATGAAGGAGAATCCTTGCGAAGAGACTCAACACATATGAAATTCAATAGAGAAACGATGCATCAGAATAAATAGGAAGAGATACAGGCGTTGCAAACACATATCACGGACCGATTTGAGGCCCTCCAAGCGGCCTTAACCCAGAAGAATGCCCAACAGCCACCCTTTGAGGGAGAATCTCGGGGAGCTCGCCCCAAGATAGCGCGACTTACTGATTGAATGACAAAAAAGACTCGCGCACTGACAGTGCAAGATCCACACCAATCACCAAACATCGGGAGCTCTGAGTGGGAGCCCCCACCAGAGCAATGATGGGTAATGCTTTCTCTCGGAGAATCCTAGATTTGTCGTCTCCCCAAAGCACAAGAGAAATACAAAGACTAGCCTTCTGAATTACGTGACTCAATCGTTTTATTCTAAATTTGGGTGACAAGTGCACAATATTCTTCAAGGCACTTAAAAAAACCAATGTTTCGAGTGGATGGCCGAGTGCAAAGAAACGTTCAGGGGTCTGAAGGATTATTGTTTGTCGCCCGTGTTGCTCAAAAATCCAAAGCCAACAGAAGAATTATCGATGTACCCTTCGAGTTAGACAAGAAATTATTAGTTGGTTCTGGTCAAAGAGAGGAGGGGAAACAATTCCAAGTCTACTACATGAGTGGAGCACTCCATAGCCTCGAAACCAGGTACTCTATTATGTCGCGCCTAGGCTATGACCATATTTCCAAATGCATTTGATCTGAGTCATCACGGACCGCCCTCTGAAGTTCGTGCTCACACAACCAGAAGACTCAGGACGGCTGTTGAACATTAGAACTCAGAGAATACAACATCACTTACGTCCCCCGAATGACCATCAAGACTCACATGATTGGTAGTTTCTCGGTGGATATCTTCACAGTAGAAAAACCAAATGAAAATTTTCCTGGCAATAAGACATGGGTTCTATACGTCGATGGGGCATCCAAGTAGTGACCGCCAGTCTGGGGCTCGCCCTAAGAGGCCAACTGGGGAGCACCAATATCAGCCGATCTCGATAGAGTTGAAAGTCGCGAAAAACTAGGCAGAGCTTGAGATGTTGATCGTTCGGCTTCGCCTAGCCTATGAAATAAGAGCCCGAGAGATACTGGTGAAATCAAACTCCTTGTTGGTTGTGAAACCGATGAATAAAAAATTCAATGCTAGGGAGTAATTGATGATAAAATACCTCGCCAAGGCAAATAAAGCGATCAGAATATTCAGAAATTTTCATGTTTTCATTTCTTTTTCTTTTTATTTTTAAAGGAGTTGTCAGTTTGTCCATCTTCGTATACTTCTTTTTTTTTCCTGAATCAGTCTCTCTTTTTGATCATGTGAATGATTAGAAGAAAAGATGAACCGAAAAAAATGGGCATACGACAAAGACTACAAACAAGAGAAAGAATATGAAGAGTCTATGTGCAATAAATCTCGAAAGATAGGTTAAGTATACATGCCCAAATAAGATCGGTTAGAAGCACATTTGATTAATATTCGCAAAAGAATACCTACGTAGACTACTCAGAACAAAAAATTCATGTGTGTTTGTTTGTTCTAGGGTCTAGAGTTCTCCTAATATGACATATCCTACTTGGTTAATTACATCTTGGGGGTTCCCCAAGAATACTTTTGATCCAAAGAAGTTTTGCTTACATTAGTGGTGACGGCTAACACAAGGTATCAAAGGGCAGTTATTTCGCAGGGGAATGCTCTGATGCTTTCAAAACTCTCGTGAAGTCACGGGGTGAATAATGAGTCTCTCACAGTCCTGCATGGGTAACAAACTCGTCGACATACCGAGCCTGCGAAACAATTGAACCATCCTGACAAAGAATCTCAATACGTCAATGCACATCTGGGCCATAAGGGCAGATGACAAATTGTCGTATCCCAAATAAGTAGCAGTTCATCGGCAATTAGTCCTTCGAGTATGTCACAAGTAAGGAACATAAAGGTGCTCCATGACCTACTCTAAAGTCTCAAAGAAACGGGTCAAGAGCTTTTCTCGAAAAATTGGACCCTTTCACGTATGGAAAAAATTGCCCCAACAATCTTTTCGTCAAAAGACTCGTGGCAAAACAAGCAGCCTGGACAGCGAGCCTAAGAGAGCTCGTGTCCCGAGACGGTGTAAATTTAAAAAATTTAAATTTACTATTTGCTACAAATTTGTATGAATGATTAGCTTAATTTTCGCCATTTAGATTATTTCGATGTAAATTTAAATAAAAATTTCAAATAATTGAAGTTATTTTATTTTTATATTATAATATTAAATTTT
>JXCR01145766.1:122069-137781 GCA_002079205.1 Phalaenopsis hybrid cultivar
CACCTAGTCCTTAGTGTAGATCTCTTAGACATCAGGTGTACACCCTAGGTGAGAATCCATCCACCTAATCCTCAGTGTAAGCTTTCTAGAGNATACTTGTCCTTGCTTCCAGCTGCCTTAAAACAGTCACAATGGCCTTCCCGGGCCACTTAGCCCCCTGAACACCGATACCTGCTATTGTCCAGCAGCCGGCACCGACCCGTCGTTGTCCAATCCATCGCCACCTCCCCTATTCCCTTTTACACCACTGCCACTTGCTACCAGCCTCCACCAAGCGGGCCACCCTCACTCCATCATCCGGCGCCGCAGCCCTGGGTTGTCAACCACCTTCCAGCGCAAACGCCGCTTCCGTCCCTCCCTTCCAGGCCTGCCGCTCTCTTCTAGAGCCATTTTTATGTATTGTGTTGTTTCTTTTCTTGTTTTGTAGTGCCATTGTCGTAATGAGTTGTTCACATGTTTGTGTTGTTTTATGTTGAGGATTCGTCTTTGTCCTTTTGAATTCAACAATAAACTTCATCATTCGGTTGTGATTTGGGCTAACTCCGGTATCAAGTTGTGGCATGAGCCTTGAAGAAGATGATTCAAGTTCAAGTGGGGTTGTAGAGTAGAATATGAAGGCTGGAAGATGATTCAAGTTCAAGTGGGGTAAGATTGCATTGCAGGTTCAAAGTTTGTGATGGTCTCAATGCAAGCAACGTTGTGAGTGTAAATTTTGAATGATAAAAATTGTGCATAAGCGAATTTGAGAGGCATGTCTCGAAGAAAGCAGTTATGACGCAAATGAGGGTATGGCACAGAGCTTGAGGCGAACGCAACTGCTTGAAGGATTTCCTCAAGGACCTAAGCCTTAAGAGAGCAATTAACACTTGTAGGACGTCCCCAAAGAAATGTGGAATTGCAAGTTTGCAAAATCCCACAACTCTGTAACGACCGCTAATAAGATTTCTTCTTCGAGGATTCATGCTCCTTGAAGATAAGAACATATAACAGATTATTGTACTAGATCTAATATGACTTGTGAACCTAGTGAATTCTGGTGAAATTGACCTGCCCAATCAACAATAAGTTAACTGATTCCTCTGATCTAACTAAAGCCTGATAAGACGGCATGCCTTCATGCAATTAATGGGGGACAGAAATATTAATTTTGAAAACAAATTAATAAAAGGAATATAGGAATTCATTTACTTCTATTTCATCGTCTTTCTCCAGTAAAAAAAGAGAAAAGAAGTTATCCTCCTCTAACAAATAGACCTAGAAAGAAAGAGATGTTCCCTAGCCATTTAATGTATATTAACAAACTTGACGAGTAATCACAGAAGAAATAAACGAAATAAATTAAGAAGTGCAGCTCAAACATTAAATGGAAAGCATTGCTACTAGTTTGGAATTGCCAGGGATCCAAGTAATTAATGCAATTTTCCAAAAAAAAAAACTTTATTTGTGTGTTGACCCCTATATTCGTCAATCACCTTTTACATAGTTTCGTGTGGATAAGGTCCATTTTGCATAAATTTTCTGCTCAAAATTATTTTTTTTATCAGGGGAACATTTTACAAAATAGATTGTGCAAGTGTGTCTGGATCGTTAAGACGGCTCAAACAAGCACATTCTAATCGGGCGTCAATCACCTTTTACATAATTTTGTGTGCATAAAGTCCATTTTGCATAAATTTTTTACTCAAATTTTTTTTTTATCAGGGCAACATCTTACAAAACAGACTGCCTGAGTGTGTCTAGATCATCGAGACGGTTCAAACGAGCATATTCGCGTCCTAATCGGGCTCCATTTGACATGCATCGAGGGATCAAATATTCTCTTATTTGAAAATTATATAAAAATTTAATATAAATCTATATAATGGCATTAATCTCTCTCTCTCTCTCTCTCTCTCTCTCTCTCTCTCTCTCTCTCTATATATATATATATATATATATATNAGTCGGGAAACACACACAACCCAGCTCTGAGCCCCCACTTTGACCAACGTCTAATTCCCAGTCCTGATCTTTCATGTGGTTATAGGTTTTTTTTGTTAGTGATTTCCACTACTCATTTTTTTTATGACTTTCATGTTGGGTTGTCTTGCTTTATTTATTTATTTTTGCAAATATGTTTAAATATGTTACAAATCATGATACGCTCGCAGCATTAATAATGCAACAGTAGCAGATGCCCAGGTACGCTTTTACAGTTTATCTACAGTATTTTACTTTATTGCGTTCACCTTTCAAGTACATTTTATTTAACTGCAATTTTATTACCCCGCATGCAAAACCAAACATTGACATCAAAACNCACCTTAAGCGAAAGCTCATTCACCTAATCCTAAATGTAGGTTTCCTATAATTTTAGGTGCACACCATAGGAGAGAGCCCATCCACCTANACACCAGGATGCACCGAGGCGTAGTCCATGCTTCCTTAATTAAATCACCAGTGAAATTCTCATAATGACTTAACCTACAATAAAACCCAATGCATTGGGATTTGAGCTTGAATATTACACTCAAAAATTCCCTCAATGACTTAACTTACAATAAAACCCAGTGCACCGGGATTTGAGCTTGAATATTACACTCAAATCCTCCTGGCAACGGGGAAATTTCTTAATGCCACATATGGATCATCGGACTAGGATAAGTCTAGGGTCTAGGTGGCGAGGGNGAGACCGGAAGCCGGAAGCCGGAGCCGGAGCAGGGACAGGACGGTAGAAAGCGGCAACTGACAGCACCCATGGGTGGTGGTGCTTAGTAACTACGATGGCATTTTTTGTAGTGTACTTGAAAATCAGTCGAATCTAATGAATTTGGAATATAATAAAAAAAAATTGTAGAGCGAAATTTAAATTTAAAGAAATTTTACTTTGCATTCAACATTCTTCAAAACAAAAGCCAAAATTCCGAAAATCACATGAATTCCAAATACAACATGCCCATTTTACATACAAGCAATAGCACCTAGTAAGATTGTTTAAAAAAAAGGACTGTTATAAGACTCAAATGACGTGAAAACTAGTTGTGTGGTTAAGCCACAGAAATTTTGGAAAGTCGAGGCAGAAAAGAAAACTTTTTTGCGCTTCGAAGATTAAAAAAATGTATTACAGACGAAGTGACGTATCAATTTGAGTCCTAGTGGCAGAGACTGCGCCTGTAGGATTATATCTGCAGTCTATTATGAGCTATACATTCATTGAGAGGCTAGATGGAGAAATATAAAAAACGTGCGGAGTACATATTTATGATTTTTGTTGACTTAGAAAAAGTTTATGATAACATTTCAAGAGAAGTTCTTTGGAGAAAGGTGTTGATATGACTTATATTCAAGCCCTTAAATATGTGTATACTAGAGCTGTTACTTGTTTCGAACAGAAGAGGGATTGATCAAGTATTTTACAATTTCATTTGGATTATATCGGGGGTCGGCTTTAAGCCCAAATCCTTTTGTTTTAGTTATGGGTGCTTTTACTGGACTGATAGCGGAGTTAACCCACAACCCACAATCGGAAAAATAAATATTATAATTGAAAATAAATAGACGATTACAACCAACACACTGAAAGGAAAAATACAATAACAAGACACTCGGAAGTCTAAAATAGCAATAGATATGACACAAATGCAACTACGATTATATCCCAAAGGGAGTGGAGGTAGTCGTGGAGGGTCTGGAAGGGACAGGTGGTGTAAAAGGCTACTGGGAAGCTAAGGGAAAAGGGAGGAGCGGCTGGGAAGGCAGGAACAGCAGTGCGCGGCTGTCCCGGGGCATTGGGAAGAAGTATCATAGCAGTAGGAGCGGGTTTCGGGGAGTAGCATCAAGTGGGCGGCGACCAGATGGAGGCAGCGATACAGATGGCCGGACAGCGGTCAAAACATCAAGGGCGGGAGAGAACAGTGGCAAAAAGAAGAGATGAGAAGGCAATGACAGTGGCTGGAACTGCAGAAAACAGCAATCGACATACTGTTGCGGGTTGCTGCAGCGAGCTACAGCAAATGAGAACATATTAGAGAAGGTAAATTCCAAGGCTTCAATCCTACACAAGGTTAATTGCGACATCTAGTCAAATATAGTGGGTGGAGGGCCTGGTGAACATGGCCTTAGTACGATATCTGAAGGCTGAAGAAGATTGTGGTTTATGTTTCCTAAATACAGTAGTGTCACAAGTCTTTTTGGAAACAATTGTGGAGTAGACCTTATCCAAAATTCAATATAATTAATGTCATAAAAAGAAGATTATTGTAACACATACAACGTTGTGACGGGAATGCTTACCATGACGCGGTACTATAATTGCTACGTACCCCGATCCAGCCCTACTACCCATTTTCCTATTTGATTCCGGTCTTGTCTAGCCCTTCCTTTTCTAACGCTTTCCTTGTCCACCTCCCTTTTCCATCATCTTTCTATTTCTATTCCCTACAAATTCTATCTACTATTCCTCGTTATATGTAGGTGGTGTTTGCTTTGGTTAGGGTCAATTTTTGTCTTCCAGATTTTCAGATTTCTGTCTAAGCCCGCCATTGGTGTTGTTTTCCCTTCTAAGGTTGCATATGAAGGCGAGGAGGTGCTCCTGTATCCGAAGTCGAGGAGGTGCTCCGACTGTAACTCACCCAAGATGATGATCTTCTTCAAAGGATTGAGGGGTGCTCCGGCTGTAACTCGATCTCATGGGGATATTTATATTTTCCCAATTCCGGCCGCNCAAGCCAGCCATCGAGGTTGTTTTCCCTTCTAAGGTTATATCTGCAGGCGAGGAGGTGCTCCTGTATCTGAAGGCAAGGCGGTGCTCCGACTGTAACTCACCCGAGGCGACGATCTTCTCCAAAGGATTGAGGGGTGCTCCGGCTGTAACTCGATCTCATGGGGATATTTATATTTTCCCAATTCCGGCCGCTTCTCTCCCAGCCACCGTACAGACTTCCGGCCCCTCTTCTTGCTGTCGTCCAGCAATCCAGCTGCCTCCCAGCCATCACACGGGCCTTCCAGCCTCACTTCCTATTCTTGTCCTTGCTTCCAGCTGCCTTAAAACAGTCACACTGGCCTTTCGGGCCTCTTAGCACCCTGAACACTGATACCTGCTATTGTCCAGCAGCCGGCACCGACCCGTCGTTGTCCAATCCATCACCGCCTCCCCTATTCCCTTTTACACTACTGCCACTTGCTACCAGCCTCTACCCAGCGGGCCACCCTCACTCCATCATCCGGCGTCGCAGCCCTGGGTTGTCAACCACCTTCCAGCGCAAACACCGCTTCCGTCTCTCCCTTCCAGGCCTGCCGCTCTACTCTAGAGCCATTTTTATGTATTGTGTTGTTTCTTTTCTTGTTTTGCAGTGTCATTGTCGTAATGAGTTGTTCACATGTTTGTGTTTTTTTATGTTGAGGATTCGTCTTTGTCCTTTTGAATTCAACAATAAACTTCATCGTTCGGTTGTGATTTGGGCCAAGTCCGGTATCAAGTTGTGGCATGAGCCTTGAAGAAGATGTTCAAGTTCAAGTGGGGTAAGATTGCATTGCAGGTTCAAACTTTGTGATGGTCTCAATGCAAGCAACGTTGTGAGTGTAAATTTTGAATGATAAAAATTGTGCATGAGCGAATTTGAGGGCATGTCTCAAAGAAAGCAGTTATGACGCAAATGAGGGTGTGGCGCAGAGCTTGAGGCGGACGCAACTGCTTGAAGGATTTCCTCAAGGACCTAAGCCTTAAGAGAGCAATTAACATTTGTAGGACGTCCCCAAAGAAATGTGGAATTGCAAGTTTGCAAAATCCCACAACTCTTTAACGACCGCTAATAAGATTTCTTCTTCGAGGATTCATGCTCCTTGAAGATAAGAACATATAACAGATTATTGCACTAGATCTAATATGACTTGTGAACCTAGTGAATTCTGGTGAAATTGACCAGCCCAATCAACAATAAGTTAACTGATTCCTCTGATCTAACTAAAGCCTGATATGACGGCATGCCTTCATGCAATTAATGGTGGACAGAAATATTAATTTTGAAAACTAATTAATAAAAGAAATATAGGAATTCATTTACTTCTATTTCATCGTCTTTCTCCAGTAAAAAAAGAGAAAGGAAGTTATCCTCCTCTAACAAATAGACCTAGAAAGAAAGAGATGTTCCCTAGCCATTTAATTATTAACTAACTTGACGAGTAATCACAGAAGAAATAAACGAAATAAATTAAGAAGTGCAGCTCAAACATTAAATTGAAAGCATTGCTACTAGTTTGGAATTGCCAGGGATCAAGTAATTAATGCAATTTTCCAAAAAAATAACTTTATTTGTGTGTTGACCCCTATATTCGTCAATCACCTTTCACATAGTTTCGTGTGGATAAGGTCCATTTTGCATAATTTTTTTGCTCAAAATAATTTTTTTTATCAGGGTAACATTTTACGAAATAGATTGTGCAAGTGTGTCTGAATCGTTAAGACGGCTCAAACAAGCACATTTGCGTCCTAATCGGGCGTCAATCACCTTCTACATAATTGTGTGTGCATAAAGTCCATTTTGCATAAACTTTTTACTCTCTTTTTTTTTATCAGGGGAACATCTTACAAAACAGACTGGCCTGAGTGTGTCTATTCACCAAATAATGAGTGTGACAAAATTCAAGATAATTTTTCATAGAAATTATAGCATAAATATTTAATTGCAAGAACATCAAACAACTCAACATGAATAGATAAGATAAGCACCTACAATTCAAGAGATAGGCAACTTTCTCAAATCCTACAATTTAAGAGTTAAGAAATCTCTCACAAACCCTAAACTTAAAACTCAAGGCAATAGTCTTATGCACCCCTTAACCCTTTTAACTATTAGCCCTATTTATAATAAACAATAATAAATGACAAATGATTAAATTACCCTTAAGTGTCGTCATAATATTATTCCCCTCTCAAAAAGTCATATTGTACTTCAGGTGAAAAAAATTGATGTTGGATCAAGTCGAATGGCTTCCACGAGACATCATCATCTGGCAATCCACTCAATGTAATTAAATACTTATAGTGAACCTCACATCTTAAAATGTTATCTTGTGCATATCCTTCGGTCGCATCTAAATTTGATGGTAAACTAACTTCAAGTCAATCCTCTAGACTACCATTGCCCCAAAAAACCCATCCAGTAGCTTATTGATCATGAGAATCTCTGTCAACTCTGTATAATTTGTCTCTTCCATGTGATGTCACTCGATCAATAATCTTAGCCCTAAATATTGCACAACTTGAGGTTACTGTGAAAAATAACCATCTTTTCTCCCTCTTGAATATGTTGTAAAGTCAAAATCAATCCCTTACAAACTTCTCTACTTCACATATATCGTTCCAATCATTACTCCTGGATCGCCATCTATCAGAAGGTTTGCCGCTGCAAAGGGCAATGGTGCAATTAGATGCAATCCTCAGTCGGGGTCTCACTAACCATGGTTCCCTATTCCAACAAAAAATTCTTCGCAGCAATCTTCTCCAACGGCAAATTGCACGTCATCCCGTTATATTTGTTTTCACTCGTTCCAAACCCCCAAATGTCATGCAATTTATTTCAAATGTTGTTGCTCGAATCTACTCCTGATTTCTTCGTTCAATCTCAAATGCTTCAGTTCATTGCAGTTGTTCGGAGGTCACACTATTCCTCCCAAGTGTTATTAATCAATCATGCACCTGATTCCTTTACTAAATCCTGCAGCTCCAAATCCGCCTAAAATAATGATGCTACCTTGATGCCACACAATTCGTTCAGATGGTTGTGGCTCGAGTCCACTCTCAATTTCTTTGTCCGATCTCATAACTCCAGATATGCATGAATCAACGATGATGCTCTGATGTCTTGCAAATCCTTTTAGTTGCTGCCTATCGTGTCTGCTCGAGATGTCGTTGCTCGATCCCGCTGCATTCGGCAACGGTTTTGTATGAAACTATATGATCTTAAGAAGCTTGTTATGGAAAGCACGATCCCTAAATGCTACCTTCTCTCCTAATCGGTACAGACCAAAGGAATGACTAAAATCGAAGGAGAAAATGTTGGATAGTTGTCACGGGTAGCGGGAGCGGTCATAGGTTCTTGAACTTTGAGGTGTAATCGAGGATTGAAGATGTCCTAGATCAAATCGTGATGCTTCACAAAGAAATTGAATTTAGACAATAAACTCAACTCACAACTGTATCAGTGAGGTTCGGTTACTCCGTACGGGCCAATCCCGTCATTGCTTCCCAACTATGTGAATCGCGATTGTATCGCACGCCCACTCCCACTCCCAGCTAGCTCGATCCTGACTATATCATCACAAGAAACACCACAATCTTGTTGTCAGCATCCTAGCTTGAATTGTTGTTGTTTCGCAATGTACAATCTCGTACTTAGAATAACAACTAGCTTGAATCGCAATTGTTTCTTCACGAAGCACACCACGATTCCTTCAACACTTCCAACTATCTTGATCACAATTTTATCACAATATCTGAAACTCTGTAAGTGACAATCTCGACCATTTCCAGAATTGAATGCTCTGAATACCATTTTCATAGGAATCAATATGATTTACACACAAATTAGAACATAAATTTTTTTTATAACAAGAACAACAAACGACTCAACACGAATAGATAAGATAAGCACCTAGAATTCAAGTAATAGGTAATCTCTTCCAAATCCTACAATTTGAGAGATAAAAAATCCCCCCTGATCCCTAACCCTAAGACTCAAAACAATAATATTTTGCATCCCCTAGGTATATGTTGGGTATCATTCTTGTACAAGAGAAATAACAGGGAAGAAAAATTGTCTATGGTGAACAGCAAAGCACATTTGAAGAGGAAGGTAAGAACAGGTAACACAAACCTGACGTGGGAGTGCGGCAAGCCTTCGACAGAGAGTTCTGAATGGGAGAACATGGGAGTAGGCAGTAAAGAACGAAAGGGGAGAAACTGTTGACTCGTGTGGTTGCTTGAGAGGAACCAAAAGGAACTGACCGGGTTGTTCATGCTTTTTAATTGAGGAAGCGGGAACAGTTGCTTCGTTTTCAACGATTTTCTTTTTTTGTGGGGAGCAGGTAAGTAAATAGAGGATTAATTAATAAATTAGATTTTATTTTCTCCCATTTTTTTTTTATTTCATGGACAATACATTCCTTTCATAAAGAACATTATAAGTATCAAATAAACACTTCCATTAGACCAGCCTGCTCAAACTAATACAAAACGGGCTAGCCCAAGTAGCTAGGACCGATAGCCAATGATGTCACTAATGATACCTCAAATCAATAATTTGTGGATACCATGTGGCAACAACAACATGAGCACATAATAATGATGGATCAATATTTAGACTAGAAGATTAACAAAAAAAAAATCCAAGATAATTTTTCTTCTCTTCAAAAAATCCAACAAAAATAAGCTTCATAGCTTAAAAAAATATATGAGCTTGCTTATTATCTTAAGTGCTTCCAAATGCAAATGATTTGTCAAAATGAAATTTAGAAGAACAATTACTTTGAAAAGGTCTTATACTTCTCAACTAAAACATAATTAATAAAGATATGGTAATGGCAAGTCATCAACAAGCAATTGATGGTGGTTGGAGTGCTATTTTGAACGGTCCAACATTTAAGAAGTTAAGAGACATGCTCCAAAACTCACCTAGTGATGACCTCATTTTTAATGAGGTCTTAGTCTCCTACTCTTAGAACCTAGGATCTAGCTTTATGAGTTATTATTTACCATCCTAGTGAACTAGCAATAGAGCCCACCTCCCGTAGAACTTCAAACCACTTCTTGACTCATTTTGTGAAGACCTCGCATGAGTAGTCTCAAGCACTCGATTCGTAGTTACAAGGGCTAAGGACAAACGTGTAGAGGACCTGAAAAAGAGTTTCCATAAGATCAGACGGCCATAGGTGAACCCTCCATGACTCGAACACTCGCGAACGCCGCAATTCAGGCACTTACTGTACTACACACGATTTTGACTTAAATCGACTCGTTTGTCGGTGAACTCATCCGGTTGGCCCCGGATGACGAAACAGACTGCACGGATGCGTCCGGGACGTCGATTTTAGTTAGAATGGACAACCGCATTGTCATGGTTTCGCACTCGAGCACAAATAACAAGGAAATCGATGCACTATTTTTTTTATTAACGGGACGCGGGCCCGGGCTCAGCCCAGGATTAACTCGGGTTCGACTTAGGTTGGATGCGGGCTGAACAAGGGCTAATCACCCCAGCTCAAATATTTTCAAAATTCAAATTTTAAATTTCAAATTGACCATTTAATCTCACATTAATTGGGTCAAATTTAAATTTAATATTTGCCTAATGAGCTTTCCCCCGCATGGAAGGTATTTAATTTGGCGCTTAACCGATACTCGCGTTTATACCTTTACGACTCTCCTCCCTCAGCATCGAGGCACTCACCTTCTTCTCCTCTCCCGCTCGCCTGACCCTCTCCTTTTCTACGAACAGAAGTGCTCCTTCTTCCCCTCTCTGCCTCACGCACCGAAGCCACAGATCATGCCTCCTCTCTTCTTCGAATCCCTACTCCCACCCGGCTCGTCTATCCTGTTCGATACTGAAACCCCATTCGCCCGCTCTCCTCCCTCGACCAAAGACCGAAGCATTCGCCCCTTACCGACTCGTCTCTCCGCATCGAAGCACTCCTGCTCGATCCTGTCTCTGCACCTCGCTTGCTAGCTGCGTCTCTCCTCTCTTCCGCCAAAGACCCCTGATCGCCTCCCTCTTCCTCACGCTGAAGAAGCTCCGCTCTATAAGTCCTGCTCGCCCCACGCGACCATACTCTCGCCTCTACAACTTCGCGAATCGCGGCTTTCTTCCTCACCTGCTTCGCCTCCCCTCTTGCGAACTCCCTTCTGCACTGAAGCACTCACCTGCTTCGCCTCTCCCATCAGTTCTCCTACCCGTGCCCGAGACCCTCGTCGCCTTTCCCGTTTGGCTTCACCCCCAATAGAAACCCAGCGAAACACTCGCGATTAGAGTTAACCGGGAAAGTGACCACGGGATCGTCGTGTGTAAGGCCTTCGAACTAAATTCTCTACACAGTTGCAGGTATGTTTCCTGAACTCCCTTTTCCTTTCAATAATAAAAAAAAATCTGTTGCTATTGATTATTGAGTATATACCCTAAATCAATCAGTTCTTCTTTCTCAGCATAAGACAATTTTATCTGATTTTCTATTGAAGTATGATATGGTTCTTCAATCTATAAAAGCTTTGTTCTAAATTATGTAATTTAAGAAGTCTTTTGTGATTACTTTGACTGGACAAATATAACATGAATAAAAAATGATTCTAGTCATATTAGTGCAACTAGTAGCAAATGTTTACTGTATTCCATCAGATAAGTGTCGATCATTATTATATATTCATGTGTTTGACATCGATCTTTGGAGAACTATAAATGTTGTTTTGGCCATACATTCTTACTAATTTTGGAGAACTATAAACAATATTTTGATTATATGTTATTGCTGATTTTCAATGTTTAGTTGCTGGTTTTATGTTTCAAGCACTTAAATGCAAATATTGTGAGACTCCAATGATCATTTATTTGATGATTTTAAATGCTCTGTTGTTTTTTTTGTTTCAAGCACTTGAATGCAAATATTGTGAGGCTCCAATGACCATTTACTTGCCGATCTTATAATACTCATTTGTTGATTTCGTACTTCGAGCACTCAAACGGGAATACTACGATACTCAAGATGACCGTTATTCCAGGGCTTGAATGCTTCTTTGCAGGTCTATGTTCTTTTATTTCCAAATACCTCCCTTGGGGGTTGTTTTACCTTTTATTTGATGTGTTTAAACCTTGCGATTGTTAGGGCTTTGCCTACTGATTCATGTATTATTTTAGAGACAGCTTGTTAACTGATTTTGGAGAGTTTACACATTATTTTGGACTGGATTTTCTAGTTGATTTTGGGACATTTAAAATTGATGCTTGAGTTTACATGAGAGTTGTTTGGGAATTTTAAAAATTACTGTTTTAGGGCTGATTTTGAGAGTTTTGTCTACTGTTTTGGAGGCATAAAACTCATCATTTGTGGGGTTGTTTTAATGACTATTTTGAGGCATTTTGATGGGCTGATTTTGAAACAATCTAAGCACAGTTTTTTTGCGAGATTTATGTATCCTTTAGGCATTGATTTACGCGCGGTCTAGAGTTGGATTTAAGAAGTTCTTTTGCACACAATTTTGAGTTTCATTTAATTATTATATAAACACTTTTAGGCTTATTCGTTTGTTTTTTTTCTCTTTGGCTTTACTAGTTTTGGAAGTGGTTCGGCCTCCTTTTGTTTTATTTATTTTTAAATGGTTAAGTCGAAAAGTGAGAGTTTCTGATTTAATTATTTGGAAGACACTTAGAAATATTTGAGGATTAGTTGGAATAACATTTAATTGAAGGGTATAACACTTTAAATCACTTTAAACACAAGTTAAAGTGTAGGTTTTCTAGATTTTAGGAGCACACCCTAGGTGAGAGTCCACCCACCTAATCCTTAGCATAGTCTTCTTAGATTTTAGGAACACACCCTAGGTGAGAGTCCATCCACCTAATTCTCAACACAGATTTGCTAGATTTTAGGAGCACGCCTGAGGCGAGAGTCCATCCACTTAATTCTCAACATAAGCTTCCTAGATTTTAGGAGCACACCTGAGGTGAGAGTCCATCCACCTAATTCTTAGCATAGACTTCCTAGATTTTAGAAACACACCCTAGGTGAGCGTTCATTCACCTAATTTTTGAATAAATAACGAAACTTGATACTTGACCCTGATTCACAAATAGATTAAGACACTAGACATCATGATGCACCGAAACGTAGTTCATGTTTCCTTAATTAAATCAACAGTGAAATTCCCTCAATAACTTAACCTACAATGAAACTCAGTACATCGGGATTTGAGCTTGAATATTACACTCAAATCCTCCTGTCAATTGAGGGAAATTTCTTAACGTCACATATGGATCATTGGACTAGGATGAGTCTATGGTCTAAGTGGCGAGGGCGATGACGACATTGTTTATGTGTGCTTAAACGGGGGATACAAAGTGAGATTATTAGAATAATATCTCCTACCTCAAGGATCTTCAATAAGGGAGAGGAAATGACTCATGATACCCGACCCTTGGTGGGATTGTTGCCCCCGACACTCTTAGGTTGTCAGTAGTTATAGCACAATTAGAGTAACTAACATATGGACTACACGGCTTTACAAAAATATTTACGAAAATAAAACAAAATCCCTTTTGCATGTTAAAAAGAACTCTGCATAAAAAAGACTTAAACAACAGCTTTTGCATGAAAATCAAATAATTTTTCTATGAAAATTTATAAATGTTCATGGTTAGTCATTTGAATTGAGGTTAAGAACTACCTTCTGTAGATTGTCGAGTTAGCAACTCTCACTCAAGATCGGGAAGCACACAGCCCAGCTCTGAGCCCCCACTTTAACCAATGTCTTATACGCAGTCCTGATCTGTCATATGTGGTTACAGATTTCTTTTGCTTGTGATTTCTACTACTCGTTTTTATGACTTTCATGCTGAATTTTTTTGCTTTATTTATTTTTCTTGCAAGTATGTTTAAATATGTTGCAAATCATACTATGATCACAATATTAATCGCACAACAGTAGCAAATGTCCAGGTACGCTTTTACAGTTTATCTACAACATTTTACTTTACTGCATTTTACCTTTCAAACACATGTTATTTACCTGCAATTTGACTACTCTGCATGCAAAACTAGAACTGAAACCAAAACCGAAACAAAACAAAACCAAACAATGACACTAAAACTGTGAAACATAAACTACTAATCTCAAACACTTAAACCTCAGAGTTGTCACGACGATAGGAGCTTGGAGCCAACTTTGTGGGCAGCACGACGAGGAATTCAGACCGAGCAGAAAGAGAATCTTCTTCAGCATTATCCCTTCCTAGTATAATAACAACTCATAGGACTTCGAGATAGTTTGCTCAGCGCGATGTAAATCCTCACACTCCCTTTTTAAGCACCTCTACAACCATGTTGTGCAGTGTAAGTCCTAACCCGCCTTAGGTTCCGAGATTGTCGTGTGACACGACGTAAACCCTTTTATCTTTGTGGGCTATTTGCATAATCATGTATTATGCACGTGTAAGCCCCAAATAATAAAATTGGCAGAATTGAACAATTGAATAACATCTTCTCCAAAACGTAGCCACACAACAAGATAGTTTGGGAAGTCACTAAGGGTTCTCCTCAGGATCTGTGACATCCCCTACTTTTTCATTTCTTTGGACTCCTGAAATAACTGTTCATATTTGAGTCACTCCCATTTGTTTTTCCACGTCCTACCGTGAAAACCTAAACTTTGAAATCTTGAAGACTAATACCTCTGATCATTATCAAGAGTTTTCTCAAATGACCTCAGTCATTTGAGATGTAATTAACTATAGGGGTTTGCCTTTATAGGGAAATTGGAACTCAGGTAAAATAAACTCTATTTAACCTTTGTATTAGATAGGAGAACTTGTCGGTCATACATAAAAGATTCGCAGACCAAACGGATGTCACAAATCTCTTAGTTTGCAGGATTAGGTCTATCGTCGAGGTCTGCACTTATCTTTCGGGATGGTGTAGTATTCACGGTATCAGACACGATTATGCAAACTATTGGACTAATGAGATCCATTTGGTCTCATTTTTCAAAATTTAAAACATACTACTTTCAAAACCAAAAATTATCTCTTTTATTAAATTAAATCTCAAAAATTATTTTTCTTATATATTTTATATTTATATTTTCAAATCTACCGACACCTAGTAATTAATCACAACATTCTAAGCTTATATGGGTAGTTAAAGCAAAACAAGCCAAATTAGGGTTCTTGTTTAGTTTTTTGGATGGTATTTGTTGAACACAAATTAATTCATGGAAAGTACTAAAAGCTTACTGTAAAGAATGACTAAGGGGAAGTTTGGTTGAAGTATTTAGAATTTATATGCATTCTAAATGCAACGTAAAGTAAACTCAATGAATTCAAAATATTTTTTGGAGTTCAGTTCGTTGTTAAATAAATTTAGTAGACCATTATTATGTTTGAATCATTGTTAAAAAAATTATCTTTTTCTTAATTTATTTCAATTGGGGCATGACACTAGATCAACGATTGTTAACATTGGTGGACACAACTAGGATGGTTGGCGATATTAGCGGATGCAAGACGCAATTGCGAGCTAGTTGAGAATGGGTGCAAGGTATGGATAAAAAGGCGGAAGATGAAGGGCAACATCCGGAAATGGAAGCTACATCGAGTGTAAAGATAGAAGCGGAGCCGTCTCAAGTGCAAAGGCAAAGGTCATGAATGTTAGTGTTGCAAAATCAATTGAATGCACATGAGTTCACACGTTTATTTCAAAATCATCCACATAGGACAGTATTGAAATACACTAGTAAAAAAATATCAAATAAGTTTTAAGTTCATCAAGAAAATACTTTATATTTATTTTACTCCCAACCAAATACTCAAAAGACTTAAAAAACCTAAATCTCAATTTTAGTACACTCAAAACATTCCCAAACAAATGACCTCTTAGTAACAAAAGAAAAGAAGAGAGAGAAAGAAAATATGGGAAAAGAACAATGGGATTTCATTGTATTGCCAAGAAACACAAGACTATTTTTGGTGGTTGGGAG
>JXCR01145766.1:175365-207391 GCA_002079205.1 Phalaenopsis hybrid cultivar
TATTTATTAATGTGACAAATTTTCAGATTTTGCTGTATTTCTGTATCATTGTCAACCAAGATTTTATCATTCCTTGATTAAAATAAGATTCCTATTTAGATTACCAATAATGCTCAAATTTGTTTAAATTATGAAAGAGAGAGATGGGCTTTTACTACTCAATGTAGGTTGCATGATAAATTTATGAAGGATGTCAGCCTTATATTTGATGTAGTAAATTTTTTAGTTATTAATTGTTTATGTATTTATTTATTTTATGTGTTGTTATATGTATGAAATCTAATCAAGATGCTTTGAGCTTAAGCTGTTATCCTGGATTTGTGTTCATGTTTTGGTCGAAGTTGGCTCTAAAAATAGATGAGGGTGTTGGATTCGAAAATGCCACCGACACCTCAGACTGTCATCGCCTGGCCACCAATGCTATGCTAGACCATCATCATCGAGTTGTTGCAATGGACCATCAACACCATACTGATGACGTGTTTCCATCGTCTTTAGGTTGTTAATATTGAAACACTGTTGTTGGGTTGTCCTTTTATAAGACCACAATCACTTAATCAATGTCCAGACATCGTTGTAGAGATCAAATCATTATCATCGGCGCACCATCAGGCTGCCATCATCGAATCAGATCACTATCGTCTGGCTATCACAACTAATATTGTTGGATCACTCTTGCTTAGCAGTCACCACCATCGGGGACAATGAGTCTAGGTCTCCATTACACAACCATTATCGTCTGTCGTCCTAGTAGGGTCGATGTCACTTCTCAATATTTTGTCACTCAGATGAAAGTCGGGTTAATTTAATCATTATTGTAATACTCTTTTTGATTGTTTAAGAGCAGGTAAAGTCTTATAACATACTTATGAATAATTGAATCTTTTTAACTGAGCTAGGTATTGTAATTTTTTTCCTTTTTAAGTTTTTTTACGTAAAAACTTATGGCGTCATCTCAATCAGCTTTTCTTTTATCAAAATATGCACTCACCATTCATACAATGTCAAGATATTAATATATAATTTAATCATCGTAAATTTTCGTGACACACAAGAAAGAAAAAATAAAAATTATGTGATATTTATGTAAATTTCTTTTTTAATATATTGTTTTAGGGCCCAAGGTAAGCCAAAGTGAGGTAGCTTTATTTTAAATGTTTGAATTATTAAGAGATCAAATGTAAATTGACAAACGCTTTCAAAAATAATATAGTTCGTCTTTTCAATTAACATAATTAATAGAAATATGTTGTTATAAAAAGTTTAGATTCAAATCTTACACCTTAAAATTATATTTGGACTCTTAACTAGTTAGTTTTTTGGAATTAAACAAATTTGATCTTCAATGAAGAAATAATGGTATGGGAACACAAAAAGGAGAAGTATTACTTTAGCCATTGGGTCATAACACTCAATGCAGCACATATCATCCCTAAACAAAGTAAACGAGTCAAGCCAAGATGGAGTCATGTCTAATTTGAGCTATGCTCATTTAACAAAATACAACCTCAAGCTCGAATTGAAAGCAAATGACANTGTTAGTTTTTTGGAATTAAACAAAATTGATCTTCAATGAAGAAATAATAGTATGGGAACACCAAAAGGAGAAGTATAACTTTAGCCATTGGGTCATAACACTCAATGCAACACATATCATCCCTAAACAAAGTAAACGAGTCAAGCCAAGATCGAGAAATGTCTAATTTGAGCTATGCTCATTTAACAAAACACAACCTCAAGCTCGAATTGAAAGCAAATGACAAGCTCAAGCTCCACTTGTTGTACTAATAGTAGGCTTTCGAGCTCAAATTAAATTGTCGTCGAAGCTCACCACAGAAGTCATTCAAGTACTTGATTACACAAGCGATGGAGAAGGCATCGATGCAACCAAAACTAGTCAAACCAGCTCGTGAGCTAACGAGTGGAGCCTTGATGAGCTTGAGCTTGCAACACAATAAGCTCAACTCACGAACTCATTAACAAGTCGAGCTTAAACAGGCTCGGCTCACTTACACCCCTTATATGAATCATGTTAACATATTCATTTATATTAAGTCGAGACTAAATTAATCCTAGCTTATGAATTTCTTGAAATCTAAATATTATTATTAGATTTCATTATACAACAATGGTATCATCACTAAAAGAATTAATAGTAACACCAGAAATACAAGAAATCCAAACATACAGATATGCTGAAGTTTATTTTTTATATTTGCGCCCAGAATTAGATTATTTATTATCCATGCTTTCAATGTTTTAAAACTACTCAACATTCTTTCACTACAATTAAACTAATGGAGTTTTACAAAATGAACCTGTTACATTTGATTCCCTAAAGTCCTGTATTGGGGCGGTACAGCTTGAAAATAACAGAAGTACAAATAGTTGCGAGTCAAAAAAGCCACACTCACATGAAGATAACACATTAAAATTTGCATAAACTTAAATAATATTATGAGGATCCATTATATTTTCATTGTAAACCAATGTTTTGATGTTAACAATGCCTTTTCTTCAAGGCCAAGTCTTTTAAAGATGTATTCATCAGCCAATTCATAGGCTACGAATGCGTGCAAGATATAGAAAGACATCTATGGCTTCGAGCAAGTACCTCGTGCTTGTTATCACAAACTATGACAATTTGTAGCTTCAGGCTTCACCAACTCTCTGGGTTAATTTGTGAAACACTTCTTCGTCTTCTTGTTCATATATTAATGATATCATTNAGTATCACAAACTATGACAATTTGTAGCTTCTGGCTTCACCAACTCTCCGGGTTAATTTGTGAAACACTTCTTCGTCTTCTTGTTCATATATTAACGATATCGTTATCATAGGTAACTTGGACATCATCGTACAACGTCTTTATTAAATATCCTTGCTCAACGATTATCTATCTAGTATCATTTTTTTTTTCACACTAACATTATTTATGCCACTCTTGTGACTACATTGTTTGTTACATCATCCACCCTTACTTTTCACTCTAGCTCTCTATTCATCAAACTGACTAATTACAAGGTTGTTGTGGAAAGTCTACAATATTCGAGTTTTACATAGCAAACGTAGTCTTCGCAAATGATAGATTGTCTTAGTCGATGTATCACTCAACTGTTAAANATTATCATAGGTAACTTGGACATCATCGTACAACGTCTTTATTAAATATCCTTGTTCAATGATTATCTATCTAGTAACATTTTTTTTTTCACAGCAACATTATTTATGCCACTCTTGTGACTACATTGTTTGTTACATCATCCACCCTTACTTTGTCACTCTAGCTCCCTATTCATCAAACTGACTAATTACAAAGTTGTTGTGGAAAGTCTACAATATTTGAGTTTTACATAGCAAACGTAGTCTTCGCAAATGATAGATTGTCTTAGTCGATGTATCACTCAACTGTTAAATCATTGGACCATAGCACAACGGCTCTTGGTGATTCATTACTCCAACTACATGCATTCTCTAATGTCAATTGGACAGATAACAAATATTACTTCACCTCTATAAGCACCCACATCATATATTGTATTTTAAGCCTCCACCGAGCNGAGGGTAATGTTTGATCGATCTTAACATAATGAATCTTAAAAATGAGGGATTGAATCCTCTTCATTAATGGCTACCAACTTTGCCTTTTTTTTATATTTGCTTTTTATATTTTAAACACTAGTTCCCAACTTCCCTTACACCCCCTCTTTACATCTCTAGCACTCTCCAAGGCCAACCACCAACCCACTTTTCACATCCACCCCAAAATCTCATTTAAAGTTCTCAGCTAAACAAGGCAAGATTATGACCCAATATTATTCTCTACAACTACATAGACTCATCCAAGCCAAAACACCTATTCTAAATCATATAAGTAAACTTCTGAAGCTACCTATTTACAAGTATTTTAAGCCATTTACCTCATCTAAAATCCAATCATTTAAATGGTTCTTCAAATTAGCATGAACTAGCCCTTTCTGGAGTAGTCTTGGATTATAGCATTATACCAGACTGAACCCTCACCATTCTGCCAAAAACTCCGGAATCCATTTTTTAGATGTTAATCTAAAGATTAAAATCCTTTTTTTAACCCTTAATCTCACCAAAAACCTACCCACCATCATTAATAAGACTTGTATCAAGTCAATTATATATTTTTTATTCCTTCCCAAATTTGCTAATGTTTCTAGTTGGTTTCGGCAGGATATTTTGCGATTTCATGCACTCTATTGGCCAGCTATGTTAATGTCTGCTGGAATAAGTCCTCCGAAAATGGTGTTTGGTCATGGATTCTTGACAAAGGTACGAGTACTCCATCAATATGTTAATTTTTAAATAACCTTACTTCAATTATGAGTGCAGTAGTTTGGATAGAAAAATGAAATGTTAGGTGCAAAAAAACATTTTTTGTAAGTTTATTGCTGTTTCACCTGTTGAACATGTATGTGATGGCTATCAATATTCCATACATTTTAAAACTGTTTCAATGTTTCGCTTTCATTAACTTATTAATTATTCGATCATTGTAGGCTCAAATATATGAGTTTGTTAGATCAAATTTTCTTTCTTAGGAGTTAGTTTTGTATAAGCCAAATCTTGGGGGTTACACTGGTGATTTTTTGCATAAATCAACAGTTGCAACTGCATGTGATTTTTATTTTAAGAATATGCTGAGAATATGCTCAAATGAAGGATGAGGTGCTAGTTTCTTCATTGGGCATACCACATGTGCCAAGATATTTACATATCTGACTCCTAAATTTTGCTTTTTACAATTATACGACCCAACTCTTTCACATCACGTCAAAAATATAATCTTTTTCACTTTTAAAAAGTGAAATACACCGATGTCGGAGTCAACCAAAATTCTGATAGGAAAAGCTGATTTTATCACTCAAAACAGCGAGGTTAAAATCAAGGCTTAAAACAGAAAAGAAAACACAACAAAACTCTAATATCCTGCCAGGGCTGAGTAGGACAAGCCGTGGACAGCGGTGAGATGGGATTGGGATAGGTGGTGGTTGGTTGGATGGGTCTAGGGTGGGATTGTGGTACAACAGGAATGTGGGAAATGGGTTGCGGTGCGGCCATAAAGTTGTGGGAAGGTTAGTGGCACAGCAAGAAGGTGATGGGAGGGGTGGCGGTCCAGCAGGAGGTAGGAGGTTCTTTGCGATTCAACGAGATGGCTGTGAAGGTGGGTGGCACAAAAAGGAAGGCTGGAGGGAGGTTAAAAACACAGCAGGAGTGTAGGAGATGGTTGTGGTTCAACAGGATGTCTGTGGGATAGTTGACGGCACAAAAACAGGGAAGGGAAGGAGTGCAGGCGGGATGACAGCGAGTAGGTGAGGGAGATAAGGAAGGATACACACCATCTTGGGATGAGTTACAGCCAGAGCGCCTTCTTGCTATCAGATACAACTCTAGAAGGGAAAAGGGAATGGCAGAGGCTGTCCTGACAGAAATCTCAAAGCCAAAAACTAACCCTAACCAACAAAAAAAAAACATATTTATATTGTAGATAGCTAGGAGGGGAAGGACCCTCCCTTGGGCGGCAACCCTAGCCCACCCTTGGATTGGTTGATCCTTGCAGTAGCTTGGCTGAATCGATTCTGCTCTCTTCACCCGGTTCAACACACTCAAAATAATAGGGTTACAATCAAGGCTCAAAATAGAAAAGAAAACATAAAAAAAAAACACTAATATCCTGCTAGGGCTGGATAGGACGAGCTGTGGACAACGATGAGATGGGCTTGGGAAAGGTGGTGATCTACTAGATGGGTGTAGGATGGGATTGTTGTAGAGATGGGTTGCGGTGCGGCTGGAAGGCTGTGGGAAGGTTGGCGGCACAATAAGGCGGATGGGGGGAGGGTGGCGGTCCAACAAGTGGTTGGGTGGTTTGTGGTTCAACAAGATGGTTGTGGGAAGGTGGGCGGCGCAGAAAGGAAAGCTGGAGGGAGTTTGGCGGCACAACAGAAGGGTAGGATATGGTTTGTGGTTCAGCAGGATGGTTGTGGGAAGGTTGGCGACACAGAAACAGGGAAGGGAAGGAGCGCTGGTGGGATGGCAGCGAGCAGGTGAGGGGGATAACGAAGATAACGAAGATAACAAAGGATGCACATCTCCCCATGACGAGTTACAGTCAGAGTGCATTCTCGCCGTCAAATACAGCACTTGAAGGGAAAAGAGACGACGAAGGTAGTCCTGAAATAAATCTCAAAGCCAAAAACTAACACTAATCAGCAAAAAGAATGTATTTATATTGTAGATAGCTAGGAGGGGGAGGCCCCTCCTTTAGGCGACAACCCTAACCCACCCTTGGACCGGCTGATTCTTGCAGTAGCTTGGCTGAACCGGTTCTGCACTNACGACACAGAAACAGGGAAGGGAAGGAGTGCTGGTGGGATGGCAACGAGCAAGTGAGGGGGATAACGAAGATAACAAAGGATGCACATCTCCCCATGACGAGTTACAGTCGGAGTGCATTCTCGCCGTCAAATACAGCCCTTGAAGGGAAAAGAGGACGACGGAGGTAGTCCTGAAATAAATCTCAAAGCAAAAAACTAACCCTAATCAGCAAAAAGAACATATTTATATTGTAGATAGCTAGGAGGGGAAGACCCCTCCTTTAGGCGACAACCCTAACCCACCCTTGGACTGGCTGATTCTTGCAGTAGCTTGGCTGAACCGGTTCTGAACTCTTCAGTCGGTTCAACACACTCAAAACAGAGGGGTTACAATCGAGACTCAAAACAGAAAAGACAGAACAAAACACAAATATCCTGCTAGGGCTGGGTAGGACAAGTCGTGGACAGCAGTGAGATGGGATTGGGATAGGTGGTGGTCGGCTGGATGGGTCTAGGGTGGGATTGAGGTGCAACACGAAGGTAGGAGATTGGTTGTGGTGCGGTTGGAAGGCTGTGGTAAGGTTGGCGGCACAACAAGAAGGCTGGAGGGAGGGTGGCGGTCCAGTAGGAGGGTAGGAGGTGGTTTGTGGTTCAGCAAGATGGTTGTGGGAAGGCGGGCAGCACAGAAAGGAAGGCTGAAGGGTGGTTGGCGGCATAACAGGAGGGTAGGAGATGGGTTGTGGTTAATTGGGATGGCTGTGGGAAGTTAATGACACAAAAACAGGAAAGGGAAGGAGCGCAGGTGGGATGGCAGTGAGCTAGTGTGGGAGATAAGGAATGATACACACTACCTCTGGATGAGTTATAGCCAGAGCACCTTCTCGCCATCAGATATAACTTTAGAAGGGAAAATGGGACGATGGAGGCTATCCCGACAAAAATCTCAATACCAGAAACTAATCCTAATGTAAGCGAAAAGATCATATTTATATTGTAGACAGCTAGGAGGGGAAGGCGGCCATACCCCTTTTCATGCATAGATAAGGTGGTTTGCATGTAAAAATTGAAGCTTAGGTGTTAGATATGTTAATACATGAGCATTTAGTGGTATGTATGTAAATCTTCTTGTTTTCTTCATTTTAATATATTAACTCTTGTTGATTATGTTTTGTAAGCCACATTGCATTGTGTACTTTTTTGGCCTTAAAACGCATATTTTCAGATTCATTTGAGCTATTGTGAAGATTTCTCATATTCTCGTATCCATCTTAAAAATCTTAGGACGGTATGAAGATGGGTAAAACATTGGGAAATACGCTCGAGCCGAAAGATTTGGTCAACAGGTTTGGGTCAGATGCTGTGAGATACTTCTTCTTGAGGGAAATTGAGTTCGGCAATGATGGCGATTTCTCAGAAGAACGCTTCATCAACACAAACAATGCACATCTAGCCAATACTATTGGTACGTAGAGTTGTGAATTTAATAATAAGCAAAGGATATTTGTATTAATAATTTAGGGAAATTTACATACATAAGAACATAATTCTTACATGTTTGCATATCTAACACCAAATATTTACATTAATAACACTTTAGTGTGATGAACCTATGCATGAAAATGTGTATTTAACTTTTTTAAAAATAGGTGATAGGGTATTTTTTATATTAAAAATTAGAGTGCTGAGCAAATATTAAAATATGGGTTTTAGATATGTAAATAAATAAGAATTTTGTGGTGTGTATGCAAAAACCACAATAATTTATTAAGAATAAAAATGTTTTAATGGCATTTTATTTCCAACTTTTTGCAATTATGCCACATTGTCATGTCTGTATTATATTGTGTCTGTGTTTCACAGGTCTTTATTGATCTATAATCTAATTCTAGCTGATATGCACAGGAAATCTTCTAAATCGCACACTCGGACTCCTTAAAAAAAATTGCCAATCTACCTTGGCAGTAGATTCAACTATTGCAGCCGAAGGAAATATGTTCAAGGAGACAGTAGAAATATTGGTAGAATTTACCTATATTTTCTAACAATTGTCTTTAAGTTTTGATTTTTGTTAGCTGACAAAGAACTTTATGCTCGAAGATAAATGTTGAAAGAATTGCTAATATTTGTAGGTGAAGAAGACGAAGATCCATTACGAGAACCTTTCGTTGTCCTCAGCTTGCGAGTGTGTGTTAGAAATTGGAAATGCTGGTAACCTTTATATGGATGAATGTGCTCCGTGGTCTCTTTTTAAACAAGGAGGTTCTAGTTATGAAAGAGCTGCAAAGGTAATAAATTCAAATTTAGTTTTTTCTAAGTCGGTGTTTGGTAGCATACCATTAACAAAAAGATTCAACTTAAATCCAGCCAAATACCGAAAAAATGAAAACTAAATCTAACGCTACGTTAAATCAAATTTTCTCGCGTTTCATGTCTTTTATGATGTAAATCCGGCTTCAGTAAATCCGATTACGACGTGAAATCATTTTGTCGTCGCTCGCGAGCTCCTTCATCAAACACTGAATTTGATAAATATGAATTTATCGGATTTGATAAATCTTATTTGACGTAAATCTAAGTTTCAGCCAAACACCTTCTAAATATAGAAAAAAAATTATGTTTTTTTTAATTCAATCTACAGTGATCTCTCGGGTAATCCTTTACTCAAAATTTAGAGCACGCGTTCTTGTTCTTGATAAATATGGTCAACCGGAATGAATTTGACCCTAGACAATTTTGGTGAAAAAACAAATATGAGTTTTTGTGCCTTCCTCAAACATTTTTAAATGTTATGATGATGTGAACAACAATTGGATGATTTTCTTTGCATTTTAACTAATTTTCTGCTCCTAAGAAGGGTTAGAATTATAAAATTTCTTCATCACAGGACCTTGTTCTTATACTTGAAGCTATGAGGATTATAGCAGTGGCTTTAGTTCCAGTTGCTCCAAGCCTATGCCTGAGAATATACACACAGCTTGGATTTTCAGAAGCTGAGTTTGAGGCAACAACTTGGGTATTTTTTTTTACAAATAAATCCTCCTCTATTTATTTATTACAATCATTATTCATTTAAATTTAAAATGCTTTGTTATAGAGTGATACAAGATGGGGTGGGCTTAAAGCAGGTTCAGTTATGGCTGAGCCTAAGCCAGTTTTTGCAAGGANAAGGCAACAACTTGGGTATTTTTTTTTACAAATAAATCCTCCTCTATTTTTTTATTACAATCATTATTCATTTAAATTTGAAATGCTTTGTTGCAGAGTGATACAAGATGGGGTGGGCTTAAAGCAGGTTCAGTTATGGCTGAGCCTAAGCCAGTTTTTGCAAGGATTGAAATGAGGAAAGATGGTGAAGAAGAAATAGTAGAAGCTACAGAAAAGGTGTCTAAAGCCAAGAAAAAGAATTACAGTAAAGGACTAGTTCAAGCCTAATCATATATATATATATATATATATATATATATATATATATAATTGTATTTATTAATGTCACAAATTTTCAGATTTTGCTGTATTTCTGTATCATTGTCTACCAAGATTTTATCATTCCTTGATTAAAATAAGATTCCTATTTAGATTACCAATGTCTAATGCTCAAATTTGTATAAATTATGAGAGAGAAAGAGATGGGCTTTTACTACTCAATGTAGGTTGCATGATAAATTTATGAAGGATGTCAGACTTATATTTAATGTAGTAAATTTTTTAGTTATTAATTGTTTATGTATTTATTTATTATATGTGTTGTCATATGCATCAAATCTAATTAAGATGCTTTGAGCTTAAGCTGTTTTCTTGGATTTGTGTTCATGTTTTCCTCGGAGTTGGCTCGAAAATAGATGAGGGTATTGGATTCGAAAATGCCACTGACACCATTAGGCTGTCATCGCCTGGCCACCAATGCTATGCTAGACCATCATCATCGAGTTGTTGTCAATGGACATCAACACAATACTGATGACGTGTATCCACAGTCTTTAGGTTGTTAATACCGAAACACTGTTGTTGGGTTGTCCTTTTATAAGACCACAATCACGTAATCAATGTCCAGATATCGTTGTAGAGATCAAATCATTATCATCAGTGCACCATCAGGCTGCCATCATCGGATCAGATCACTATCGTCTGGCTAGTTGGCTATCACAACTAATATTGTTGGATCACTTTTGCTTAGCAGTCACCACAATCGGTGACAAAGAGTCTAGGTCTCCATGACACAACCATTATCGTCTGTTGTCCTAATTGGGTCGATGCCACTTCTCAATATTTTGTCACTCTAATGAAAGTCAAGTTAATTTAAACATTATTGTAATGCTCTTTTTGATTGTTCAAGAGCGGGTAAAGTCTTATAACATTCATATGAATAATTGAATCTTTTCAACTGAGTTAGGCCTTGTAATTTTTTTCCTTTTTAAGTTTTTTATGTAGAAACTTATGTCGTCCTCTTTATCAGTTTTTCTTTTATCAGAATATGCACTCACCATTCATACAATGTCAAGATATTAATATATAATTTTATCGTCGTAAATTTTCGTGACACACAAGACAGAAAAAATAAAAATTATGTGATATTTATGTAAATTTCTTTTTTAATATTTTGTTTTAGGGCCCAAGGTAAGCGAAAGTGAGGTAGCTTTATTTTAAATGTTTGAATTATTAAGAGATCAAATGTAAATTGACAAACGCTTTCAAAAATAATATAGTTCGTCTTTTCAATTAACATAATTAATAGAAATATGTTATAAAAAGTTTAGATTCAAATCTTACACCTTAAAATTATATTTGGACTCTTTAACTAGTTAGTTTTTTGGAATTAAACAAATTTGATATTCAATGAAGAAATAATGGTATGGGAACACAAAAAGGAGAAGTATAACTTTAGCCATTGGGTCATAACACTCAATGCAGCACATACCATCCCTAAACAAAGTAAATGAGTCAAGCCAAGATCGAGTCATGTCTAATTTGAGCTATGCTCATTTAACAAAATACAACCTCAAGCTCGAATTGAAAGCAAATGACAAGCTCAAGCTCCACTTGTTGTACTAACAGTAGGCTTACGAGCTCAAATTAAATTGTCGTCGAAGCTCACCAGAGAAGCATTCAAGTACTTGATGGCACAAGCGATGGAGCAGTACCATGGCAACTGACTGGAGAAGGCATCGATGCAACCAAAACTAGTCAAACCAGCTCGTGAGCCGATGAGTGGAGCCTTCATGAGCCCGAGCTTGCGACACAATAAGCTCAACTCACGAACTCATTAACAAGTCGAGCTTGAACCGGCTCGGCTCGCTTACACCCCTTATATGACTCATGTTAACATATTTATTTACATTAAGTTGAGACTAAATTAATCCTAGCATCTGAATTTCTTGAAATTGAAATATTATTATTAGATTTCATTATACAACAAAGGTATTATCACTAAAAGAATTAATAGTAACACCAGAAATACAGGAAATCCAAACATACAGATATGCTGAAGTTCATTTTTTATATTTGCGCCCAGAATTAGATTATTTATTATCCATGCTTTCAATGTTTTAAAACTACTCATCATTCTTTCACTACAATTAAACTAATGGAGTTTTACAAAATGAACCTATTACTTCCCTAAAGTCCTTTATTGGGGCGGTACAACTTGAAAATAACAGAAGTACAAATAGTTGTGAGTCAAAAAAGCCACACTCACATGAAGATAACACATTAAAATTTGCATAAACTTGAATAATATTATGAGGATCCATTATATTTGTCATTGTAAACCAATGTTTTGATGTTAACAATGCCTTTTCTTCAAGGCCAGGTCTTTTAAAGATGTATTCATCAGCCAATTCATAGGCTATGAATGCGCGCAAGATATAGAAAGACATCTATGGCTTTGAGCAAGTACCTCGTGCTTGGTATCACAAACTATGACAATTTGTAGCTTCTAGCTTCACCAACTCTCTGGGTTAATTTGTGAAACACTTCTTCGTCTTCTTGTTCATATATTAATGATATCGTTATCATAGGTAACTTAGACATCATCGTATAACGTCTTTATTAAATATCCTTGCTCAACGATTATCTATCTAGTAACATTTTTTTTCTTCACACTAACATTATTTATGCCGCTCTTGTGACTACATTGTTTGTTACATCATCCACCCTTACTTGTCACTCTAGCTCCCTATTCATCAAACTGACTAATTACAAAGTTGTTGTGGAAAGTCTACAATATTTGAGTTTTACATAGCAAACGTAGCCATCGCAAATGATAGATTGTCTTAGTCGATGCATCACTCAATTGTTAAATCATTGGACCATAGCACAACGGGTCTTCGTGATTCATTACTCCAACTACATGCATTCGCTAATGTCAATTAGAAAGATAACAAATATTACTTCACCTCTATAAGCACCCACATCATATATTGTATTTTAAGCCTCCATCGAGCGAAATATCGTCCTCTTTCCACCATAATTGCTCGACTTTATTAGGTTTCTCCCCTACTCAACAACATCAAATACTTACATGCACTCCATACTCTACAAGTCAATTCTCCATTTGACAAAAAGAGAAATGTTAAATTTGTTATAAATATGTTAAAATGTTGTAATCAAACCTTAATGAAAATATGAGAACATTTACAATGCCCCGAAAACTCGCACCTATGTTTCCTGCAATATATGTTTGATTCATAATTTATATACTTCTGAATTCTTCAAGCTAAGGAAACAGATAAATTACCAGGCAAAAGTCTTGCCCGGCGGCACCTCCTCGTCGTCCTTCCCCAACCCAATATATTTGTTGTAGTAATCCCTGTTGTCCTACTTTCCTCCTCTTTTTGCGGAAGAAATATTACATCAGTACTACGCACTTAGAGGAAGGTGCGCACCCAATAAAATCACGTCACGTATCCTGCGCGACGCAGAAAAAAAAAACGGCGCAGTNGCTTTAAAGAATTGCTGATATTTGTAGGTGAATAAGACGAAGATCCATTACGAGAACCTTTCGTTGTCCTCAGCTTGCGAGTGCGTGTTAGAAATTGGAAATGCTGGTAACCTTTATATGGATGAATGTGCTCCGTGGTCTCTTTTTAAACAAGGAGGTTCTAGTTATGAAAGAGCTGCAAAGGTGATACATTCAAATTTAGATTTTTCTAAGTCGGTGTTTGATAGCATACTATTAACAAAAGGATTCAACTTAAAGCCAGCCAAATATCGAAAAAATGAAAACTAAATCCAACATTACGTTAAATCAAATTCTCTCGCGTTTCATGTCTTTTATGACGTAAATCCGGCTTTAGTAAATCCGATTACGAAGTGAAATTATTTTGTCGTCGCTCGCAAGCTCCTTCATCAAACACTGAATTTGATAAATATGAATTTATCGGATTTGATAAATCTTATTTGACGTAAATCTAAGTTTCAGTCAAACACCATCTAAATGTAGAAAAAAAATTATGTTTTTTTTTAATTCAATCTAAGGTGATCTCTCGGGCAATCCTTTACTCAAAATTTAGAGCACGCGCTCTTGTTCTTGATAAATATGTTCATCCGAAATGAATTTGAACCTATTATAAAGCTCGCAATGAGACAATTTTGGTGAAAAAACAAATACGAGTTTTTGTGCCTTCCTCAAACAATTTTAAATATTATGATGATGTGAACAACAATTGGATGATTTTCTTTGCATTTTAACTAATTTTCTGCTCCTAAGAAGGNTAATAACACACAATAACACATGAATAACACGGGGGAGAATATTCCCCGTGTTACTGCGCCGTTTTTTTTTTTTTTCTGCGTCGCGCGGGATAACGTGATTTTATTGGGTGCGCACCTTCCTGATGTAATATTTTTTCCTTTTTGCGGCGAGCAAGTCTCGACCTCAGTAACAGTGAGGGCTAAACTTCTATGCTTTCGCCTACCCCTTGCACGCCAACTCGACGCCTTCTTGCTCCTGCTCCTTGATAAACCAGTCTTCCCTAGCTTTCCCGAAGCTCTCATTATACCCTCGAAACTCTGAATATCCTCAGATATCTCGTGCCTAGACAATGATGAGAGGCCCGGCAGTATATCCTTTTGAAAATCTCTCCGTTGCCGCCTTTTCCTCACCAGACCCTTTCGAGATCTTGTCGGCGGCAGCACAACAGTGCTTGTGTTATCATAGTTGTAGTTTTCTTGCAGCTTATGGAACAACTCACTTTCCTTGGTTTCTTTCAACTTCAGTGTCATGTATTCAAACATNTTCTTGTCGGCGGCAGGACAACAGTGCTTGTGTTATCATAGTTGTGGTTTTCTTGCAGCTTATGGAACAACTCACTTTCCTTGGTTTCTTTCAACTTCAGTGTCATGTATTCAAACATATCCAAGCAATTATCAACATAATGTGGAGATGTACCTCTAGAGATTCCTGTATTCGCTTCAGTCGATGTCGCAAAATCAGCAAACCAATGCAAGTTACTGAATGAAGTTGGAATCGACGGGCGAGTAAGGTTATGAGAATGATGGCCGTCGCAGATAAGCAACGAAATGGCGACAAGATTGTCTGCTGCCTCTCTAATAAGAACCTCATGGCTGCCATCTGTTAGCTGGAGGTCACCTNCGAAGTTGGGATCGACGGGCGACTAAGGTTATGAGAATGATGGCCGTCGCAGATAAGCAACGACATGGCGACAAGATTGTCTGCTGCCTCTCTAATAAGAACCTCATGGCTGCCATCTGTTAGCTGGAGGTCACCTTCTTTGTCAGCAATAATCAAATTATAATCTAACTCTTTGCTTTCTTCTTCAGCAGCAGTAACGCCCTTCTCTGCTTCAGTATCACATAGTCCATCCAAATCCATATTGAGAGATAATGGTAACTCATCTTTAAGCTGAGAGGAAGACTGTTCAATTTCTGCAGAGTTAGATTGAGCTGGGTTTTTTCTGAGCCCATAGGGCTCTATTGACTGCTTCACACTACGAGTATTTGCTGCATAAAAATCAAAACTTGGAAGTAGCTGACCCGAAGTTCTAGTGTGTTTTTCACCATTTAGATTTACCGAATAGAAGTTCGATGGGACGGAAATGCTCGAATTAACCAAGCGAGAAAGATTTGCAAATAGAGGAGGTATTTGAGAAGCGGCGAACTCAGAGCTGTTCAAGTTGGGCAGCTTTGAAGTTCCTTCAGAGATATCAGTACCCTGACTCGGCATTTCTCCGATCGATTTATAGCTCCTACTTTGCCTGGGAAAAATAAATTTGTCACAAATCTCGGGTTTGTTGTTTACAGATTGAGATATAACTGAGAATTCCTCACTACATAATCCTGTAAGTGAACCATTTGCATTGCTTCTAATCTCACCTGCAGAGGATAGGAGCTGGTGAGGATCATAAATGGCGCAGAAAGAGCACAGATTTAACTGATGGAGACTGGTAAGAGAGTTTCAGATTACATAAAAAGCAAGATAAAAGACATGACTAGATTAAGACTGTAAAAAGTAAGCTCAGTCAATGACAAGCTAATTTCAGTGAAAAAAAAAAATCAGATTTAACTTTCTTATGACAATCAAATGTTGACATATTTGATTGTAAGTTGGATGCATCGTGATTGACTCAATTTGGTCCACTGTTTGATCGTTTTAGGCATTTTGAGAGTCGCAAAAACTTACGCGAAATTCATGCCACTCTCAAAATTCATAGCTATTTCAGAAATTTTTTTAAAATTTTATGAAGCCACCACTTATATCCATTATGTTTAACATATTAAAAATGATGACATTGTCAACATCAGCATCAAAGTCTTATCCAAATCATACAATGTTGGCTTTCTAGCACTTTAATTGCAATTCATTCCTTATAAAAGAAAAATAAAAAAGCACCATAATGAACTAATAAAATGGATTAAAGAATGGTATCAGACATACCAATTTTTTGACATAATCTTTTTAGAATTTACCTTTCAAAGCCCTCTCACTACTTGAGCTGTATTTTGACTTTTAAGGTGTTATACATGGCAATCAACGTTTTTTTCACAATTAAATAATGAACTATGTTGCACCGATACAAACATGGGAGACATGAACACATATTAGGCATGCCGTTATACTATTATATTTTAAAATTTTTAGAAAATCCTGTTGTAATTACACAAATTAAATATATTTGAAAAAATTTCAGATAATATTTTATTTTAATTACTAATAACATAAAATATATGTTTAAATTTATCAAATATCATAAACTCAAATAAAAAATATATATATATTCATATTATATAATAAAATGTTAGCTTGAAATTGAGAAAACTATTTCTTTCATAAAAAAATTAAAAAGTAAATTATAAAAACCATAAGAAAATAAAGCAACAAATAAAAAATAAAATAAAGTTATTGCTAATTAGCTATTTAAGTTATTTAATCAATATATTTTAAATAAACTAAAACGGATTACTTTAATTAAGTTCTTTAAGTTATTATAATTTTCATTTCAAAATTTATTATTCAAGACATGTATCTAGGACACTTGCGTCAATTATTATTTTTTTTTTTGTTTCTTTCAAATGTAAGTATCGTGACATATCTCACATATGTTGGGCAAATACGTCTGTTTGTCGTGACGTGCTTCATTATCATGGAGTGTCGGTGCATCATAAGCAACATAAAAAAACTACTCATACTCTAATGGTATCGCACCACAAATTTACTATCATGATAAATAAGGCCTGAGGATGATTCATCTTACCTCTGTATGACATGCACAAAGTCTAAAATCACATTTATTTAAGAAACTTTTTATGGGTACCATTCAAACATATTTCTTATTCAAAAACTTCAACAAAAAGGTATTTTGAAATAAACTAAAGGAGCATGTCTATACATACCATCCAATTCCTATGTATTTACATATCTAACATCTAAATTCTGCTTTTTATATTTATGCCAATCAAATCATTCATGCCACATCAAAAATAGCACCTTTTTAACTAAAAAAAATGTGAAATGCACCTTTTCATGCATAGTTAAAGCGAATGTTCAGCTGATAGATGTATAAATACATAGGAATTTAGTGGTATGTATGTAAACCTTCCTAAACTAAAATAACATAAAAAAGGAGTTCAGGAGCCAATTTGACAGTGGCAAATAGGAACATGGCAACCTGATGCACATCTCCAATTGGTCACCCATCTTGTGATGCCAAGATTTAGGAGCGTAAACGAGTCAAGTCGGGCTCAAGCCACCCTCGGCTAGAGCTTGAGTTTAACTAATTAATCAAGTTGAGCTCAAGCTCGAGCTTAACTTTACGAGTTTGAGCCGGCTCAGGAGATCGCTTGTGTAGTATTAAAGAGAGAAAATAAAGAAATTTAAACTAGTGTTATATTGAAATAACAAATATAATGAACATTTAGAGGATAATTAATAAGAAATCACTTGATATAAAATATAAAATAATATTTTTTTAATAATTTAAAGAAAGATTCTTGATTTTTAATGTACTTTAAATACAATTTTTTTTAATTCTTTTTTCAAAGAGCTAATTCACAAGTTAACGAGTCGAGTTGGGCCAAACTTGAGCTTGACTTGTTAGTTCATCGAGCTCATTTCAAGAGCCATTTATCAAGTCAAGCTCAAGCTGGCTCACGAGTTAGCTTGGCTCACTTACACCCTTAACCAAGGTTGATGAAATTTTTCAGAAAGAACCATGACATTTGGTTTCACAAAATCACTATCCAATATTACTTAAATCAAATCAAACAATTATTTACACTATATTCAATAAAATCCACAAATACAAACATTTTCTCGAATCTCAACATTATGCTAATATGAACATTCAAGATTAACATGAAAATTTTGCAAAACTAAAATAACCTTTAAACTTATGTATCATCCTACACATGTCCGACACACTTTAGACTAATCCACTGATCAGGTGAGTCAATCTTCGGATGAGGAATGACAGGCCTATTCCAGGAGGAATAAGAAAAATGAAGGTCGACTCGAGCTCGGGAACTTATTGGATGATACATTGGTTACTATTGACAATGTCACTCATCTTACCAATTTATTAGCCGGCTCCTTCCCTAGAACTAAAGACAGAGGCAAGACAAAATTGGGTCGCTCTCTAGCTAACTGATACTACATATTTTAGCACTTTTGGTTTTTTCTTTAGGTCTCTCATGTAATTTTCTGTATTTTCTCTTTTTTTGGAACCATTTACATGTGGTGGTTATCGTGTGGGCAGTGTACCATGCTTGGGCCCTCTCACACAATCTATTGTATCCTTCTTTCTTTTTAATATATTAGTCTTTGGGCTTTCTCAATATATATCTATATATATATGTGTGTGTGCGTGCGTGCGCGCGTGTGAAATTAAAAGAAGACTTGATAAATTCCAAAGCAGCTGAACCTTAGCTTCTCATACAAATTTTCTTTCATAATATCTGAAAATGATTATCTACTTGCTATTCCTAAACAATTCTATATACCCACATAAGTAGTGCAAATCCATGCANGTTAGCTTGAAATTGAGAAAAAATATTTCTTTCATAAAAAAATTAAGAAGTAAATTATAAAAACTATAAGAAAATAAAGTCAATTATTATTATTATTTTTATTTCTTTCAAATATAAGCATAGCGACATATCTCACATATGTTGGGCAAATACATCTGTTTGCCGTGACGTGCTTCATTATTATGGAGTGTCGGTGCATCATAAGCAACATAAAAAAACTACTCATACTCTAATGGTATTGCACCACAAATTTACTATCATGATAAATAAGGCCTGAGAATGATTCATCTTACCTCCGTATGACATGCACAAAGTCTAAAATCACATTTATTTAAGAAACTCTTTATGGGTACCATTCAAACATATTTCTTATTCAAAAACTTCAACAAAAAAGTATTTTGAAATAAACTAAAGGAGCATGTATATACATACCATCCAATTCCTATGTATTTACATATCTAACATCTAAATTCTCCCCTTTATATTTATGCCAATCAAATCATTCATGCCACATCAAAAATAGCACCATTTTAACTAAAAAAAATGTGAAATACACCTTTTCATGCATAGTTAAAGCGAATGCATGAACATGCTAATGTTCAGCTGATAGATGTATAAATACATAGGAATTTAGTGGTATGTATGTAAACCTTCCTAAACTAAAATAACATAAAAAAGGAGTTCAGGAGCCAATTTGACAGTGGCAAATAGGAACATGGCAACCTGATGCACATCTCCAATTGGTCACCCATCTTGTGATGCCAAGATTTAGGAGCGTAAACGAGTCAAGTCGAGCTCGAGCCACCCTCGGCTTGAGCTTGAGTTTGACTAATTAATCAAGTTGAGCTCAAGCTCGAGCTTAATTCTACAAGTTTGAGCTGGCTCAGGAGATCGCTTGTGTAGTATTAAAGAGAGAAAATAAAGAAATTTAAACTAGTGTTATACTGAAATAACAAATATAATGAACATTTAGAGGATAATTAATAAGAAATCACTTGATATAAAATATAAAATAATATTTTTTAAACATTTTTAATAATTTAAAGAAAAATTCTTGATTTTTAATGTACTTTAAATACATTTTTTATTAATTCTTTTTTAAACGAACTAATTCACGAGCTAACGAGTAGAGTTGGGGCAAGCATGAGCTTGGCTTGTAAGTTCATCGAGCTCATTTCAAGAGCCACTTGTCAAGTCAAGCTCAAGCTGGCTCATGAGTTAGCTTGCCTCACTTACACCCTTAACCAAGGTTGATGAAATTCTTCAGAAAGAACCATGGCATTTGATTTCACAAAATCACTATGCAATATTACTTAAATCAAATCAAACAATTATTTTACACTATAATTCAATAAAATCCACAAATACGAACATTTTCTCGAATCTCAACATTATGCTAATACGAACATTCAAGACTGACATGAAGATTTTGCAAAACTAAAATAACCTTTAAATTTATGTATCATCCTACACACGTCCGTCACACTTTAGACCAATCCACTGATCATGTGAGCCAAACTTCGGATGAGGAATGACAGGTCTATTCCAGGAGGAATAAGAAGAATGAAGGCCGACTCGAGCTCGGGAACTTATTGGATGATACATTGGTTACTACTGGCAATGACAGTCATCTTACCAATTTATTAGCCGGCTCCTTTCCTAGAACTAGAGACAGAGGCAAGACAAAATTGGGTCGTTCTCTAGCTACCTGATACTACATATTTTAGCACTTTTAATTTTTTCTTTAGGTCTCTCATGTAATTTTCTGTATTTTCTTTTTTTTTGGAACCATTTGCATGTAGTGGTTATCGCGTGGGCAGTGTACCATATTTGGACCCTCCCACACAATCTATTTGTATCATTCTTTCTTTTTAATATATTAGCTTTTGGGCTTTCTCAATATATATCTATATATATGTGTGTGTGTGTGTGAAATTAACAGAAGACCTGATAAATTTCAAAACAGCTGAACCTTAGCTTCTCATACAAATTTTCTTTCATAATTTCTGAAAATGATTATCTACTTGCTATTCCTAAAGAATTCTATATACCCACATAGTAGTGCAAATCCATGCAAATATAAATTTTAACAAATATGAATCCAAACTATTAAAAATAGCCGTTAACCAGTAAATATCACCAACAATAATTAGAAATTTACCAGATAAATTAGTAGATGATGACCGCCCTTGGAAGCAATCCGCCTTATCCCAATTTCCCAAGAAGATATCTGAATGGAGCTGATGCCTCTTAATCTCTTCATGCTCCATTGTTGAGCCATTATCTTCAACAAAACTCAGAACTTCGCCTTCCTCATAACTCGAAAGTTTTAAAGGTTCATTGAGATCACACAGCCTCAAACTACCATTTATAGTGCCGTCAGCTTCGCTCCTGAGAGACAGCTTCACATTATTATCACCTTCAGTATTATGCTTTAAAGGTTCGTTCAGTTCTTCATTTATTGTATCGTTGTCCATAGCAATGTACGCTTCAGCAGGAAGGCGAAGATCAAACTTCTGTTTAGACAAATTTATGGCTTTAGGTACCAAAAGATTACCCTCTATAGAGGAATCTGAAGTTTCTACAGGTATTTGAAAATGTATTGAACCACTTTCTCTCAAAATTTCTAAGGGTAATTCCATAGCTTTGGCTGTAGTAGCATGGCTGCTAAGTGAAGAGAGGCCAGGCATCCTCTGAAACATTTCAGAACCTTCAGAAAACACGTGGGACTGAAATTTGTTGCATGGTTTCAAATTTTCTCCATTTTTAAGTTCATTCATCAATTCCTTTTGTATGTTATAAAGTCGGTGAAGTTCGGAGACCTAAATAATTACAAAAACAAGAAGACGAAATCAGTAAAATGAATCATCAAGCAAAATGCTCAAAAAATAGGAGGATATATTCCAAGCGCAAGATTTTGAATGTTAATTGTTTACTCCTATTTTAGAAAATTAAAAGAAAATGCTTTACATTCGCTCTATGTACATTGATAAAAATATGTGAGAAATCTTTCAAGCTCTGCAAAGGCCTTGAAATAATATACATAACTGATGTTAGAATGAGCCGTTCTCCAGAAAAATTAAAAAGAACTAATAGATGAGTAAGTTTGATTTGATAAACCTTAACGCATTAGGATGAAACAAACTGAGGCTTACATCCAACCAAAGAGGTGTGCAGGGGGATTTGATAATGATGGAAAACATAAGAACTCACATCCAACCTGAGAGCTAATCAAATGGGGAGATTCATTCAAACCTGAACATACTCGAACAGAGAACATAAGGATTCACATGCAGCCCAAAAGATGAACAGGGTAAAAATGCTAAACATCTGCTCTATATACATTGATAGAAATACATGAGAAATCTTTCATGCTCTGCAAAGGTTTGACATAGCATGCATAACTGATGCTAGAATGAGTCGTTCTCCGAACAGACAAAGAAGAACTAAGAGATTAACATTGGGCCAATTATTTTCTAGATAGAAGATGACGAAATTGTCACTTAATACAATATCTTCATGGGATATGCATGAGATTCTCACATGATGCCCACAATATCCCTGAATAAGAGACTAAGACGAATAATTGTGTGTCCAACAAAGATAAGAGATGGGATCATCCACAGAAAAAATATAAAGATTGGTTTAAACTAGAGCAATGACTCTTATACCATGATAGGAATTACAAAAAAGCAACATCTTTATTTGAAAGAGAGTGACATTAGTGCAAACAGGTTTCTATTAACGCAAAAAAAAAAGAGCAATAAGTTAAAAAAAACAAATATCCTCCATAATCAGAATATATTATAATAATAAATACTATAAATTCCGAATAAATACTAAACATATGGAATAATATTATCATGAAAATCTAATAATTTTAATAGCTCTATCAGTATAACCAAATCTACAAGCCGAAAAGAGGGAAAAATGACCAAATTTTCTCATATTAAACTATATGCAACATCAAAATTCCAAAAGTAGATACCTGTTTTGTAAAAGTAGCTTCATGTTCAAGCATCGTCTGTTTTAGCATTTCCTTATCACACAATGAATACTCATTTGATTCTCTTAACAACGACCCGTCATAGAGATGACCACTTAATACGTTATCCTGATAGAGCCAGGGCCAGCTATTGCTCGAATGCTCATTTTTATATCCAATCGCATTATGCGTAGGAAGATAACTCTTAAATTGAACTTTGGTACCCATTCCTACAAAAATTGAACAAGTAAATGAATAAAATATCTCAAAGAAGTAATCATTATCTCCCTAGCACACATTAGATAGCACAATAGAATGCAGAACTTGCAAAATGTTCTTCATGATGCATTGAATAGGAAAGAGCTGTGCAGACTCACATACTAACATGTTCCTCCGAATGTCGTTTCATAACTTAAAACCTCCACAGAAAGTTAAAGATACCTTTTTTAGTCCTTTGGAAAAGTAAGCAAAGAGAAAGAACAGGGGTATGTTATGATCTTAATTCTTGAATCTTGATAAACAACAATTAGAGAATTCCAAAAATTACAGAACTTGAGCGGGGGGAGGAATGGAGAAGAGAAACTCAGAGTGAGAAGAAATAAACAGCAATTCGAGAATTTCTGGAACTCCAGAAACTAGGAAGAGGGGGAGAAGAAGAAACAAGGAATAGCGAGAGAAACTTACCATATTTTCATTCCATTCCCTGAATGTATCTAAATGAGACTATTTATAGAGATACAATAATTATCAACTTCATTGTTACTATTTTCTAACTAATTAACTATGTGTATTAATCTAATTCAATAACTGACATATATTGTATCAAATCAGGGTACCTCTTATCTAATGACCACACTATGAGGAAAAAGCTTAAAAAATCTCAAATTGTTAAAGCTTCAAAGTGGAAAGCAATTAGAATGATCAAACAGTGGGAAGTCTTTACCCTTTTAGAATATTTTTTAGATAAAAATATGTGAAGTACACAGATTATCTATTAGCAGATATTAACTAACAAACTATATCTTAAATCTTTATGTTGGAGAGTAATCATATATTAATCAGATAATACTTAAAGAAAAAAAAACTTAAAACCTGAATTTCAGATCACAAAAACCATATAACAAAACACAAAGAAATCCCTCATACTTCAAAACCCTAGCGAAAACGAAGAATATCTTTAGTTTCTAAAACGAATAAAAAAAAAGAAAAGGAACAAAATCCAGAAAATAATTAGAATCAAAACCAAGTCAAAAGTCAACAACAAACCAGAATGAGAAAGAAAGAAACCGCACAAAACCTCATCTATAATTCCACATCGCCTCCCAAGAATCAAAACAGGAACTTTTGAAATCAAATCGATCAGAAACAAAACCCAAATAAAAAATTCAGCAAAAAGAAATTACCTTGACTCAAAATACCCTCTCCGCCATCCAATTTCTGTAAATGCGGCGCCACCGGTTCTGCATCAAGCAATGAAGAACCCAAAAGCACATTTCATCTACAGAAAAACTGTAAACAGAAGCAAGCCGGGAGAAAGTAAAGCCNGACTCAAAATACCCTCTCCGCTATCCAATTTCTGTAAATGCGGCGCCACCGGTTCTGCATCAAGCCATGAAGAACCCAAAAGCACATTTCATCTACAGAAAAACTGTAAACAGAAGCAAGCCGGGAGAAAGTAAAGCCTGAAAAGGAGGGAGCTTTTCTCCACCAACGGGAAGAAAAAGGCGAAAGGGGAGAGAGGAGAAGTGGGTCGCAATGCTATAATAACTCCATGGCAACTGAAAGAAAGATGAAATTTCAGATTTTTATGGATCTGTTGCGCCAACGATACATATAAAGAGGAATCCCAGATTACAAAATCTCCAACAAGAACGAAGGACCTTCTTAGAACAGTGACATCTGATATGTCACCATCTAGCGCATTTATTTTTAGTTTGTTACTCAACCCACAAAACAAGGCGGTAGAATCTTTCTCATTTCACCTACAGATTTTTTTATATAAATAATGATTTGCAAAAATTATATATCTATCCCACATAATTTTTAAATATTTACATATCTTACACATAAATTATAATTTTTACATTCCCCCCATTTTAATTTATTATAAGTTAATGATAATAATAAATTTTATGTAAAATAAAAATTTTGAATGTTTTAAATGTAAAAGTTAAATTTTTGTTGTTGGATATATAGAAATTTTGGGATATGTACCAAAAAATAGTTTATTAGACTATTTTATTAAATTTTATTGTTAATATGTCATTAATCTTAAATTTATTTTGAGATTAATGTAATATGTAAAAGAAATTAAATAAATTTTATCTTGCATTCATTTTAAATAAAATCAATATATTTTTAACAATTTTTGTAACACATTTTAAATTTAATTTGAATGTGAATTTGTTTTTTTTTATTATATGGGATGAAAATAAAACCCTTTCAACTTTAATTAGCTTTTCTTGCGTATTTATATTTCTAAAATATTAAATTTCTTATTTACATTCATAACCCTGGAATCAGGAATTTCATATACAAAATATCACTATTAACTTTTCATAATAGAAGTACATGAGTTCCTGCATATTATATGACACCCTAGTGTTATAAATGTAAATATTAAACTTTTAACAGATAGATATGTAAATAAATAATAGTTATGTTGTGTGTATGTAAATTTCCATTAAAATTTTACCTTTTTTATAATTCCGAAGAGGCTTATAAAATAACTTTCTTTGCATCCATTTTCTTTAGAGTGCAATGAGTTTATATTTGTACCCGACGATTAATAAATGGTATATTATACTAATCTTAAGACAAATTTTACATCAGAGATTTATTAAGATCAAAAGAGTTAAAGGAGGGCCCACTAACTTAAGATTAAGAGACCCACTTATATGACTGGATGCAACCATCTGAGCCAACTACAAAGCTGATTGAGTCACGAAAGATGATCGAATGATCTGAATATGAGCCGATCAGTTTGAAACGATACAGAGGCATCCATGCCAACTTGCATGAAGAAGCAAATCTAGCCCATCAGCACCTTCAAGCATATCAGAGGTCGGCAGACAAACAAATTCAGTTGTCCAAACCAGTCCTGCCAACCTGAAGTCAATGCTGGCAATGCAGGCTAAACCTAGTCGATTGAACCACTCATGCTAAGCTAAACTTGTATAAGCTAAGTCGAACCAGCCAGAAAGCAACCGAGTGATAAGATCATACCTGTAAAAGACTTGGAATATCTTGTAAAACTCTTATTAAAGCATGAGCAAATTTATAGCATTAATATATTATACTCTCTCCTCTATAAACAGGGTGATCATTTCATGTGCAAACGAGGGCAGATAAACACGATTTTAGTCCAAAATATCAAGAGAGATCAACACGATCGATACAATTTACTTTTTATTATTGTTCACTCATCTCTCTCTATCTCTCTATCTCTCTTTACTTTCTTATTTCTTCGGGTGTAACTCACAGACATATCAGAATTCAACAATTTGATAATGATAAATTATTTTAATTAGTAAATCATTATTTCATTATAACGAAAAGGAACTTAACTTTCATACGGACCACACATTCTTTTATGTGCTTACGCACCTAACATCTAAACTTTCATATTTATATTAGCATAACATTAAAATTTTTAATATTATATAAAAATGATTATTATTAATTTAAAAAAATTAAAATTATATTTTAGTTTATAACATCAAAATGTTATAAATGTAAATTGTATATGTTAGATATGTAAATTCAAGCAAGTAAGTGGTAAGTATCTAAATTTATGGCAATTTTAGGAAGATTTATATGCATATCACTTAACCCCCATATATTTATATAACTATCTAACACATAAACTTCAGTTTTTACATATATGTCATCTTATCTATGCATGAAAATATATATTTCACTTTAAAGTTAAAACAATAGTATTTTCTCATGTCATATAAGAAGTTTGGGGGATATAAATGTAAAAAAGAAAGCTTAGATCTTGATGTTGAAATAGATAGGAATTGCCTATTTTAGGCGAAAAATGATTAACTAAGCTTTCTTATTGCAACATATCACACACTTTTTTGAGTGAATAATTAGGAGACAGTGATCAAGCAATGGTGATAAGATAATAGCCGGGATATTGTGATTAGGCGACACTGAAATGATGGCATTTAGAAGACACAAACAAGCGAAAGCAAATCGGTGATGGTTGTCAGACGACAATAATAGTTGTTGATGGTTATACGTATCGGTTGTTGGGCAAAACTCTAATTTTTTTTTACTTTTAAGTTATTTTCAAATTAAAATACAAATGATTTTTATGTAAAAAATAGAGTGGTGTTTATTTATGATTTTTTAGAAGTATATTTTAATTATTTTGAATTTAGAAGAGTCGATCAAGATTTAAATGTCATAATGATCCTAAAAGTGAGTGATATTTCATATTCCTATCATTAAAATGCTTGAGAGCTCTAACCAAAATCATGCCTTCAGCTTCAGATAAAGATTGTGAGCAATAAGGGGAGTTCATCATGTTATTCCTTTCTCTCTTTCTCTCTCTTTATGCCACGTACTTGCATCTGTTGCTCAGGCATCTGTTTGTCAGTTGTAAGTCTTTTCAAGTTTGGGTTTCGATTCTCCCCGAGTGTAGGGTGTGGTACTTGAATTCTTAGGCGCATAAGAGATTGTCGAGACTCGTATGATAGTCTCCGATCATTCCTTTTGAATATATATATATATATATATATATATATATATATANTCTTCGGCAACACTTAAAGCATATGAGATTATATCTGCATGGTTGTATCTATCTGGCGGTCTGATAGTTCTTCTTTGTCTGTCCCTTACCAAGCTGTAGTCATCAGATCTTCTTTCTGGCTCAATCACTTACTGCTCCTCTGCCGCTTCATTCTGATTGTTCACAACAAACCTTTGATCTGTCAAAGTTTGTTGTTGTTGCAGCTCCACCTCAATTGAGGAATCCTCCTTAGTGATGCTGTTNCATTCAAATTTTTAATATTATATAAAAATTATTATTATTAATTTATAAAAATTAAAATTATATTTTAGTTTGTAACATCAAAATGTTATAAGTGTAAATTGTAGATGTTAGATATGTAAATTCATGCAAGTAAGTGGTAAGTATCTAAATTTATGGCAATTTTAGGAAGATTTATATGCATATCACTCAACCCCCATGTATTTATATAACTATCTAACACATAAACTTCAGTTTTTACATATATAAAGTTAAAACAATAGTATTTTCTCATGTCATATAAGAAGTTTGGGGGATATAAATGTAAAAAAGAAAGCTTAGATCTTAATGTTGAAATGGATAGGACTTGCCTGTTTTAGGCGAAAAATGATTACCTAAGCTTTCTTATTACAACATATCACACACTCTTTTGAGTGAATAATCAGGGGACAGTGATCAAGCAATGGTGATAAGATAATAGCCGGGATATTGTGATTAGACGACACTGAAATGATGGCATTTAGACGACACAAACAAGCGAAAGCAAATCGGTGATGGTTGTCGGACGACAGTAATTGTTGTTGATGGTTATACGTATTGGTTGTTGGGCAAAACTCTAAAATTTTTTTACTTTTAAGTTATTTTCAAATTAAAATACAAATTATTTTTATGTAAAAAATAGGGAGGTGTTTATTTATGATTTTTTAGAAGTATATTTTAATTATTTTGAACTTAGAAGAGTCGATCAAGATTTAAATGTGATAATGATCCTAAAAGTGAGTGATATTTCATATTCCTATCATTAAAATGCTTGAGATCTCTAACCAAAATCACGCCTTCAGCTTCAGATAAAGATTGTGAGCAATAAGGGAGAGTTCATCATGTTATTCATTTCTCTCTTTCTCTCTCTTTATGCCGCGTACTCACATTTGTTGCTCGGGCATCTGTTTGTCAGTTGTAAGTCTTCTCAAGTCTGGGTTTCGATTCTCCCCGAGTGTAGGGTGTGGTACTCGAATTCTTAGGCGCATGAGAGATTATCGAGGCTCGTATGATAGTCTCTAATCATTCCTTTTGAATATATATATGTATATATATACAAGATTGAATAGCTTATAGGGGAGCACGTGTCACCAGATAAAGTCCTATGAAAATAAACAAAGATAACCAGAGATCGGAGATTGACGAAGCGACTAAGTAAGAGTTAACTGACCCAAAGGCCAGCCAAACCAAAGGTTGGCCGACTCAAAGACTGCTTCGATACAAGATTGATCGACATAGGGTTCAGAGATTGATTCAGCGATTGATTAGGAAGGGTCAACCGACTTAGAGGTTGCTCAACTAAAACTGCTCGAGGAGCCGACTGACAAGAAGACGACCCGTCTAATAAATTGCATGTCATGAAACAAATTGAATGGGGGTCGATCGATTAAAGAAGATCAGGAGTATAATTGTCATTTCACACTAATCATCTCCTCTTATAAATAGATGAACATTAATTATAATAGGAGTTGTTGAAATCACATACAAAAATACTTAATCTCTCTCTCTATATGTTCATTTCTCCTTCTCAAACTCCATTTCTTGGTCGAGATTCACAGACAAATCTGAGTTCAACAAACATCTAAACTTCAATTTATACATATATGTCATATTATATGTGCATAAAAATGAATAGTTCACTTTAAAAAGTTAAGTAGAGGTTTGGGTGGTATGAATGAAAAAAAAAGGGGGGTTACACAAGTAAATTCATGCTAATTCGGTGGTATGCTGGTAAATGCCTTATTTCTTGTGGAAGCAATCTATATGTTGACCTGTCTATCTCTTTATGCAATCTCACACTCCCTAATAATTAAAGTCGATAGGATTTTGCCATCAATCTGATTTGAGATCAGCATAGAATCCCACTCAATTCTTTATGAATTTATACATGTAACACCTAAATTTTAATTTTACATATTTGTCGTCTTATCCATTAATCCATATATGATGATATATATATTTTATTTTTTAAAAAATTAAATTTTTTAATATTTTATATATGATATAAAAGATTTATATGATACAAATATAAAAAAATAAAATTTTGTTTTTGTTAAATCGTGATTTGTCCACCAAGAAAATGAGTATAAGAAATGAGAGGGAGGGGGAGAGAGCATGTGTGTGTATGTGAACAATAATCTTGTTGACCTTTCTCAGTCTTTTTGGCTAATTTGGATATCCTTTGTTCATAAAATTATCTCTATATTTATAGGCCGTGTACAATGTGATGATAAGATATGTTTTGTCCCAGTTTTAATGGGAGCCTATCAATTTATTTAGGTACTTATGTTAAATTTGAGTAACAATATTTTGATGTGAAACATCCCAAATAACATAAATCAAATTCAAAAGAAACTTAAAAATAAACCCACTCTTTTCTTGTAACTTCAAAAATCTTCCTCTAAAATAGGATTCAAGTGCTCTAAAAATAAAATATTACAAACCTTATCTAGCCAATAAATAAAAAAATCAAGAAAAAATTACCAATAATATTATTTGAGTATCTACTTAATAGGAGTTGAAGAGGAATAGTGTGTATGGACGGCTTGATGGGCATCATGTCGGCGTCATGGCGCCTTGCGATTGACTGTCTGAAAATGCGGACGTCCTGACGTAATATTTTTTTCACGAACAGAGAGTTTTGACAACGAGATATCTGATGATTGAGACGAGATTAACAGAGCGAAACAAGGGTCGTGAAGGGAATGAAATCACCAAGTAAGCCGGCGATTCAGTTTACATGGATCCATGCGGAAAACAGATCCTGACGTNGCTTATCTAGCCAATAAATAAATAAATAAATAAGAAAAAAATTACCAATAATATTATTAGAGTATCTACTTAATAGGAGTTGAAGAGGAAGTGTGTCCGTACGGACTGACGGGCATCATGTCGGCGTCGGGCGACATGACGCCTTGCGGTTGACTGTCTGAAAGTGCGGACGTCCTGACGCAATATTTTTTTCACGAAGAAAAAGTTTTGACAACGAGATATCCGATGATTGAAACGAGATTCACATAGCAAAACAAGGGTTGTAAAGGGAATGAAATCACCAAGTAAGCCGGCGATTCAGTTTACATGGATCCATGCGGAAAACAGATCCTTACGTGGTTGGGCGATCATGACTACTACACAAATTAAATTTTAAACTAATCCATTTAAATTATAAAACTAAAAAAAATCTTGTTTTTAAACTTTTGCCTGGGGCGGATGCTAATCAAGACCATCGGCATCCGTTACAATGGCCCACACAAAACAGTGGGTGTGGCTGGTTAAAACGGCTGTTTTCTGTTCTAAACCAAACAGCCGTTTACGATTCTAAAAAGCTCCAAATTTCTAATTACTTTATTTATTCGATTATTCGAACACCGCTTTATACCCTCAGTGAGGATTTCTGTTCTTTTGCTTGTGAGGGAAGGAGGGAAGGAGGAGCAGGAGGAGGAGGAAAGGAGATACGCCATTATCTCAGCTTCTTCTCGTTCGAGAAGAAAACGAGGAATGGAGAAAGCGCTGACAAAGGTGGGGAGCTTTTGGCTATCAAAGAAGGCCAAAGAGGAGATCTCTTCCATCAGCGAGGATCTTTCTGTGAGCTTTTATTGTCTTTTGTTTTTTTTAGTTTTTGGGGGGGTTCATCCTAATAACATTTGTACAATCCATTCTAATTGATTCGGAACTGCGCATTCTGGGCATTGATCATCTTCTTTTTTTGTCGATTTAACTTTCTTGTGGTATGTTTTAACGAGTTTCTCCGTAATCCTAGATCTGAGAGTTTATTTTTTTCGTTTTAATTTTTTTAGAGTAATGCCACACTGAGCAAGATCTAGCTCAAAAAAATCTTAATGAATTGGGACGCTAATCCATTTTTTTTTTTTTTTTTTTTTTTGTAAATATGGATGCATATCGGTCGGATTAGAGTTGTGCTCTTTAGATCGACCTTATTTTACTCTTTTTGGATTTTTTTTAAAATCTTATTTTATGGTGCAGATCTGTGGCATGGTATTTAGTAATCTCATTCCGAAATTAATTTCAGAATATGGCTACCAGGAAAACGAACCTCGAATTTACTAAGTTACAGTTTGATTTTTGGCTCGTGTTTACTAGGATTTTAGTGATTACATCAGTTCCAGTAGCTGGCATATTTATTTTGCTGCAATTACTGAAACTTAGTTGAAATTGCCAGCGTTTCTCAGGTG
>JXCR01145766.1:208583-220393 GCA_002079205.1 Phalaenopsis hybrid cultivar
GGGGGGGATGCTCTTTCACCCCCAACCTACATAACGAAAAACTCCAATTGGACAGATGTTTTCACTCCGCTCCAGAATCTGTCCTTATATGGTATATGAGTTATATTTAACAAATCTCCACTTTAGCTAATATTCAGCCCCTTAGGAGAAAGAAAATATCTTGGAGTTTCTCACATGTACCAAAGTGGGTTGGGCTACATATCAATAAGTCCAAGCAATGTACTTTAGCTAATGCAAACATTCAATAAGTTCAAGCAATGCAAGAACTTGTTGATAGTAACTGACTTAGTCAACATATCAGCTGCATTTTTATCAGTATAATTCTTCTGCAACAGTATCTTATCAAAGGTAATCAATTCTGATCTTGTGATATCTGACATCAATATGCTTAGTTCTTAGCCAAATAAATAACACTTTGACTATCACAATGCAACTGAATTCCACCTTGGTCAACACTCAGTTCCTTTACTAGCTCAGTAAGCTATAAGGCTTCTTTAGCAGCTTCAGCTACTGCAATGTACTTATCTTTAATTGTAGATAATGTCACAATAGACTGAACTGTTGATTTTCAACATATAGACCCTCCATTAAGAGTAAACACATACCCAGTTGTAGAACTTATGCCATTCAAATTACCTGCATAGTCTGAATAAACTTACCCCACAACTGAAGGGTCATTCTGCTGACTGTCAAATGTAATTTTATGTCGTACAGTACCCTTCAGATAACTGAAAATTCATCTGACTGCTTTCCAATGTCGTCTTCCTGGTTTATTCATGTATTTGTAGACTTGACTAACATCATGAGCCAAATCAGGGCGAGTACATACTATTGCATACATCAAGCAGCCAACTGCAATGACATATAAAATCTTTGTCATATCTTCGATTTCCCTATTTACCTTAGGACACTGTTATGAAGAAAGATTAAAATGATTTGCCAGTGGAGAGCTCACGGGCTTTGCTTTGCTTTGCTCATCTTAAACGTGTTCATCACTTTCTCAACATAGTCTCGTTAAGATAAACACAGTCGTCTTGCGCCTCTATCCCGATGAATCTTCATTCCAAGAATCTTTTTTGTAGGACCCAAGTCTTTCATATCAAATTTCTAGCTCAATAAAACTTTCAAACCAAAGATATCACACATATTCTTTACAGCAATCAGTATATCATCAACATTCAATAACAGAAAAATAATATAACGATCATCAGGGCTCTTGACATAGACAACAATCATATTCACATTGCTTATAGTCAATCTGAATCATGTAAGAGTCGAGCCGCTTGTACCATTGTCTTGAAGACTATTTACCCATACAATGATTTCTTTAATTTACAAAACAGATGCTCATATCCAGGTTGAGTGTATCTTTCTGGTGCTCCATGCAAATCAGCTTCTCCAAATCACTATGTAAGAATGAAGTTTTAACATCCATCTGCTCCAGATTCATATCTCAAATAATTAGTAATGCAAGCACTGCCTTGATTGAGGTTTGTCTGACCACAGGGGAAAAATTTCATTATAGTATATCACATTCTGCTGTGAAAATCTCTTTACTACGAGTCGAGCGTTGAACTTTTCTCCCTTTTCTGATATTGCTGGTTTCCCTTTTGTACACCCACTTGCACCCAATAGCTTTCTTTCCCTCAGAAAACTGAACTAGTCCCATGTGTGATTTTTTTGCAAAGACTCCATCTCCTCAACCATTGCACCCATCCATTTCTCTTCCTCCTGGCTTGTGATAGATTCTTGAAAAGTAGTTGGATCATCGTTGCTGATGAGAAGTGCACAAGAGACGAAGTCTTCATAACCCAATATGCTAGGAGGTCTTATATTGGTGTGTTTCTGTCCATCTCTGATAAGAGTGTAATTCTGTAAATCATCTGTATTGGAATCACCAGGTGTTGGTTCTGAACTTTCAACTGTCTCAGTTGTTTCTGGATGTTGTTCTAGATCCATCTGCACTATATTTGAACTGGAACTGTTCCTTGCACATTGTCTTGATTCTACTGCAACATGGACTACTCATTAAAAGCTGCATCTCTAATGATCATCATCTTCTTTTCAATCAGATCTCAAAACTTGTATCCTTTCACTCCTTTCTTGTAGCCTAGAAAAATACACTTCTTGGATTTTGCATCAAGTTTTGATTTTGCATCTCCAGATATATATACATAAGCAGTACAACAAAACATTCGTAAATGATTGAAATTAATTGGATTACATGTCCATACCTCTTCTGCAACCTTGCCACCTAATGATATCCGAGGTGATTTATTGATGAGATAACATGTCATATATACAGTTTTTTACCAAAAATCTTTAGGAAGTCTTGCATTAAGTCTCAAGCACTTTGTCGTTTCAGTTAAGAACATGTTCATCATTTCTGCAACGTCATTATGTTGTAGTGTCTTGCGCACTGAAAAATGTGTCTGAATCTCATGCTCACAAAATTTTTGAAACTGTGAATCTGTGTAATGTGTCATTATCGGATCTCAAATACGTTATTTTTCTACCAGTTTGGTTCTCGACCTCAGCTTTCCACAACTTGAATTTGGAGAAAACTTTAGATTTCGATTTCAAGAAATACACCCAAATTTTTTTGGACAAATTATCAATAAATGTAACATAATACAAAGATTCTCACAATGACGATTCTCTGGTTGGTTCTCATACATCAGAATGCACATAATCAAAAAACTCTTCAATATTGTGCTTTCCAGTTATAAAACTTACTCTAGTCTGTTTTCCAAGAGCACATAAATTACAAAAATCGTGCTTGCAGCTTTCAACACCATTCAACAGGTTTTTTCTATGCAATTTTGTCATCCCACGTTCACTAAGATGACCCAGACGCATGTGCCACAGTTTTGCATTATCATAATTTAATTCAACAGAGTGAACTTCACATACAACTGTACTTCTCAATAGTTTGTAGATATTACCTGCAATTAATTTTTCTTTTATTACAGTTAATGTACACTTAACAATTCTGATGATTTCCCTGTTCTCATCTGCCTTAGGAATAAAACAATTTCTATGTAGGGTGCCCAAGGAAATCAAATTTTTCTTCAAATCTGAAATGTCTGACATCACATAATGTTCTAACAATGTTGCAGCATATAACAGAGTGAACTTCACATACAACTGTACTTCTCAATAGTTTGTAGATATTACCTGCAATTAATTTTTCTTTCATTACAGTTAATGTACACTTAACAATTCTGATGATTTCCCTATTCTCATCTGCCTTAGGACTAAAACAATTTCTATGTAGGGTGCCCAAGGAAATCAAATTTTTCTTCAAATCTGGAATGTCTGACATCACATAATGTTCTAACAGTGTCATCATACATCTTAGTCCTGACTTCACCAATACTGACAATATTGCAGCATATATCATCACCTAAATATACTGAGTCAGAATTAGTTAACTTGTATGAAGTAAACCACTCCCTGTTAGGTGTTATATAATAAAAGTATCCTAAATTAAGAATCAATGCATTCATGAACTGAGTTGATGAAACTGAAAGCATATTATCATCACTGCAATTTGAATTGTCACTCTGCACTATATTTACAGACTTGGATGGTGCATCACGTTTCTCCTTAGTCTGCTTCTTAAGCTTTGGATAATCTCTCATCATATGACCCGGCTCCTTGCACTTGTAGCAATAATTTTTTTTTTTTGTCTTTAGACTAATATGGAATTTCGCCTTACAGAACTCTCCTCTTTCTGCCTTCTACGATCTTGATTGCCCTTAACATATAAACTATCACCATGAGTGTTTTTCCATGCATTCTGCTTTCGTTGATTGTGAGTCAACAATGTTGCAGTAATCTCATCAACTTTGATATTTTCTTTCCCATAAGTAAAAGCAATCACTGGTTGTTCATAAGAAGGTAATGAACATATCATAATCTTTGTTCGATCTTCATCTTCAATACTTACATTAGCCGTGATAAATCCGTGATTATTTGATTGAAGCCATTCACATGTTGCGCCAGATCAGGGTATTCTTGCATCTTCAACCCATATAGCTTTTGTTTCAGATACAGTTTTTTCGTTGGAGATTTGGACATAAATTGAGTTTTTAATTTCTTTCATATTTCTCCTGTAAATTTGAGATTCATTAAGTAATACATAACCTCATCTGTCAGGCATAAGCGTATGGTTGTTGTCGCTCGTTGTTGCAATTCTTCCCAATCCTCATTTTCCTTGGTATCTGGTTTTGTTGCCCGAAAGTCTTCAAGATCCATTGTTTTGCCAACAAATCTTTTACCCTTGTTTGTCACAATCTGAAGTTACCAGTTTCTTCAAACTTTACCGCCTCAAATTTTGCATCAGATATTATCTGAAATTACTTATGTCGTGAACTTTTCCTCTTTTTTGAAAGAATAGGGAACCGCCAAATACCTGTCGTGATTCGACTACCTGCATCGAATCAAATGGTTGAACAAAACCTATGCCTTCGTCCGAACCCTTGTCTTTGTCACGCTGATTCGTCGAAGCGCCCTTTGCGAACTCCTCTGCGTCGCGCGAATCCTTTGTCTGAAGCCCTCCTCTGCATCTCGCAAATTTGTCGAACCCTGTCCTTCCAGCTCTGAGCCTGTCGAATCGTCGAAGCCATCGCTAAATTCGTCGAACCCTATGTTGTCGAATTTGCCGAAATGCTTGCGAACATGCGCCGTAACCCTTTTCTACCCTAGCCGAACCCGTCTGCCATGAACGTTTTGCGCCAAAACTTTTCTGTCATAAACCTGGCTCTGATACCACTTGTTGATAAATTAGGAAAACAATAATCGACAAAAATATTTATCGATGTTCGGCAAAGATGCCTACACCTTTGGGAGCAGAGCGGTGACTTTTTTTCGATTTTCCAGAAAAAGAGTACAGAATTATTCATATAGGGTTACAAACATGACATATATATATAACCCTATAGTACAATGTGTAATTACAAAATTACCTTTGTATGTTATCACGGGGGTTGCCCCCGCACCCCCAACCCACCTAACGAACAATTTTTCCAATTGGACAAATGTTTCCGGTCCACTCCGCACCGCTCTAGGATCTGTCCCTTATACGATATATGAGTCATACCTAACACTTTGGTTGTCAGCTTTGGTCTAGTCGGCTGCTGTGGACTCATTAGTCACGAGTCATATGGTGATATTAAGCTCACATGCATCAAATGACGTACTTTGTACCGATCGAGGCCCATGGTATCTCAGCATCTAATTTATTATATTCAGTATTCATAAATTCTAAAATTGCTCGAGTTATGGGTGCTTGGGCAAGCCTCAAATTTCGGCTTGCTGGAAAAAGTCACCTTATAAATCATTCAAATGGAGAGAAAATATGCACTGTTATATCTATTATCTTCCTAGCATGTCTAACTCATATATTATGAATCATCCTCATCTTTTATATGCATTCATTTGATCTCAGTAGAAGTCAATAATTTAAGGTGGTTGTATGCTAGGAAACTCTCAATAGTAAAAAAATCTTAAGCATTAGCTTTCTATAATTGTCCACCACAGATACAAATATAACAAACAATCAAAATTTTTACGCCGAAAAACATGGAAAAAGAATTTTCAAGGGGTCTGGCTCTGGTAAAATAATTCATTAGAAAATTTAAAGTACAAAGGTTCACTCGTCTTCTTAATTAGGAAGATGAGATTACAAAAATTGGCAATCACGACTATACTGTAATTTGGCTAACAGTCATAGCTAAGTTAAAACAATTGGTAGTTGGTGGCTACAATTCGTTGTTGGCTACAACAATCGTGGCTGGTGGTCGACAATGACAGTCGGCAAATAATCATTAACCTGCACTTCTCTTCATGAATTATGTTTTAGTTGTAAACTCTCTCTTCTTTTATTCTCCCTTCTTTTATGTGAAGAATGGAGGCCTATTTATAAATTTTGAGAGTGGCATTTTGGTAAATTTTGCCAACCTCCCAAAATATTCCATTGTATGATCCATATTGATTTCTTTAATCACATGTCATTTTTTTTAGTATTTAATTGGCATAACGACCTTGAAATTAAATGTTCTTGGGTTCATTGGATATCTTTCTTTAAAATGCTCTATTTGAGTATAAACATGTTAAATTTTGATATCATTTAGCTTTCTAATTAATGCTCCAAAGCTTCTGATTATACTTAAAAAGTGTTTGGTCCTGGCTTATTTGGACTTTAGATTGAATCACTTTTAGCGTTATTGGGCTCGTATTATTGATATGCCCAATTTAATAGTAATTTTGTTGAAATTATACCTTGGATGATTCTAAATTTGAATTTGAAAAAGTTGTCACCCAAGATATATTGAGATTCATGTCTGATCATATAAATTTCTTGGTGATATCAAAGGCAATATTCAAAAAGACTATATGATAATTTTGTTTTCATTTATTTTGAATATGATACTTTTCTCATATGGCAGAAAATCCATATCCAAATGATACCAAACATACAATAATGAACTGAATTCCTCCAAAATTTCTCACAGGCAAACCTCCAAAATCTCTCCCGGATCTCCTTCGAGAACACAACCTCCCTCCTGGCCTCTTCCCCCGAAACATCATCTGCTACGAATTCGACGAATCAAAGTCAAAGCTCGTCGTCCATCTTCCATCCTGCTGCGAGGTAAGCTTTAAGGATTCTTCAGTCCTCAGGTACTCGACACGCGTCAAAGCCCTTCTATCCAGAGGGAAACTCGCCGGCATCGAAGGGATGAAGACGAGAGTTCTTGTGTGGGTTAAGGTCTCTCAGATCTCTCTTGAAAGCTATAAGTCTGACAAAGTTTGCTTCACTGCCGGAGTAAAGAAACTGAGGCCGAGAGATGCCTATGAGATGCCTAAGGATTCTGTCAAAGTAGATGAGTTTTGATGTTGGTTTTTGTCATTTATTTTTCTTGGACTGTTGTGAGGATGCATTGCTATGGAACCTTGATTATGGGTGCAAGTGTTTGATGAAATGGATTGATATAATTTTGGAAGATTTACACATGCCTGCGACACAATTCCTATGCATTTATATATCTGACACCTGAACTTCAATATTTACATTTATACCACTTTATTTATGCATGAAAATGCACATGTCATTTTTTTTTATTTTTATGAGTGATATTTTTTTGTGTGACATGCATGATTTGTGTTATAAATTTTAAAATCATAGTTTGGGTGACATGAAAGAATTGTGTGGAATGTATGTAAATGAGACAATAAATTTTTCATGAGGGAAAATGGATGATACTTTCTAAATCTATATAGTTAATATCTATAATTTAATATTTGTTTATATAAAATATAAGAGTCTTGGTCACATTAATATATATATGAAAAGTTATATTTTTCACAAAAATAATATTAGTCATTAATGTCAATGAGTTTTGATGTATTTTTAATCGAAAAATTTTTAGAACAAGATCAGGACTATTTTTTCTTCCATTTTAGCGAACTGATAGTTGAATTGAATGTTTCAATAAGATAAACTCAGTGATGCTAGTAAATGTATAATTTGAGTCAAGATAACTCGAAATTAAACATATAAAAAATGCTAATAATTTTGAAATAGTAATTAAAAAAATTAAATAATTTTCAAATTTAACATGTTTATAATTAAATCGAATATTTTGACAATATAAATTTAAAGAGCTTAATGTTACTCAATTTTGTGGTCATTAAGGTGCCTGATTGATGAATAAATAATTTATAATTGAATAATTCTTGAAGGGTCATTTGATGAAGTGCTGTGAAAATTTAGCTAAGACAAAATGATACTTCTAAACTACTAAACAGACCTCAATTTTCATGTGAAGGTGATTTGATATTGAGTTTAGGAAAAGCTTGAAGATCAGATACTCTATAATGTTATAAACCATCCAAAATTGACAATCACTACCAACAGTTGTCATCATTTAACCACTTTTATTTGTCTGTTGTTTGATATTCGTCATCCAAATGTCACTAACCACCGCTACTTTGCCATCATCAATGGACCATTATAGCTTGATTATTGCCATTCAAATTACGTTGTCTTATTACCATAGACTTACTATTGTTGCCTCACTATTATTTCGTGAATGTCATGGTTTTACCATTGTTACTCAATTAAATTAAAGTTAATTTAGAGTACACTAATAATCCTATCTTTTTTAATTAAAGAGACAAGCACATTTTCTAAATTTCAACCAACATAATGAATTATTTTGCTCGAGTGAGGTTTTTTTGTCTTTTTTGAGTGTTAGATGTTGACATGCCTTCAACAAATGTCCATCATCTGGTACAAATCTCGAGACATGACACAAAATTAAGTAATTTTTTTGAGTAAGAAACATTCAAACTGCAATTAGAAATCATCCATAACTATGATTTCAATAGACATACAGTGAAACTGACCTGCTCGACGATATAGATTCAATGATACAAAAATTAGTCAAATCTGAGTCAAATCAAGCTCAGATCAAGCTGTTAAACCTCTTTTGGAAGCCGTCAATGCATAATGTCAGTTCTAATATATTTATGATCAAATTGAGCGTCTCAATAAGACAAATTCGTCGAACCTAAAATTACTCAATTTTCACATCATTAAATCACTTAAATGTTTACAAAACACTTTGGTCGTAGGAACCTCTCTATGCCATCAGATCATAGTGGCCCAAATTCCTTATTTGCAATATGAGCTCTATAAATAGAACCTTGCTCCCCTCTTGAAATGAGAGACCTAGATTTGAGCCCAAAAAAAAAAACTAAGCCTAGAGGAGGAGCTGAAATTCAACATCACTTCTGCACCACAGATCGGATGAACTCTTCAAGTTCCTACAGTTGTAGACCACCGTTGAACACCGCTCGAAGGCCACTATCATCGATCATTGGCCGCCATCTTCTCCATACAACAAAGTCCTTTGTGGAGTTACAACTAGCATCGCAGAATTCCTACGCATGAGGCAAAAAAAATGAAGCACGTGGTGGATTAATAGTCGTCTAGTACAATATTCAACAATACACCCCGAATTTAGTGCAACTACACACCTCGATGAGATGTAACAATACACCCTATATACAGTGCGACAACGTCTCTCAAAGATTAACAATGCACCCCGAATACGGTGCAACGACGCACCCAATGTCGTAATAATGCACCCCAAATGCGATAAACGACACACCCCAATAACGGTGTAACAACACACTCTACACACGACGCGACGATGCCTTTCGAAGACGGTGTAACAATGTACCTTGAATAAGGTGCGATGATAATAAGGTGCGATGATACACCCAAATGACAGTGTAACAACACAACCTAAATATGATATAATGAGACGCCCCGATGACAGTGTAACAACACACCACACATATGGTGCAACAATGTCTTCCACAACGCATCCCACACACAATGCGACGACACCTCCCCAAATAGGGTGCAATGACACATTCTGAATAAGGTACAACAATGCACCCCAGTGATGGTGTAATAATCCACCCTACATATGGTGCAACAATGCCTCCCAATGACAGTGTAACAATGAACCCTGATGACAGTGAATTTCTCTAAACTCCTAAAACTCCCTCCTTGCAGCTCTCGACTTCGGCCCCTATGACCTACACGCGTCATCGCTATGGCTTACGTGGTCCGCAACTGGTGCAACTTTCGACTCTAGCCTCGGCGGTCTCAATAGGTCATTACAACACCCCCACTACTTTCTACGTTACTAAATACGACCAACTTGGTCCACAACTCTTGTAACTCCCAACTCTTGCCTCTACGACCTACGGACGTCATCACAACTCACAACTATCGGCTATGTGACTAACTACGACCAACTTGGCCCCCAAATCATGCAACTCTCCACTCCAACCTCTGCAGCATACAGATGTTACCACACCTCACCACTACAACCTATATGACTAACTCTAATCTACATGGTTCATGACTCATGCAGCTCTTCACTCCGACCTCTATAACATCATCTCAATTCATCATTATGACCTACGCGACCAACTACAGCCTGTGTGGTCCATAACTCATACAACTGCTAAACCATGTGACCTACAAACGTCATCACTGCGGCCTTCAAATTTCTGAACTCGTGCATCTCCCGACTGGCTCTTGTGGCTTACGAACGTCGTCATAGCTCATCACTACATTCTATGGGACCAAATATGGCCTGCGTGATTCACAACTCCTGCAACTTTCTAGTACAACTTCTTATAGCCAACTGATGCTTCTGAAGCCATTACCAGTGGTCCATACAACCAACTACAACAATGACTTTCAACTACGACACATACAATCATCATCCACTACATTCACGACATACTACTACCTCCATAACAACCAGTTAATGCCCTTGCAACCTACTATCATCGGGAGCATCATTTATTATAGCCAGACTGTAGCTATTATGGATGAACCACTATTATACATTTACAACGATCAACTTTATAACTTCATTTTCTATAATTCAATAGAAGAGTGGACCCATGCACTCACAATTCATAGTGAATTAGTTCAACCGGCTAGACCCCATGGTTTTTTCCCTTTTCCCGGGTTTTTCTATGTCTAAAGTCAAGGCGTCTCCTCCTACTTGGTTCTCCAGAATTACTAGAGTGCATGTTGAATTTTCGTACGATGACAACATGATAATTCATTGCTCTTCAATCGTGTACTTTCTGACACACACTTCATAAGTAAAATTTTAAAAGTCACATATAATCTTTTCATGCGTGAAATTTTCTTGCAAAATTTATAATTTAAAATTTTCATTTTTATTTTCATAAATTTTATAGTAAATAATAATAATATCTTTATGATTTCAAAACTATAATATCGTGTAAATAAATATCAAATTTCTTAAATTGATATTCCTCATGAAAAGAAAATGTTTTGTTGGTACAAGTTGGCATTTTAATCCGACATCAGACAATGCTTTTGGGGCACCCGCGCTCGAATCCAACAAATTAGATCTTTTGATTTATTTCCAACCGTACGCGTTCAAGTCTTTCAAGCACATCATATTTTGCCGTTCACCCATTGGCCCATATAACTTCACCACCTTCCCCAAATATAGGTTTTCCCTTTCCCTCCGGCACTTTCAGATGCCATGGCCGCCATGGCGGCGAACCCCTTCACCCCCAACTCCCCCGCCCATTANGTGTATTAATCTAATTCAATAACTAACAAATATTGTATCAAATCAGGGTACCTCTTATCTAATGACCATACTATGAGGAAAAAGCTTAAAAAAATCTCAAATTGTTAAAGCTTCAAACAGGAAAGCAATTAGAATGATCAAACAGTGGGAAGTCTGTACCCTTTTAGAAGATTTTTTAGATAAAAATATGTGAAGTACACAGATTATCTATTAGCAGATATTAACTAACAAACTATATCTTAAATCTTTATGTTGGAGAGTAATCATATATTAATCAGATAATACTTAGGAAAAAAACTTAAAACCTGAATGTCAGATCACAAAAACCATATAACAAAACACAAATGAATCCCTCATACTTCAAAACCCTAGCAAAAACGAAGAATATCTTGAGTTTCTAAAACGAATAAAAAAAAAAAGAAAAGGAACAAAATCCAGAAAATAATTAGAATCAAAACCAAGTCAAAAGTCAACAACAAACCAGAATGAGAAAGAAAGAAACCGCACAAAACCTCATCTATAATTCCACATCGCCTCCCAAGAATCAAAACAGGAACTTTTGAAATCAAATCGATCAGAAACGAAACCCAAATAAAAAATTCAGCAAAAAGAAATTACCTTGACTCAAAATACCCTCTCCGC
>JXCR01145766.1:221376-312187 GCA_002079205.1 Phalaenopsis hybrid cultivar
CTCTGAACAGTACTCTAAGCCATTGTCAGTTCTCAAGTGCTTCAACTTGGTTTCCATTTTATTTTCTGTGACAGTTAGCCAGTCGCTAAACCTCTGAAAAGCTTCATCCTTTGATTTAAGGATGAACACCCATACCTTCCTGGTGTAGTCATCTATGATGGACATGAAGTATCTCCCTCTTTCATGAGTGAGAGTTATGGCTGCCCCAATAGATCGATATGAACATATTCAAGGTGTTTCTTTGATGAGTGAGTTCCGGTAGAGAACTTCACCCTGATGGCCTTCCCCAAAACGCATTGTTCACAGANCGTGTCACCAAATAGAGTCCTGTGAGAATAAACAAAGATAACCAGAGATCGGAGATTGACCAAGCGACTAACTAAGAGTTAACTGACCCAAAGGTTAGCCAAACCAGAGGTTGGCCGACTAAAAGACTGCTTCGATAGAAGATTGATCGACATAGGGTTCAAAGATTGATCAGGTGATTGATTAGGAAGGGTCAACCGACTTAAATGTTGCTCAACTAAAATTGCTCGAGGAGCCAATTGACAAGAAGACGACCCGTCTAATAAATTGCATGTCATGAAACAAATTGAATGGAGGTCGATCGATTAAAAAAGATCAGGAGTATAATTGTCATTTCACACTAATCATCTCCTCTTATAAATAGATGAACATTAATTATAATAGGAGTTGTTGAAATCACATAGAAAAATACTTGCCCTCTCTCTGTATGTTCATTTCTCCTTCTCAAACTCTATTTCTTGGTCGAGATTCACGGACAAATCTGAGTTCAACAAACATCTAAACTTCAATGAAAAAAAAGGGGGGTTACACAAGTAAATTCATGCTAATTCGGTGGTATGCAGGTAAATGACTTATTTCTTGTGGAAGCAATCCATATGTTGACCTGTCTATGTCTTTATGCACTCTCACTCTCCCTTGGGATTTAACCATCAACCTGATTTGAGATCAGCATAGAATCCCACTCAATTCTTTATGAATTTATATATGTAACATCTAAATTTTAATTTTACATATTTGTCGTCATATATTTTTTATTTTTTAAAAATTTATATTTTTAGTATTTTATATATGATATAAAAGATTTATATGATACGAATATAAAAAATAAAATTTATGTATTTGTTAAATCATGATTTGTCCACCAAGAAAATGAGTATAAGAAATGCGAGAGAGGGGGAGGAAGCATGTGTGTGTATGTGAACAACAATCTTGTTGACCTTTCTCACTCTTTTTGGCTAATTTGGATATACTTTATTCATAAAATTATCTCTCTATTTATAGGATGTGTACAATGTGATGATAAGATATGTTTTGTCACAGTTTTAATGAGAACCTATCAGTTTATCTAGGTACTTATGTTAAATTTAAGTAACAATATTTTGATGTGAAACATCCCAAATAATATAAATCAAATTCAAAAGAAACTTAAAAATAAACCCACTCTTTTCTTGTAACTTCAAAAATCTTCCTCTAAANTAGGTACGTACCAAAGCTCAAAAGAAATCTGATTTCTTTAGGTATGCTGGAGTCAAGCGGATGCTCGTTCAAGGCAGAGAATGACTGCATCAGAGTAACCAAAGGCCCTCGTGTCATCATACAAGGAGTCAGGAAAAAGGGACTGTACTCTCTTTATCGGAAGAACCGTGATTGCTAAGTTCATGTACTGTTTGGACTTAACAAACTCAAGCAAGGGCTGAAGGCCCCTCAGGGGCCAGGTGGAGGGAATCTTTACTTCGAAGCTTCTCAATTGAGGGTCAAGGTGGAGAATTGTTATTTTGACCCCCAATTAATGAACTAAGGTAAAAGGACAATTTTATAATGTGGTACCGCTCACTACCACATCTCACCTACCGCTCACCTACCGTTCACCTACCGCTTACCTACCACCCACCTACCACTCTCTTGCTTCTATAAATAGAGAGGGTGTGAGACTTAGGAGGGCAAGGGAAGAGATCTTANTACCGCTCACTACCACATCTCACCTACCGCTCACCTACCGTTCACCTACCGCTTACCNAGTTAATATGTAAAATAAAAATTTTGAATGTTTTAAATGTAAAAGTTAAATTTTTGTTGTTAGATACATAGAAATTTTGGGATATGTACCTAAAGATAATTTATTAGACTATTTTATTAAATTTTATTGTTAATATGTCATTAATCTTAAATTTATTTTGAGATTAATGTAATATGTAAATATATTAAATAAATTTTATGTTGCATTCATTTTAAATAAAATCAATATATTTTTAAAAATTTTTGTAACACATTTTAAATTTAATTTGAATGTGAATTTGTTATTTTTTTATTATATGGGATGAAAATAAAACCCTTTCAACTTTAATTAGCTTTTCTTTTGAAAAGACTTTTGAACACTTTCTTTTCTCTTTCCCAAAGATTTTTTAAGATTCCACTTATTTTCTTTTGTATTTGCACATTGAAATATAAAATAATAAATAATTTTAAACATTATTGCATGCCACAAAATTTATTCTTTTAAATATGATAAGTACTGTTTTGCAATATAAGCAATGTTGTTGGAATCTTATGAAATTTGCTCAATTGCTCCTCTCCTATATATATCTTCTTTTTCTAAAAAAAACAAAAAAAATTATTATATATTTGTGTGTGTAATTCTCATATTTATTATTGATGCCCAATTTTTATTTTTCATATCACAGAAAGCAAACAGTCAACCAGTTTATCCGTAATAGTTGTCTCGTAGCTGCTTTCTAAGGTAGCTAAGATTCATCAGCTTATTGGTAATGATAAGCTGAAGCTGCCCCAAACAAACCATTAGTCATAGAGTTTATAGAATACTAAAATAACATCAACTATTTTAAAATTTGAGTTTTAATAGTTATATATCATGACTATTTAACTATTTAAGCCTCAATTTAAAAATTCTAAGGACTATTTTGACACTTTCATAAGCTCTGAGACTAAAACTATATCTACGTAAATAGTTTGGACTATTTTGGCACTTTATTTTAAAAAAATAAAAATAAAAAATCCCTTACTGTTTTTATTTGTAAGAAATTGAGAGAAAATGATATTATATAAATGGAAAATTTTGCATTTACATGCATACCCCGCAATTCTCGCGTATTTATATTTCTAAAATCTAAAATTTCATATTTACATTTATAACCTTGGAATCATTGATTTCATATAAAAAAATATCACTATTAACTTTTCATAATAGAAGTACATAAGTTCCTGCATATTAGACGACACCCTAGTGTTATAAATGTAAATATTAAACTTTTAACTGCTAGATATGTAAATAAATAATAGTTATGTGGTGTGTATGTAAATTTCCATTAAAAATTTACCTTTTTTATAATTCCGAAGAGACTTGTAAAATAAGTTTCTTTGCATCCATTTTCTATAGAGTGCAATGAGTTTATATTTGTACCCGACGATCAAGGAAACTTATTCGATTTTATATATTAATTATTAAACAAATATAAATAAATAGTCATTATATTAAAAAATGGTATATTATACTAATCTTAAAACAAATTTAACATCATAGATTTATTAAGATCAAAAGAGTTAAAGGAGGGCCCGCTAAGTGAAGATCAAGAGACCCACTTATATGACTGGATGCAACCATCTGAGCCAACGGCAAAGCTGATCGGGTCACGAAAGATGACCGAATGATCTGAATCTGAGCCGGTCAGCTTGAAACGAGACAGAGGCATCCATGCCAACTGGCATGAAGAAGCAAATCTAGCACATCAGCATCTTGAAGCATATCAGAGGTCGGCAGACAAACAAACTCAGTTGTCCAAACCAGTCCTGCCAACCTGAAGTCAATGTTGGCAATGCAGGGTAAACCTAGTCGATTGAACCGCTCATGCTAAGCTAAAGTCGTATAAGCTCAGTCGAACGAGCCAGAAAGCAGTCGAGTGATAACATCATACCTGTAAAAGACTTGGAATATCTTGTAAAACTCTTATTAAAGCATGAGCAAATTTGTAGCATTAATATATTATACTCTCTCCACCATAAACAGGGCGATCATTTCATGTACAAACGAGGGCAGATAAACACGATTTTAGTCCAAAATGTCAAGAGAGATCAACATGATCGATACAATTTACTTTTCATTATTTTTCACTCATCTCTCTCTATCTCTCTATCTCTTTATCTCTCTTTTCTTTCTTATTTCTTCGGGTGTAATTCACAGACATATCAGAATTCAAAAATTTGATAATGATAAACTATTTTAATTAGTAAATCATTATTTCATTATAATGAAAAGGAACTTAACTTTCATATGGACCACACATTTTTTTTATGTGTTTACGCACCTAACATCTAAACTTTCATATTTATATAAGCATAAAAAGTTTTTAATATTATATAAAAATTAGTATTATTAATTTATAAAAATTAAAAATATATTTTAATTTATAACATCAAAATATTATAAATGTAAATTGTAGATGTTAGATATGCAAATTCATGCAAGTAAGTGGTAAGTATCTAAATTTATGGCTATTTTAGGTAGATTTATATGCATATCGCTTAACCCCCATGTATTTATATAACTATCTAACACATAAACTTCATATTTTACATATATGTCATCTCATCTATGCATGAAAATATATATTTCACTTTAAAGTTAAAACAATAGTATTTTCTCATGTCATATAAGAAATTTGGGGGATATAAATGTAAAAAAGAAAGCTTAGATGTTCATGTTGAAATGGATAGGACTTGCCCCATTTTAGTGTTTTAGGCGAAAAATAATTACCTAAGCTTTCTTTCTACAACATATCACACACTTTTTTGAGTGAATAATCAGGAGACAGTGATCAAGCAATGGTGATAAGATAATAGTCGGGCTATTGTGATTAGGCGACACTGAAATGATGGCATTTAGACGACACAAACAAGCGAAAGCAAATCGGTGATGGCTGTCAAACGACAATAATTGTTGTTGATGGTTATACGTATCGGTTGTTGGGCAAAACTCTAATTTTTTTTAGTTTTAAGTTATTTTCAAATTAAAATACAAATGATTTTTATGTAAAAAACTAGGGTGGTGTTTATTTATGAATTTTTAGAACTATATTTTAATTATTTTGAACTTAGAACAGTCGATCAAGATTTAAATGTCATAATGATCCTAAAAGTGAGTGATATTTCATATTCCTATCATTAAAATGCATGAGAGCTCTAACCAAAATCACGCCTTCAGCTTCAGATAATGATTGTGAGCAATAAGGGAGAGTTCATCATGTTATTCCTTTCTCTTTTTCTCTCTCTTTTATGCGTTGTACTCACATTTGTTGTTTGGGCATCTGTTTGTCAGTTGTAAGTCCCCTCAAGTCTGGGGTTCGATTCTCCCCGAGTATAGGGTGTGATACTTGAATTCTTAGACGCATGAGAGATTGCCAAGGCTCGTATGATAGTCTCTGATCATTCTTTTGGAATATATATATATATATATATATATATATATANCTGACATGACTGAGAAAGAGAAGATCGCCATGCTGGACAAGGCTCACAGTTTGATAATCCTGAGCCTGGGCGACAAAGTTCTGAGGGAGGTGTCGAGGGAGACAACGGCTCAAGCGCTTTGGGCCAAACTAGAGGTACTTTATCTGACAAAGTCTCTGGCTAATAGATTCTTTTTGAAGCAGCGCCTATACTCCTTCAAAATGCATGATGACAAATCCATCTCAGAGCAGATCGACGAGTTCAACAAGATCATCGAAGACCTCGAGAACATCGACGTCAAGATGGACGATGAGGACAAAGCACTGCTGTTGCTAAACTCACGGTGAGGACAAAGCACTGCTGTTGCTAAACTCTATTCCTAAGAGCTACGAGCATTTCAAGGATGTGATGCTCTATAGAAGGGTACAAACTATTACTCTGGAGGAGGTTCAATCTCTGATTAGAGCCAAACACTGTTGTTGCTAAACTCTATTCCTAAGAGCTACGAGCATTTCAAGGATGCGATGCTCTATAGAAGGGTGCTGACTATTACTCTGGAGGAGATTTAATCTCTGATTAGAGCCAAATAACTTCAGAGGAAGCATGATAGAGACAAGGAAGTTAGCGGAGACAGTCTTATTGTCAGAGGAAGATTGGACAAGAAAGATTCAAGAAATGGTCAGNTCTCAAAAAAAATCTTAATGAATTGGGACGCTAATCCATTGTTTTTTTTTTGTTGTTGTTGTAAATATGGATGCATATCGGTCGGATTAGAGTTGTGCTTTTTAGATCGACCTTATTTTACTCTTTTTGGATTTTTTTTTAAAATCTTATTTTATGGTGCAGATCTGTGGCATGTTATTTAGTAATCTCATTCCGAAATTAATTTCAGAATATGGCTACCAGGAAAACGAACCTCGAATTTACTAAGTTACAGTTTGATTTTTGGCTCGTGTTTACTAGGATTTAATTGATTTCATCAGTTCCAGTAGCTGGCATATTTATTTTGCTGCAATTACTAAAACTTAGTTGAAATTGCCAGCGTTTCTCAGGTGCTGTGGAAGAGAAGGCGAAGTGGATATTTGAGAAGCTAAAAGGTGAGAAATCTATACATTCTTTCATTTTCTTTGGACTTATATCATTGTTGCTATTTGTGCTCATTTTGTTTAGGAATGTAATTTCATTGGTTAAATGCTGCTTTTTAGCTTGTTTTGAAGTAATGCACTCTGTGATCACAAGTCGGGTTTAGAAGGAGATAACACTCGACAATATGGAATATGATTAAAGGGACTTAATCTCAACTTATGAGATGGACCTGAAGAGTTAAGATCAAGTAAAAAAGCTTTCATGCAAGGAAAGTTTTTCAGATATCAACACATATAGACAATCATATATGTTCATAAAAAAAAATGAAATAAATTATTATTGAATCAATAGAATTTTAACAGTCTTTCATCAATTAAAATTGCAATGTTAACCAGTGAAAAGAAAAGTGCGGATGAGATGGTGGCCCGGTTGTGTATTTCTTCCCATAATATATATGAATCGTGCTTGGCTTTTGTTATGCAGCATCAACCGGTCCATGAAGGTTTCTATCTTTTGGCGTGGATTAGATCGGCTTATGTCAACAATGCAAGATAGCATATTAGAATTATGTTTTTATAGCTCATCAATCAATTGGCACCTTTTATGCCCCTACCTTACAAGGAAGAGAATTCTTGAAGTTCTGGCTCCTAGATCAACTTCTATTGGTCCTTTACATTTCCCTTTCTACTTTTTCTCTTCCCTCTCTTTCTTTAATTCTTTGAATGAATAGTGCCTAAATGAAACCATGAGTTCAAGTTAATATATATGTACAGAGGAAGAAAGTAGAGCAAGAATATTCACGGAGGAAAAAGTTCAATAAGCAACCGATGTTCACTTTAATACAACACATTTGTACCCTGTTTGAGCGTCTCACATTTTGAATCAGTTTAATTATATGATCACACTAGGAACGCGATTGGTGTTGAGAAATTAGGGTGGAGAAAAACAAGAATCGACACAAATATTTAACGATGTTTGACAAAGATGCATTCATCCTCGGGAGCAAAGCGTACTTTCTTTCTATTTCAAAAAAAGAGTACAAAATTATTCTTAGGGTTACAAACATGACATATATATATACATATATATATATATATATATATATATATATATATATATATATATATANAATCCTATGAGAATAAACAGAGATAACCAGAGATCAGAGATTGGCCAAACGACTAACTAAGAGTTAACTAACCCAAAGTCCAGCCAAACCAGAGGTTGGCCGGCTCGAAGACTGCTTCGGTAGAAGATTGATCAACATATGGTTCAAAGATCGATCTAGCGATTGATTAGGAAGGGCCAACTGACATAGAGGTTGCTCAACTAAAACTGTTCGAGGAGCTGATTGACAAGAAGACGACCCGTCTAATAAATTACATGTCATGAAACAAATTGAATGGAGGTCGATCGAATAAAGAAGATCAGGGGTATAATTGTCATTTCACACTAATCATCTCCTCTTATAAATAGATGAACATTAATTATAATAGGAGTTGTTGAAATTTCATACAAAAATACTTAATCTCTCTCTGTATGTTCATTTCTCCTTCTCAAACTCCATTTCTTGGTCGAGATTCACGGACAAATCTGAGTTCAACAAACATCTAAACTTCAATTTATAATGAATAGCTAACTTTAAAAAGTTAAATAGAGGTTTGGGTGGTATGAATGAAAAAAAAGGGGGGGTTACACATGTAAATTCATGCTAATTCGGTGGTATGCAGGTAAATGCCTAATTTCTTGTGGAAGCAATCCGTATGTTGACCTGTCTATGTCTTTATGCAATCTCACACTCCCTAATAATTAAAGTCGATGGGATTTAACCATCAACCTGATTTGAGATCAGCATACAATCCCACTCAATTCTTTATGAATTTATACATGTAACGCCTAAATTTTAATTTTACATATTTGTCATCTTATCATATACAATGATATATATATTTCATTTTTTTAAAAATTTAAATTTTTAATATTTTATATATGATATAAAAGATTTTATGATACAAATATAAAAAATAAAATTTATGTATTTGTTAAATGGTGATTTGTCCACCAAGAAAATGAGAATAAGAAATGAGAGAGAGGGGGAGAGCATGTGTATGTATGTGAACAACAATCTTGTTGATCTTTCTCACTCTTTTTGGCTAATTTGGATATCCCTTGTTCATAAAATTATCTCTCTGTTTATAGGGCGTGTACAATGTGATGATAAGATATGTTTTGTCCCAGTTTTAATGGGTGTTGTATAGGGTTTCAAGGTATTTTATATGTATGAACCTATTAGTGCTATTTTTTGCCTCGGCCAACTAAGCTTGTTTAGCTTTGGGTAGGTAGAACTAGTTTGTTCAACTGAGTTAGTTTGTCTATCGATAATTGATAATAGATGGGGAGCTTCTGGATGTCCTCGATATTATTGGAGATGTTGGTTGGACTTCTCAGTGGTGGTTGGATCAAATGTTTCTTTATCTCGTTTCTCTTTCTTTTTAAGAGATTTTGCTTGCATTTGTAGTGGCCTAGCTTTCTTCGTCGCAGTGTCACTTGTCGAGCCTTTTGTGAGATCGTGGCTTTCAGTCCACTCGTTAATTGTTATGGTTTGCAGTTTAACACATTTTGTGCTTCTCTCATCCTTAACAATTCGGTTATCGCATTATTGCGTGCACTGAAGTCGTTGTACCTTGTGATTGGTTTCTTAACCTCTCCTTATTTTTTATCGTTGTTATTTTTGCCCCGTGACGCGGAAGAGCAAAATGATGGTCACGATCGCTATCGTCGGGGGAACTCTATTTCATTTTTACAAGTGTTTTATGTGCTACAGTGGGTGTTATAACCTTAGATTTCTTAAAGCACCTCTTTGGGATTCCCTAATGTAATCCTACCCACTACGAGATATTTGTTCTATGTCCTCCCCCTTAAAAAAGGGGAGACATGTGTGCTCTATACCTTCCACCTTAAAAAGGGAGACGTGCATATTGAGCTGTTCATGCGCCCTCTGACGCGTTTGCTCTGTGCCCTCCCATTTAAAAGAGAATATATGTATATAGAGCTGTTTTTATGCCCTCTGAGGCGTTTGTTTTATGCCCTCCCCCTTAAAAGGAAAGACATGCATATCGAGTTATTTCTGCTGTAGCCTCTTTTGCAAAAAGAGGTCGGTGCCTGATAGCGACGCGCCGCAGCACCTGACGGTCTTTTCTAGACTCGTCCCTCCATGTTCTCATAGATATCCATGCCATAGGCAGGGGGGTCTTTTATTAGCAATAGATTTATCACAATTGTCGCATGTGTGACTTCTGTATAAGCTTATTCTGTTCTGATTCCCCTTGCAGTTCCACTTTTCCTCGATTAGACAGAAAGGTCCAGAGAGCTAGGAATAGATTGTTGCAAATTCAGCGGGATACCCCGCACAAGTTTCTATACATGTCTCGACTTCAGTTCAAGATATGTCTTTAGCTCCCTGAATTTGTTAGGTATAACTCATATACCATATAAAGGACAAATGCTGGAGCGGAGCGGATAATTCTGTCAAAATCAGAAGAGTTTTCTTATGTGGGTTGGGGGTGCGGTACAGGGTAATTTGGTAATAACATATTGTACTCAAAATTTCCTTTTTCAGCTCTTTCTAAGGTTATAAATAATGTTGTTTATAATCATATGTTATTCTATTTTGTATCATGCACTATTATTCTGGATTAGTGGAAAAGTCGCCGCTCTGCTCCCGAGGACGTAAGCATCTTTGCCGAACCTCGTTAAATCTTTGTGTTCTTCTGCATTTGTGTTGATTCTTGTTTTTCTTCGCCCTAATTTCTCAATAGGATTGATTGTCGTTTTGCTACTTTCCTAGCTGTACGGACCACATCCCCGCCTAGCATTGGCTACGTGCCCTACTTTGAATACGAGATGTGCATATGACATTTCTTCATTATAGGAGCTCGTATCGGTACTACCCTTCTCTCGAGAAAGAGACCAGTACCAGAAAGTGATGCGCTGCAACACTCTTTTGTGTTTTCCAACCTCTCTGGCGGTCCTTCCATTTTTTTTTTAATAATTTTCAGTTTTGCAGATGTTGCACCATCTATAAAAGAAATCGAAAATGTATATGTAACTGTGATTACAAACTTTAGCATGAACATGACAGCTTAAGCATAAGCAGGAAAAAATACATATGGTATGGGTCATAGTTAAGATCCAACAAGAAAAATAAGAACTTTTAAAAACCCCTTTGAGATGGATACTAGAGGGAACATGTCAGTGAATGAATTTCATTGTTTTTAAACTAATTCATTCAGATTTTACTAAGTACTTCCAAATGTTCTTTAATTTTAAAAAAAAGAACTATTCAACTTAAATCTCCATGTCTCATAAATACTAATTTGATGCCATCAACTCTAAAAACTCTCTTAAGATTTTGATAGAGAGAAGAGGAAATGAAGAGGATACTTTCAGGGCGCTGCGCGCTCGATCTGGCTCTTCTTATTGAAGATTTCAACAAAGAGGTGCTACCAAGTACTTAAATGTAAATACAAAGGTTTAAGTATTAGATATGTAATTAAGTAGTAAGTAGGGGTGTCAATTCGGGTCTGCAGGTCCGGTTCGGGTTAAATTTGAAAATGACTTAATCTGAATAGGGTCCGACCCAAATAATAAACTGGTTGAAAATTAAGATCTGAACCTGACCCAAACCCGATCTTGACTCATTAACCCGAACTTGATCCGAAATTTCGGTTTATTCAGGTCATGTTTGGATTTTTCGGGTTTAACTCGTACCCGACCCGAATAATAAATGGGTCAAATTCTCGGACTTGAACCTGACTGGAAAAATATTCGAATCAACCATAACCTAGATTTTTTCGAATCGAGTTCTAGTAGTGTTAGCGTGTCATGTCAATTTTTGACACCCTTATATTATAGCATCAATACGTCAAGAACTCCACTCATTTTTTAACATACTAATGTTAAATTTAAGTAACAATATATTTTGATGTGAAACATCCCAAATAACATAAATCAAATTCAAAAAGAAACTTAAAAAATAAACCCACTCTTTCTTGTAACTTCAAAAATCTTCCTCTAAAATAGGATTCAAGTGCTCTAAAAATAAAATATTACAAACCTGATCTAGCCAATAAATAAAAAAAAAAAGAAAAAATTACACCAATAATATTATCAGAGTATGTACTTAATAGGAGTTGAAGAGCAATAGTGTGTCCGGACGGCCTGACGGGCATGACGTCGGCGTCGGGCGACGTGACGCCTTACGGTTGGTTGTCTGAACGTGCGGACGTCCTGACGTAATATATTTTTCACAAACAGAGATAAATTTTGACAACAAGATATCTGATGATTGAGACGGGATTCACAGAGCGAAAGAAGGGTTGCGAAGGAAATGATATCACCAAGTAAGCCGGCGATTCAGTTTACATGGATCCATGCAGAAAACAGATCCTGACGTGGTTGGGCGATTATGACTACTACACAAATTAAATTTTAAACTAATATATTTAAATTATAAAACTTAAAAAAAAAAATCTTATTTTTAAACTTTTGCCATCGTCGCATGCTAATCAAGACCATCGGCATCCGTTACAATGGCCCACACAAAACAGTGGGTGTGGCTGGTTAAAACGGCTGTTTTCTGTTTTAAACCAAACAGCCGTTTGCAATCCTAAAAAGCTCCAAAATTTCTAATTACTTTATTTATTCGATTATTCGAACGCCGCTTTATACTCTCAGTGAGGATTTCTGTTCTTTTGCTTGTGACAGAAGAGGGAAGGAGGAGCAAAAGGAGGAGGAGAGGAGATACGCCATTCTCTCAGCTTCTTCTCGTTCGAGAAGAAAACGAGGAATGGAGAAGGCGCTGACGAAGGTGGGGAGCTTTTGGCTATCAAAGAAGGCCAAAGAGGAAATCTCTTCCATCAGCGAGGATCTTTCTGTGAGCTTTTATTGTCTTTTGTTTTTTTTAGTTTTCGGGGGGTTTTATCCTAATAACGTTTGTACAATCCATTCTAATTGATTCGGAACTGCGCATTCTGGGCATTGATCATCTTCTTTTTTTGTCGATTTAACTTTCTTGTGGTATGTTTTAACGAGTTTCTCCGTAATCCTAGATCTGAGAGTTTATTTTTTTCGTTTTAATTTTTTGAGAGTAATGCCACACTGAGCAAGCTCTAGCTCAAAAAAATCTTAATGAATTGGGACGCTAATCCATCGTTTTTTTTTTTGTTTTTTTTTTTTTGTAAATATGGATGCATATCGGTCGGATTAGAGTTGTGCGTTTTAGATCGACCTTATTTTACTCTTTTTGGATTTTTTTTTTAAAATCTTATTTTATGGTGCAGATCTGTGGCATGTTATTTAGTAATCTCATTCCGAAATTAATTTCAGAATATGGCTACCAGGAAAACGAACCTCGAATTTACTAAGTTACAGTTTGATTTTTGGCTCGTGTTTACTAGGATTTTAGTGATTACATCAGTTCCAGTAGCTGGCATATTTATTTTGCTGCAATTACTGAAACTTAGTTGAAATTGCCAGCGTTTCTCAGGTGCTGTGGAAGAGAAGGCGAAGTGGATATTTGAGAAGCTAAAAGGTGAGAAATCTATACATTCCTTCATTTTTTTTGGACTTATATCATTGTTACTATTTGTGCTCATTTTGTTTAGGAATGTAATTTCATTGGTTAAATGCTGTTTTTTAGCTTGTTTTGAAGTAATGCACTCTGTGATCACAAGTCGGGTTTAGAAGGAGATAACACTCGACAATATGGAATATGATAAAAGGGACTTAATCTCAACTTATGAGATGAACCTGAAGAGTTAAGATCAAGTAAAACAGCTTTTATGCAAGGAAACTTTTTCAGATATCAACACATATAGACAATCATATATATTCATTAAAAAAAATTGAAATAAATTATTATTGAATCAATAGAATTTTAACAGTCTTTCATCAATTAAAATTGCAATGTTAACCAGTGAAAAGAAAAGTGTGGATGAGATGGTGGCCCGGTTGTGTATTTCTTCCCATAATATATATGAATTGTGCTTGGCTTTTGTTATGCAACATCAACCGGTCCATGAAGGTTTCTATCTTTTGGTGTGGATTAGATCGGCTTATGTCAACAATGCAAGATAGCATATTAGGATTATGTTTTTATAGCTCATCAATCAATTGACACCTTTTATGACCCTACCTTACAAGGAAGAGAATTCTTGAAGTTCTGGCTCCCAGATCAACTTCTATTGGTCCTTTAGATTTCCCTTTCTCCTTTTTCTCTTCCCTCTCTTTCTTTAATTCTTTGAATGAATAGTGCCTAAAGGAAACCATGAGTTCAAGTTAATATATATGTACAGAGGAAGAAAGTAGAGCAAGAATATTCACGGAGGAAAAAGTTCAATAAGCAACCAATGTTCATTTTAATACAACGCATTTGCACACTGTTTGAGCGTTGCACATTTTGAATCAGTTTAATTTATATGATCACACTAGGAACACGCTTGGTGTTGAGAAATTAGAGTGGAGAAAAACAAGAATCGACACAAATATTTAACGATGTTTGACAAAGATGTATTCATCCTCGGGAGCAAAGCGCGACTTTCTTTCTATTTCAAAAAAAGAGTACAAAATTATTCCTAGAGTTACAAACATGATATATATATATAACCCTGGAGTAAAATGTGTAATTACAAAATTACCCATGTGTCATATTGCGCGCGCGGGGGNTATATATACCCTGGAGTGAAATGTGTAATTACAAAATTACCCCTGTACGGTATTGCGTGGGGGGGCATACCTAACAAACGAAAAACTCCAATTGGACAGATGCTTCCGCTCCGCTCCAGGATCTGTCCTTATATGGTATATGAGTCATACCTAACAAATCTTGACTTTGGCGAATATACAACCACTTAGGAGAGAAAATATCTTGAAGTTTCTCACATGTACCAAAGTGGTTTGGGCTACCATGCTGTTTAGCTAATGCAAACATTCAATAAGTCCAAGCAATGCAAGAACTTATTGATAGTAACTGACTTAGTCAACATATCAGCTGCATTTTTATCAATATGAATCTTCTGCAACAGTATCTTATCAGAAGTAATCAATTCTGATCTTGTGATATCTGACATCAATATGCTTAGTTTTTAGCCAAATAAATAGCAATTTGACTATCACAATGCAACTGAATTCCACTTTGCTCAACACTCAGTTCCTTTACTAGCCCAGTAAGCTATAAGACTTCTTTAGCAGCCTCAGCTACTGTCACGTACTTATCTTCAGTTGTAGATAATGTCACAACAAACTGAACTGTTGCTTTTCAACATATAGACCCTCCATTAAGAGTAAACACATACCCAGTTGTAGAACTTCTGTCATTCAAATCACCTGCATAGTCTGAATTAACTTACCCCACAACTGAAGGGTCATTCTGCTGACTGTCCAAAGTAATTTTATGTCGTACAGTACCCTTTAGATACCTAAAAATTCATTTGACTGTTTCTCAATGTCTTCTTCCTGGTTTATATATGTATTTGTAGACTTGACTAACATCATGAGTCAAATCAGAGCGAGTACATACTATTGCATACATCAAACAGCCAACTGCATTGACATATAAAACCTTTGTCATGTATTCGATTTCTCTATTTCTCTTATGACACTGTTATGAAGAAAGATTAAAATGATTTGCCAGTGGAGTGCTAACGGGCTTTGCTTTGCTCATCTCAAACATGTTCAGCTCTTTCAACATAGTCTCGTTAAGATAAACACAGTCTTCTTGAGCCTCTATCCCGACGAATCTCCATTCCAAGAATCTTCTTTGTAGAACCTAAGTCTTTCATATCAAATTTCTAGCTCATCAAAACTTTCAAACCAAAGACATCACACAGATTCTTTGCAGCAATCAGTATATCATCAACATACAATAACAGAAAAATAATATAACGATCATCAGGGCTCTTGACATAGACAACAATCATATTCACATTGCTTATAGTCAATCTGAATCATGTAGGAGTCGAACCGCTTGTACCATTGTCTTGAAAACTATTTTAACTCATACAACGATTTCTTTAATTTACAAAACAGATGCTCATATCCAGGTTGAGTGTATCTTTCTGGTGCTCCATGCAAATCTGCTCCTCCAAATCACTATGCAAGAATGCAGTTTTAACATACATCTGCTCCAGATTCATATCTCAAATTGTTACTAATGCAAACACTACCCTGATTGAAGTATTTCTAACCATAGGGGAAAAGATTTTATCATAATATATCACATTCTGCTGTGAAAATCTCTTTACTACTAGTCGAGCCTGAACTTTTCTCTCTTTTCTGATATTGTTAGTTTCCCTTTGTACACACACTTGCACCCAATAGCCTTCTATCCCTCGGAAAGCTGAACTAGTTCCCATTGGTGATTTTTTTGCAAAGACTATATCCTCAACCATTGCACCCTTTCATTTCTCTTTCTCCTGGCTTGTGATAAATTCTTGAAAAGTAGTTGGATCATTGCTGCTGATGAGAAGTGCACGAGAGACAAAGCCTTCATAACCCAATATGCTAGGAGACCTTATATTGGTGCGTCTCTGTCTATCTCTGATAAGAGTGTAATTCTGTAAATCGTCTGTATTGGAATCACCAGGTGTTGGTTCTGAACTTTCAGCTGTCTTAGTTGTTTCTGAATGTTGTTCTAGACCCATCTGCACTGTATTTGAACTGGAACTGTTCCTTACACCTTGTCTTGATTCTACTGCAACATGTACAACTCATCAAAAGCTGCATTTCTAATGATCGTCATCTTCTTTGCAATCAGATCTCAAAACTTGTATCATTTCACTCTTTTATTGTAGCCCAAAAAAATACACTTCTTGAATTTTGCACCAAGTTTTGATCTTTTATCTCCAGATACATACACATAAGCAGTACAACAAAAAATTCGTAAATGATCGAAATTAATTGAATTACATGTTCATACCTCTTCTGCAACTTTGCCACCTAATGATGTCCGATGTGATCTATTAATGAGATAACATGTCATATTCACAGTCTTTTACCAGAAATTTTTAGGAAGTCTTGCATTAAGTTTCAAGCACTTTGTCATTTCAGTTAAGGACTTGTTCATTCTTTCTGCAACGTCATTATGTTGTGGTGTCTTGCACATTGAAAAATGTGTCTGAATTTCATGCTGACAAAATTTATAAAACTGTGAATCTGTGTACTTTGTGTTATTATCAAATCTCAAATACTTTCTTTTTCTATCAGTTTGGTTCTCGACCTCAGCTTTCCACAGCTTGAATTTAGAGAAAACTTTAGATTTCGATTTCAAGAAATACACCCAAAATTTTCTGGAGAAATCATCAATAAATGTAACATAAGACAAAAATCCTCACAATGACGATTCTTTTGTTGGTTCTCATACATCAGAATGCACATAATTAAAAATTTCTTTAGTTTTGTGTTTTTCAGTTATAAAACTGACTCTAGTATTTTTTTAAAAAGCACAAAAATTACAAAAATTATGCTTGCAGCTTTTAACACTATTCAACAGTTTTCTTCTATGTAATTTTGTCATATAACGTTCACTAAGATGACCCGGACGCATGTGCCACAGTTTTGTATTATCATCATCTGATTCAATAGAGTGAACTTCACATATAACTGTACTCCCCAACAGTTTGTAGATATTATATGCAATTAACTTTTCTTTTATTACAGTTAATGTACACTAACAATTTTGATGATTTATTTATCCTCATCTGCCTTAGGAATAAAATCATTTCTATGTATGGTGCCCAAGGAAATCAAAATTTTCTTCAAATATGGAATGTCTGACATCACATAATGTTCTAACAGTGTCATCATAAATCGTAGTACTTACTTCACCAATACTAACAATATTGCAGGATATATCATCACCTAAATAGACTGAGTTAGAATTAGTTAACTTGTATGAAGTAAATCACTCCTTGTTAGGTGTTATATATAAAAACATCATGAATTAAAAATCAATGCATTCATGAACTGAGTTGATGAAATTGAAAGCATATTATCATCACTGTAATCTGAATTCACTCTGCACTATATTTACAGACTTAGATGGTGCATCACGTTTTTCCTCAGTCTGCTTCTTGAGCTTTGGATAATCTCTCTTCATATGACCCAGCTCCTTGCACTTGTAGCAATAAATTATTTTTTTGTCTTTAGACTGATCTGGAATTTCGCTTTACAGAACTCTCCTCTTTCTGCCTTCTACGATCTTGATTGCTCTTAACATATAAACTATCTTCATGAGAGTTTTCCCCTGCATTCTGCTTTCGTTGGTTGTGAGTCAACAATACTGCAGTAATCTCATCAACTTTTGTAGTTTCTTTCTCATAAGTAAGAGCAGTCACTGGTTGTTCATAAGAAGGTAATGAACATAACAAAATCTTTGTTCGATCTTTATCTACAATACTTACATTAAGCCGTGATAAATTCGTGATTATTTGATTGAAACCATTCACATTTTGCGCCAGATCAGAGTCTTCTTGCATCTTCAACCCATATAGCTTTTGTTTCAGATACAATTTTTTCCGTTAGAGATAGACATAAATTGAGTTTCTAATTTCTTTCATACTTCTCATGTAGATTTTAGATTCATTAAGTAATACATAACCTCATCTTTCATGCATAAGCGTATGGTTGTTGCCGCTCGTTACTGCAATTCTTCTCTATCTTCATTTTCTATGGTATTTGACTTTGTTGCCCGCAAAGTCTTCAAGATCCATTGTTTTGCCAGCAAATTTTTTACCCTTGTTTGCCACAATCTGAAGTTATCAGTTTCATTAAACTTTACCGCCTCGAATTTTGCATCAGATATTGTCATCTGAAATTACTTATGTCGTGAACTTTTCCTCTTTTTCGAAAGAATAGGGAACCGCCAAATTCCTGTCGTGATTCGACTACCTGCGTCGAATCAAATGGTTGAACAGAACCTACGCCTTCGTCTGAAACCCTCGTCTTCGTCGCGTTGATTCGTCGAAGCGCCCTTCGCGAACTCCTCTGCGTCGCGCGAATCCTTCGTCTGAAGCCCTCCTCTGCATCTCGCAAATTCGTCAAAGCCTGTCCTTCCAGCTTTGAGCCGGTCGAACCGTCGAAGCCGTCGCTGAATTCGCCGAACCCTATGTTGTCGAATTCACCGAACTGCTTGCGAAAGTGCACCGTAACCCTTTTCTACCCTAGCCGAACTCGTCTACCACGAACGTCTTACGCCAAAATTTTTCTGTCCTAAACCTGACTCTGATACCACTTGTTGAGAAATTAGGAAAACAATAATCGACAAAAATATTTATCGATGTTCGGCAAAGATGCCTACGCCTTTGGGAGCAGAGCGGCGACTTTCTTTCGATTCCAGAAAAAGAGTACAGAATTATTCATAGGGTTACAAACATGACATATATATATAACATATAGTACAATGTGTAATTACAAAATTACCTTTGTATGTTATCACGGGGGTTGCCCGCGCACCCCCAACCCACCTAACGAAAAATTTTTCTAATTGGACAAATGTTTCAGGTCCACTCCACTTCGCTCTAGGATCTATCCCTTATACGATATATGAGTCATACCTAATACTTTGGTTGCAGCTTTTGTCTAGTCGGCTGTTGTGGACTCATTAGTCACGAGTCATATGGTGATATTAAGCTCACATGCATCAAATGGCGTACTTTGTACCGTGCAGAGGCCCATGGTATCTCAGCATCTAATTTATTATATACAGTATTCATAAATTCTAAAATTGCTCGAGATTATGGGTGCTTGGGCAAGCCTCAAATTTCGGCTTGCTGGAAAAAGTCACCTTATAAATCATTCAAATGGAGAGGAAATATACTGTTATATCTATTATCTTCCTAGCATGTCTTAACTCATATATTATGAATCATCCTCATCTTTTATATGCATTCATTTGATCTCGGTAGAAGTCAATAATTTAAGGTGGTTGTGTGCTAGTAAACTCTCAATAATAAAAAAATTTTAAGCATTAGCTTTCTATAATTGTCCAACACAGATACAAATATAACAAACAATCAAAATTTTTACGCGGATAAACATGGAAAAAGAATTTTCAAGGGGTTTGGCCCTGGTAAAATAATTCATCAGAAAATTTAAAGTACAAAGGTTTACTCATCTTCTTAGTTAGGAAGATGAGATCACTAAAATTAGCAATCATGACTATATTGTAATTTGGCTAACAGTCATAGCTAAGTTAAAACAATTGATAGTTGGTGGCTACAATTCGTTGTTGGCTGCAACAATCGTGGGTGGTGGTCGACAATGACAGCCGGCAAATAATCATTAACCTACACTTCTCTTCATGAATTATGTTTTAGTTATTAACTTTCTCTTCTTTTATTCTCCCTTCTTTCATGTGAAGAATGGAGGCCTATTTATAAATTTTGAGAGTGGCATTTTGGTAAATTTTGCCAACCTCCCAAAATATTCTATTGTATGATCCATATTGATTTCTTTAATCACATGTCATTTTTTTTAATATTTAATTGCCATAACGGCCTTGAAATTAAATGTTCTTGAGTTCGTTGGATATCTTTTGTTAAAATGCTCTATTTGAGTATAGAAATGTTAAATTTTGATATCATTTAGCTTTCTAATTAATGCTCCAAAGCTTCTGATTATACTTAAAAAGTGTTTGGTCCTGGCTTATTTGGACTTTAGATTGAATCACTTTTAGCGTTATTGGGCTCGTATTATTGATATGCCCAATTTAATAGTAATTTTGTTGAAATTATACCTTGGATGATTCTAAATTTGAATATGAAAAAGTTGTCACCCAAGATATATTGAGATTCATGCCTGATCATATAAATTTCTTGGTGATATCAAAGGCGATATTCAAAAAGAATATAAGATAATTTTGTTTTCATTTATTTTGAATATGATACTTTTCTCATATGGCAGAAAATCCATATCCAAATGATANACTATTTTTGTTCATTTTGTTTATGAATCTAATTTCATTGGTTATATGCTGCTTTTTAGCTTGCTTTGAAGTAATGCAACTCTATGATCACAAGTCGGGTTTAGAAGGTGATACACTCGACAATATGGAGTGTGATAAAAGGGACTTAATCTTAACTTATGAAACAAACCTGAAGAGTTAGGATCAAGTAAAGCAGCTTTTATGCAAGAAAAAATTCTCAGATATGAACACCTATAGACAATCATATATATTTGAAAAAAAAAACGATATAAATTCTTATTGAATCAATAGAATTTTAACAGTATTTCATCAATTAAAATTGCCATGTTAACCAGTGAAAAGAAAAGTGTGGATGAGATGGTGGCCCGTTTGTGTATTTCTTCCCATAATATATATGAATTATGCTTGGCTTTTGTTATGCAGCATCAACCGGCCATGAAGTTTTCCATCTTTTGGCGTGGATTAGATTGGCTTATGTCAACAATGCAAGATAGCATATTTGAATAATGTTTTTATAGCTCATCAATCAATCAACATTTTTTATGACCTTACCTCACAAGGAAGAGAATCCCAGAAGAGCTGGCTCCCAGATCAACTTCTATGTCCCTTTAGATTTCCCTTTCTCCTTTTTCTCTTCCCTCTCTTTTTTAATTCTTTAAATGAATAGTGCCCAAAGGATACCATGAGTTCAAGTTAATATATATGTACAGAGGAAGAAAGTAGAGCGAGAGTATTCACGAAGGAAAAGACTCAATAAGCAACCGATGTTCCTTTTAATACAACGCATTTGTACCCCGTTTGAGCGTCTCACATTTTGAATCAGTTTAATTTATATGATCGCACTAGGAACACGCTTGGGTTGTCAGCTTTGGTCTAGTCGGCTGCTGTGGACTCATTAGTCATAAGTCATATGGTAATCTTGAGCTCACACGCATCAAATGGCGTACTTTGTACCGTGCAGAGGCCCATGTTATCTCAGCATCTAATTTATTATATACAGTATTCATAGATTCTAAAATTGCTCGAGATTATGGGTGTTTGGGCAAGCCTCAAATTTCAGCTTGCTGGAAAAAGTCACCTTATAAATCATTCAAATGGAGATGCACGGTTATATCTATTATCTTCCTAGCATGTCCATCTCATATATTATGAATCATCCTTATCTTGTATATGCATTCATTCGACCTCAGAAATGATTGAAGTAGAAGTCAATTATTTAAGGGAGTTGTGTGCTAGAAAATTCTCAATAGTAAAAAAATCTTAAGCATTAGCTTTCTATAATTTTCCAACACAAATACAAATATAAAAACAATCAAAATTTTTACACGGAAAAAACATGGAAAAAGAATTTTCAAGGGGTCTGACCCTGGTAAAATAATTCATTAGAAAATTTAAACTACAAAGGTTCACTCTTCTTCTTAATTAGGAAGATGAGATTACAAAAATTGGCAATCACGACTATTGTAATTTGGCTAACAGTCATAGCAAGTTAAAACAATTGATAGTTGGTGGCTACAATTCGTTGTTGGCTGCAACAATCGTTGGTGGTGGTCGGCAATGACAGTCGACAGATAATCATTAACCTACACTTCTCTTCATGAATTATGTTTTAGTTGTTAAGTCTCTCTTCTTTTATTCTCACTTCTTTTATGTGAAGAATGGAGGCCTATTTATAAATTCTGAGAGTGGCATTTTGGTAAATTTTGCCAACCTCCTAAAATGTTCCGTTGGATGATCCATATTGATTTCCTTAATCACATGTTTGTTTCTTATTATTTAATTGTCATAACGATCTTAAAATTGACTGTTCTTGGCTTCGTTGGATACCTTCCGTGAAAATGTTCTATTTGAGTATAAACATGTTAAATTTTGATATAATTAATGCTCCAAAGCTTCTGATTATACTTAAAAAGTGTTTGGTCTTGGCTTATTTGAACTTTAGATTGAATCACTTTAAGTGTTATTGGACTCGTATTGTTAATATGCCCAATTTAATAGTAATTTTGTTGAAATTATACCTTGGATGATTGTAAATTTGAATATGAAAAGGTTGTCACCCAAGATATATTGAGATTCATGCTTGATCATATAAATTTCTTGGTGATATCAAAGGCAATATTCAAAAAGAATATATGATAATTTTGTTTTCATTTATTTTGAATATGATACTTTTCTCATATGGCAGAAAATCCATATCCAAATGATACCAAACATACAATAATGAACTGAATTCCTCCAAAATTTCTCACAGGCAAACCTCCAAAATCTCTCCCGGATCTCCTTCGAGAACACAACCTCCCTCCTGGCCTCTTCCCCCGAAACATCATCTGCTACGAATTCGACGAATCAAAGTCAAAGCTCGTCGTCCATCTTCCATCCTGCTGCGAGGTAAGCTTTAAGGATTCTTCAGTCCTCAGGTACTCGACACGCGTCAAAGCCCTTCTATCCCGAGGGAAACTCTCCAGCATCGAAGGGTTGAAGACGAGAGTTCTTGTGTGGGTTAAGGTCTCTCAGATCTCTCTTGAAAGCTATAAGTCTGACAAAGTTTGCTTCACTGCCGGAGTAAAGAAACTGAGGCCGAGAGATGCCTATGAGATGCCTAAGGATTCTGTCAAAGTAGATGAGTTTTGATGTTGGTTTTTGTCATTTATTTTTCTTGAACTGTTGTGAGGATGCATTGCTATGGAACCTTGATTATGGGTGCAAGTGTTTGATGACATGGATTGATATAATTTTGGAAGATTTACACATGCCTGCGACACAATTCCTATGCATTTATGTATCTGACACCTGAACTTCAATATTTACATTTATACCACTTTATTTATGCATGAAAATGTACATGTCATTTTTTTTTTTATGAGTGATATTTTTTGTGTGACATGCATGATTTGTGTTATAAATTTTAAAATCATAGTTTGGGTGACATGAAAGAATTGTGTGGAATGTATGAAAATGAGACAATAAATTTTTCATGAGGGAAAATGGATGATACTTTCTAAATTTATATAGTTAATATCTATAATTTAATATTTGTTTATATAAAATATAAGAGTCTTGGTCACATTAATATATATATATATATATATATATATGAAAAGTTATATTTTTCACAAAAATAATATTAGTCATTAATGCCATAAGAAAATTTATCTAATCGACCATGAGTTTTGATGTTATTTTAATCGAAAAAATTTTAGAACAAGATTAGGACTATTTTGTCTTCAATTTTAGCGAATTGATAGTTGAATTGAATGTTTCAATAAGATAAACTTAGTGATGCTAGTAAATGTATAATTTGAGTCAAGATAACTCGAAATTGAACATATAAAAAATGCTAATAATTTTGGAATAGTAATTAAAAAAATTAAATAATTTTCAAATTTAACATGTTTATAATTAAATAGAGCATTTTGACAATATAAATTTATAAGAGCTTAATGTTACTTAATTTTGCGGTCATTAAAGTGCTTGATTGATGAATAAATAATTTATAATTGAATAATTCTATAAGGGTCATTTGATGAAGTGCTGTGAAAATTTAGCTAAGACAAAATGATACTTCTAAACTACTAAACAGACCTCAATTTTCATGTGAAGGTGATTTGATATTGAGTTTAGGAAAAGCTTGAAGATCAGATACTCTATAATGTTATAAACCATCCAAAATTGACAATCACTACCAACAGTTGTCATCATTTAACCACTTTTATTTGTCTGTTGTTTGATATTCGTCATCCAAATGTCACTAACCACCGCTACTTTGCCATCATCAATGGACCATTATAGCTTGATTATTGCCATTCAAATTACGTTGTCTTATTACCATAGACTTACTATTGTTGCCTCACTATTATTTCGTGAATGTCATGGTTTTACCATTGTTACTCAATTAAATTAAAGTTAATTTAGAGTACATCACTAATAATCCTCTCTTTTTTTAATTAAAGAGATGAGCTCATTTTCTAAATTTCAACCAACATAATGAATTTTTTTGCTCATGTGAGGTTTTTTTGTCGTTTTTGAGTGTTTGAAGTTGGCATGCCTTCAACAAATGTTCATCATCTGGTACAAATCTTGAGGCATGACACGAATTTTTATATATTTTTTTTAGTAAGAAACATTCAAACTGCAATTAGAAATCATCCATAACCATGATTTCAATAGACATATAGTGAAACTGACCTGCTCGACGATATAGATTCAATGATACCAAAATTTGTCAAATCTGAGTCAAATCAAGCTCAGATCAAGTTGTTAAACCTCTTTTGGAAGTTGTCAATGCATAATATCAGCTCTAATATATTTATGATCAAATTGAGCGTCTCAATAAGACAAATTCGTCGAACCTAAAATTACTCAATTTTCACATCATTAAATCACTTAAATGTTTACAAAACACTTTAGTCGTAGGAACCTCTCTATGCCATTAGATCATAGTGGCCCAAATTCCTTATTTGCAGTATGAGCTCTATAAATAGAACCTTACTCCCCTCTTGAAATGAGAGACCTAGATTTGAGCCAAAAAAAAAAAAACTAAGCCTAGAGGAGGAGCTGAAATTCAACATCACTTTTGCACCACAGATCTGATGAACTCTTCAAGTTCCTACAGCTGTAGACCACCATTGAACACTGCTCGAATGCCACTATCGTCGATCATCGGCCGCCATCTTATCCATACAACAAAGACCTTTTTGGAGTTACAACTAGCATCGCAGAAGTCCTATGCATGAGGCAAAAAAAAAAAATGAAGCACGTGGCAGATTAATATGTCGTCTAGTACAATATTCAACAACACACCCCGAATTTAGTGCAACTACACACCTCGATGAGATGTAACAATACACCCTATATACAGTGCGACAACGTCTCTCAAAGATTAACAATGCACCCTGAATACGGTGCAGTGACGCACCCTAATGTCGTAATAATGCACCCCAAATGCGATAAACGACACACCCCAATAACGGTTTAACAACACACTCTACACACGACGCGACGATGCCTTTCGAAGATGGTGTAACAATGTACCTTGAATAAGGTGCGATGATACACCCAAATTACAGTGTAACAACACAACTTAAATATGATATAATGAGACACCCCGATGACGATGTAACAACACATCCCACATATGGTGCAACAATGTCTTCCACAACGCATCTCACACACAATGCGACGACGCCTCACCGACTAGCGTGCAATGACACATTCTGAATAAGGTACAATGATGCACCCCAGTGATGGTGTAATAATCTACCCTACATATGGTGCAACAATGCCTCCCGATGACGGTGTAACAATGAACCCCGATGACAGTGAATTTCTCTAAACTCCTAAAACTCCCTCCTTACAGCTCTTGACTTCGGCCCATATGACCTACATGCGTCATCGCTATGGCTTACGTGGTCTGCAACCGGTGCAACTTTCGACTCTAGCCTCTACGGTCTTCATAGGTCATTACAACTCCCCCACTACATTCTACGTGACTAAATACGACCAACTTGGTCCACAACTCTTATAACTCTCAACTTTTGTCTCTACGACCTACGGACGTCATCATAATTCACAACTATCAGCTATATGACTAACTACGACCAACTTGGCCCACAAATCATGCAACTCTCCACTTCAATCTCTGCAGCCTACAGATGTTACCACACCTCACCACTTCAACCTATGTGACTAACTACGATCTACATGGTTCATGACTCATGCAACTCTTGACTCCGACCTCTATGATATCATCTCAACTCATCATTATGACCTACGCGACCAACTATAATCTGTGTAGTCCATAACCCACACAACTCATAAATTTTATAGTAAATAAAGAAAATGTTTTGTTGGTACAAGTTCGCATTTTAATCGGACATCAGACAATGCTTTTGGGGCAGCCGCGCTAGAATCCAACAAATTAGATTTTTTGATTTATTTCCAACCGTACGCATTCAAGTCTTTCAAGCACATCATATTTTGCCGTTCACCCAATGGCCCATATAACGTCACCACCTTCCCCAACTATAGGTTTTTCCTTCCCCTCCGGCACTTTCAGATGCCATGGCCGCCATGGCGGCGAACCCCTTCACCCCCAACTCCCCCGCCCATTANCCGATGCTTCTCCCATCCCACCAAAACCCTAACCCCGGACAAATTCCATCCCGCCGAACCCTCCCCCATCTTTCACTCCGTCAAATCATTCGCCCCTGCTACAGTCGCCAACCTCGGCCCTGGTTTCGATTTCCTCGGCTGCGCCGTCGATTCCCTCGGCGACACAGTTACCATCTCCATCGACCCCTCCACCCCTCCCGGCACCATCACCATCTCCTCCATCTCCGGCGACCACCCTTCAGCTCTCTCCAAGCTCACCCGAAACCCTAACTTCAACTGCGCCGGAATCGCCGCCGCGGCAGCCATGCGCATGCTAGGCGTCCGTTCAGTCGGCCTCTCTCTCCACCTCCACAAAGGCCTTCCCCTCGGCAGCGGACTCGGCTCCAGCGCCGCGAGCGCCGCCGCAGCCGCCGTCGCCGTCAACGCGCTTTTCGGCGGAGTCCTATCACAATCCGACCTTGTTTTAGCCGGCCTCGAATCCGAGAAGAAGGTCAGCGGCTACCACGCTGATAACATCGCTCCCTCCCTCATGGGAGGATTCGTTCTCATCAGAAACTACAGCCCGCTTCAATTGATGCGACTTGAGTTCCCCATAGATCGGGAGATTTTGTTTGTGTTAGTGAGTCCGGAATTCGAGGCTCCGACGAAGAAGATGAGGGCGGCGTTGCCGGAGTTGGTGAAGAGGGAAGACCATGTAGCAAACTCAAGCCAGGCGGCGGCGCTGGTTGCTGCAATTCTTCAAGGAAATGTGAGTGTTTTGGGGTCGGCGTTGTCGTGTGATGGAATCGTGGAGCCCAAGAGGGCGCCTCTGATTCCTGGAATGGTGGATGTGAAGAAGGCGGCGGTGAAAGGTGGTGCTNCCTGGTTGCTGCAATTCTTCAAGGAAATGTGAGTGTTTTGGGGTCGGCGTTGTCTTGTGATGGAATCGTGGAGCCCAAGAGGGCGCCTTTGATTCCTGGAATGGTGGATGTGAAGAAGGCGGCGGTGAAAGGTGGTGCTTTTGGTTGCACGATAAGTGGGTCGGGGCCAACAGCAGTGGCGGTGGTGGATGATGAGAGTAAGGGAAATGAGATTGGAGAAAAGATGGTGGAGGCCTTTTTGTTGGGAGGGAATTTGAAGGCTACTGCTGTGGTGGCAAGGCTTGACAGGGTGGGAGCAAGGGTTATAAGCAGCAATTCAGAATAGTTTGGAGGTAATGGTTTTATTGGGTTTTTTTAAAATAAATTGTTTGGTTGAAAGGTTTGTGTGAGTCAGTGGTAGTTTTTTATTGGGTGTTTTCATNTGAGGTAATGGTTTTATTGGATTTTTTTAAAATAAATTGTTTGGTTGAAAGGTTTGTGTGAGTCAGTGGTAGTTTTTTATTGGGTGTTTTCATATTATTACTCCATCCAAATTTTGATTATGCTTTTGTTTTTTTATGTTTTTATTTTAATATTGGAAGTAGCTATGTGATATGTGGATTCAATTGTTGTTGTATGAGGGATATAATNCTCATATTATTACTCCATCCAAATTTTGATTATGCTTTTGTTTTTTCATGTTTTTATTTTAATATTGGAAGTAGCTATGTGATATGTGGATTCAATTGTTGTTGTATGAGGGATATAATNAAGGTAATGGTTTTATTGGATTTTTTTTTTAATAAATTGTTTGGTTGAAAGGTTTGTGCGAGTGAGTGGTAGTTTTTTATTGGGTGTTTTCATATTTCTACTCCATCCAAATTTTGATTATGCTTTTGTTTTTTCCTGCTTTTATTTTAATATTGGAAGTAGCTATGTGATATGTGGATTCAATTGTTGTTGTATGAGGGATATAATTTTGTTGGAGATATGATTATTATATTGGCAAATGTATATTTATTGGAGAAATTTACATGCATTCCACACATTCTTATGTATTTAGATATTTAACATTGAAACTTTCCCACATTTATAATAGTTTAGTGTCATAAACATATGCATGACAATATGTATTTCACTTTCAAAAAGTAAGTAATGATGATATTTTTTATTTGATGTTAAAGGTTTGAGTGATGTGCATGTATATATGAAGGTTTTGGTGTTAGATATGTAATTACATAAGAATTATGAGGTATAAATGTGTGTAAATGACCCTTTCCATCATTAAGGTGTTATTATCTTTTATTTGTTGTTTACTCTCTTGTATGACTATTTGAAAGCCCCAACATATTTGATAAATATACAAAAAAATTTCAAATTTAACATCTTGTCAGAGCTAAGGTAATCCATAATCTAGCTTTCATCTCTAGCCCTCTTATTCTAATCATTCCTTTACAAGCCCGCTTCTCATCTCGCCCCACTTGTTGTCTTGCTCGTGTCGCTCATACTTGCCTAGACTTATGCCACACTAGTTTATTTGAAGCTTCCCCACTTATCTCCTATTGTTTTGAGCTCATATGCAGCATCTCTCGTTGGCCTTTACCCTAACTCAAGTAGAGAAGATGCACTATCCTCCACCATCCCCATTTGCATATTCTACGATCTACCTTGTCTTTTTCACAGGTGCTTACCTCAACTACAGAACCGACCAACACATGCGAACATCCTTTATGATATTATTTTCACACTTTCACTTCATATATATCATTCACGATTTTCNGTTTTTCTTGGACTGTTGTGAGGATGCATTGCTATGGAACTTTGATTATGGGTGCAAGTGTTTGATGAAATGGATTGATATAATTTTGGAAGATTTAACTTCAATATTTACATTTATACCACTCTATTTATGCATGAAAATGTACATGTCATTTTTTTTTTTTTGAAGTTAGTAATGGTGATATTTTTTCTGTGACATGCATGATTTGTGTTATAAATTTTAAAATCATAGTTTGGGTGACATGAAAGAATTGTGTGGAATGTATGTAAATGAGACAATAATTTTTTCTCAAGGGAAAATGGACGATACTTTCTAAATTTATATAGTTAATATCTATAATTTAATATTTGTTTATATAAAATATAAGAGTCTTGGTCACATTAAAATATATATATGAAAAGTTATATTTTTGACAAAAATAATATTAGTCATTAATGTCATAAGAAAATTTATCTAACCGACCACGAGTTTTGATGTATTTTTAATCGAAAAATTTTTAGAACAAGATCAGGACTATTTTATCTTCAATTTTAGCGAACTGATAGTTGAATTGAATATTTCGATAAGATAAACTCAGTGATACTAGTAAAGGTATAATTGGAGTCAAGATAACTCGAAATTAAACATATAAAAAATGCTAATATTTTTGAAATAGTAATTAAAAAAATTAAATAATTTTCAAATTTAACATGTTTATAATTAAATCGAGCATTTTGATTACTCAATTTTGTGGTCATTAAGGTGTCTGATTGATGAATAAATCTATATGGGTCATTTGATGAAGTGCTGTGAAAATTTAGCTAAAACAAAATGATGCTTCTAAACTACTAAACAGACCTCAATTTTCATGTGAAGGTGATTTGATATTGAGTTTAGAAAAAGCTTGAAGATTAGATACTCTATAATGTTATAAGCCATCCAAAATTGACAATCACTACCAACAATTGTCGTCATTTAACCACTTTTATTTGTCTGTTATTCAACCATCATTGCTTGATATTCGTCATCCAAATGTCACAAACCACCGCCACATTACCATCATCAATAGACCATTATAGCTTGATTATTGCCATTCAAATCACGTTGTCTTATTACCATAGACTTACTATTGTTGCCTCACTATTATTTCGTGAATGTCATGGTTTTACCATTGTTACTCAATTAAATTAAAGTTAATTTAGAGTACATCCCTAATAATCCTATCTTTTTTGATTAAAGAGATAATCACATTTTCTAAATTTCAACCAACATAATGAATTATTTTGCTCGAGAGAGGCTCTTTTGTCTTTTTTGAGTGTTCGATGTTGGCATGCCTTCAACAAATGTCCATCATCTGGTACAAATCTCGAGGCATGACACGAATCTTTAAGTAATTTTTTGAGTAAGAAACATTCAAACTGCAATTAGAAGTCATCCATAACTATGATTTCAATAGACATACAGTGAAACTGACCTGCTCGATGATATAGATTCAATGATATCAAAATTAGTCTAATCTGAGTCAAATCAAGCTCAGGTCAAGCTGTTAACCTCTTTTAGAAGTTGTCAATGCATAATGTCAGCTCTAATATATTTATGGTCAAATTGAGTGTCTCAATAAGACAAATCCGTCGAGCCTAAAATTACTCAATTATGACATCATTAAATCACTTAAATGTTCACATAACATTGTCTGGTCGTAGGAACCTCTCTATGCCATCAGATTAGAGTGGCTCAAATTCCTTATTTGCAATATGAGCTCTATAAATAAAACTTTACTCCCCTCTTGAAATGAGAGACCTAGATTTCAGCCCAAAAAATAAAAAAAAACTAAGCCTAAAAAATGAGCTGAAATTCAACATCACTTCTGCACCACAGATCCGATGAACTCTTCAAGTTCCTACAGTTATCGACCACCATTGAACACCACTCGAAGGCCACTATTGTCGATCATCGGCCGCCATCTTCTCCATACAACAAAGTTCTTTGTGGAGTTACAACTAGCATTGTAGAATTCCTACGCATGAGGCAAGAAAATGAAGCACCTGGCAGAGTAATACGTCGTCTAGTACAATGTTCAACAACACACCCGAATATAGTGCAACTACACACCTCAACAAGATGTAACAATACACCCTATATACAGCGCGACAACGTCTCTCGAAGATTGTGTAACAATGTACCCCAACTAAGGTGCAACGACGCACCCCAATGTCATAACAATGCACCCCAAATGCGATAAACGACACACCCCAATAACGGTGTAACAACACACTCTACACACCACGCGACAATATCTTTTGAAGACGGTGTAACAATGTACCTCGAATAAGGTGCGACGACACACTCAAATGAAGTGTAACAACACAACCTAAATATGATATAAACACACCCCACATATGATGCAACAATGTCTTTCACAACGCATCCCACACACAGTGCGACGACGCCTCCCCAAATAGGATGCAATGGCGCATTCTGAATAAGGGTGCAACGATGCACCCCAGTGATGGTGTAATAATCCACCCTACATATGGTGCAACAATGCCTCCCGATAACGGTGTAATAATGAACCCCGATGACAGTGAATTTCTCTAAACTCCTAAAACTCCCTCCTTGCAGTTCCCGACTTCGGCCCCTATAACCTACACGCATCATCGCTATGGCTTACGTGGTCCGCAACTGGTGCAACTTTCGAATCTAGCCTCTACGGCCTTCATATATTATTACAACTCCCCCACTACATTCTACGTGACCAAATACGACCAACTTGGTCCACAACTCTTGTAACTCTCAACTCTTGCTTCTACGACCTACGGACGTCATCACAACTCACAACTATCGATTACGTGACTAACTACGACCAACTTGGCCCACAAATTATGCAACTCTCCACTCCAACATCTACAGCCTACAGATGTTACCAAACCTCACCACTGCAACCTATGTGACTAACTACGATTTACATGGTTCATGACTCATGTAACTCTTGACTCCGACCTCTATGACATCATCTCAACTCATCATTATGACATACGCAATCAACTACATCACGGTTGTTTCAGAACTCGTGCATCTCCCGACTGGTTCTTGTGGCTTACGAACGTCGTCATATCTCATCACTACATTCTATGGGACCAAATATGGTCTGCGTGATTCACAACTCCTGCAACTTTCTAGTACAACTTCTTATAGCCAACTGACGCTCCTGAAGCAATTACCAGTGGTCCATACAACCAACTACAACAATGGCTTTCAACTACGGCCCATACAATCATCATCCACAACATTCACGACATACTACTGCCTCCATAACAACCAGTTACAACCCTTGCAACCTACTATCATCAGGAGCATCATTTATTATAGTCAGACTGTAGCTATTATGGATGAACCACTGTTATACATTTACAACGATCAACTTTATAACTTCATTTTATATAATTCAAGAGAAGAGTGGACCCATGCACTCACTATTCATAGTGAATTAGTTCAACCGACTAGGCCCCATGGGTTTTTCCTTTTTCATGGGTTTCTCTATGTCTAAAGGCGTCTCCTCCTACTTGGTTCTCCAAAATTATTAGAGTGTGTGTTGAATTTTCGTACAATAACAACATGATAATTTATTGCTCCTCTATCGCGTACTTTCTGACCCGTATTTCATGTAAAATTTTTAAAGTCACATATAATTTTTTCATGTGTGAAATTTTCTTGCAAAATTTATAATTTAAAAATTTTCATTTTATTTTCATAAATTTTATATGAAAATTAGATTTTTTGTTTTATTTCCAACCATACGCATTCAAGTCTTTCAAGCACATCATATTTTGCCTTTCACCCAATGCCCCCATATAACGTCAATATAGGTTTTCTCTTCCCCTCCGGCAGTTTCAGATGCCATGGCCGCCATGGCGGCGAACCCCTTCACCCCCAACTCCCCCACCCATTACCGCCGCCAAAATCCTTCCTTTATCCGTTCCCCCACCATCCGATGCTTCTCCCATCCCACCAAAACCCTAACCCCGGACAAATTCCATCCCGCCGAACCCTCCCCCATCTTTCACTCCGTCAAATCATTCGCTCCTGCTACAGTCGCCAACCTCGGCCCTGGTTTCGATTTCCTCGGCTGCGCCGTCGATTCCCTCGGCGACACAGTTACCGTCTCCATCGACCCCTCCACCCCTCCCGGCACCATCACCATCTCCTCCATCTCCGGCGACCACCCTTCAGCTCTCTCCAAGCTCACCCGAAACCCTAACTTCAACTGCGCCGGAATCGCCGCCGCGGCAGCCATGCGCATGCTAGGCGTCCGTTCAGTCGGCCTCTCTCTCCACCTCCACAAAGGCCTTCCCCTCGGCAGCGGACTCGGCTCCAGCGCCGCGAGCGCCGCCGCAGCCGCCGTCGCCGTCAACGCGCTTTTCGGCGGAGTCCTATCACAATCCGACCTTGTTTTAGCCGGCCTCGAATCCGAGAAGAAGGTCAGCGGCTACCACGCTGATAACATCGCTCCCTCCCTCATGGGAGGATTCGTTCTCATCAGAAACTACAGCCCGCTTCAATTGATGCGACTTGAGTTCCCCATAGATCGGGAGATTTTGTTTGTGTTAGTGAGTCCGGAATTCGAGGCTCCGACGAAGAAGATGAGGGCGGCGTTGCCGGAGTTGGTGAAGAGGGAGGACCATGTGGCAAACTCAAGCCAGGCGGCGGCGCTGGTTGCTGCAATTCTTCAAGGAAATGTGAGTGTTTTGGGGTCGGCGTTGTCGTGTGATGGAATTGTGGAGCCCAAGAGGGCGCCTTTGATTCCTGGAATGGTGGATGTGAAGAAGGCGGCGGTGAAAGGTGGTGCTTTTGGTTGCACGATAAGTGGGTCGGGGCCAACAGCGGTGGCGGTGGTGGATGATGAGAGCAAGGGAAAGGAGATTGGAGAAAAGATGGTGGAGGCCTTTTTGTTGGGAGGGAATTTGAAGGCTACTGCTGTGGTGGCAAGGCTTGACAGGGTGGGAGCAAGGGTTATAAGCAGCAATTCAGAATAGTTTGAAGGTAATGGTTTTATTGGATTTTTTTTTTAATAAATTGTTTGGTTGAAAGGTTTGTGCGAGTGAGTGGTAGTTTTTTATTGGGTGTTTTCATATTTCTACTCCATCCAAATTTTGATTATGCTTTTGTTTTTTCCTGCTTTTATTTTAATATTGGAAGTAGCTATGTGATATGTGGATTCAATTGTTGTTGTATGAGGGATATAATTTTGTTGGAGATATGATTATTATATTGGCAAATGTATATTTATTGGAGAAATTTACATGCATTCCACACATTCTTATGTATTTAGATATTTGACATTGAAACTTTCCCACATTTATAATAGTTTGGTGTCATAAACATATGCATGACAATATGTATTTCACTTTCAAAAAGTAAGTAATGATGATATTTTTTATTTGATGTTAAAGGTTTGAGTGATGTGCATGTATATATGAAGGTTTCGGTGTTAGATATGTAATTACATAAGAATTATGAGGTATAAAAGTGTGTGAATTACCCTTTCCATCATTAAGGTATTATTATCTTTTATTTGTTGTTTACTGTCTTGTATGACTATTTGAAAGCCCAAACATATTTGATAAATATACAAAAAAATTTCAAATTTAAAATCTTATCAGAGCTAAGGTAATCCATAATCTAGCTTTCATCCCATCTCTAGCCCTCTTATACTAATCATTCCTTTACAAGCCTGCTTCTCATCTCGCCCCACTCGTTGTCTTGCTCATGTCGCTCATACTTGTCTAGACTTATGCCACACTAGTTTATTTGAAGCTTCCCCACTTATCTCCTATTGTTTTGAGCTCATATGAAGCATTTCTCGTTGGCCTTTACCCTAACTCAAGAAGAGAAGATGCACTATCCTCCACCATCCCCATTTGCATATTCTACGATCTACGTTGTCTTTTTCACAGTTGCTTGCCTCAACTACAGCACCAACCAACACATGCGAACATCCTTTATGATATTATTTTCACACTTTCACTTCATATATATCATTCACGATTTTCCTCGCCATTTATGATCTTATTCTTACTTGAATTCGTTGTGCACCTCTTCATTTCCTTTTCTTGAATAGAAACCCTAATCTATGAACAAATTTAATTCTAGTAAATATTTTCTAAAGTCGAAAGTTTTCCGGTTCCTTATTAGGTCTCATGACAAACTTATAACATTTTGATATAGCTCCTCCTTATGATGATATTACCAAATTTTCCAAAATGGAAAAAGTTTAATTATGTTGTTCTCACATGGATGCTTGATAGTTTTGAATCCTTTATTGCCTCCACTATCATGTTTCAAAAAATAATTTGGTCACAATTTTATTAGGTCTGCTTACTTTTTTAAAAGTAATGTATCCATTGCATACCAATGCTATCAAACCACAAAGCGCAATGTCGCAATGTGATATGCAAGAATTTATTTTTTCTTTAAAAGCACAAAATGCAGAACGAGGTAGCTTTTTTTAGCCAAAATGCTAATAGGTTATACAAAACTATTAATGTATAAATACATTTATTAACAATTATAGAATATAANAATTCGGTCACAATTTTATTAGGTCTGCTTACTTTTTTGAAAGTAATGTAAGTGATATGCAAGAATTTATTTTTCCTTCAAAGCGCAAAATGCAGAATGAGGTAGCTTTTTGTAGCCAAAATGCTAATAGGTTATACAAAACTATTAATGTATAAATACATTTATTAACAATTATAGAATATAAAGTATGACTTAAAAATTAATATAAAATATAAAAAAATATGATGCAATATATAACTTGAAGGCAAATATTGAGGATAAACATGCAAATTAAAATTCAAATAATTTTTAATATTTTCCTGCAATAATTAACAAATTAAAAATTGTAAAGAAAACCTACAAATTAACTTTAACTTCGAAGCACTCTTTAGCGAAGCGAAGCAAAGAGGGCGTCACGTGCTTTGCTTCACTTTTCTCTTGAAGTGCGCTTTTAAAAACATTGTTGCATACACTTTTTATTTTAACCTATTTTATCACAACAAAATTNACAAATTATAACTTGAAGGCAAATATTGAGGGTAAAAATGCAAATTAAAATTCAAATAATTTTTAATATTTTCCTGCAAAAATTAAAAAATTAAAAATTGTAAAGAAAACCTACAAATTAACTTTCACTTCGAAGCACTCTTTAGCGAAGCGAAGCGGGCGTCACGTGCTTTGCTTCACTTTGCTCTTGAAGTGCGCTTTTAAAAACATTGTTGCATACACTTTTTATTTTAACCTATTTTATCACAACAAAATTAAATGTGAAGCCAAAATTCACAATCTATATGCTAAGATAAGAAACGAACATCTTGTTGTCAAATTTCTCCGGGCTACCGCTTACTGAAGTTTGTATAATATCACGGATGATTATCTTGCTACTTTGAGTGACAATGATATTAATCCAAGACAAGTTGTTAACCATGCAACAGATTCTGAAGCTATTTTTAGTTCTCAGTTTCAAATGTGTGGGTTAGTTCATTGTAGGATGAAATATTATGTCTTATAATAATGTGTGGGGCAATTTTGAGCTTCTACAAAGTCACATGGCTGTTGGATATAAATGAATCTTTAAGGCAAAGAAAAAAAAAAAAAGCTCCAAGAGAAATATTGAAATTTTCAAAGAAAAATTAACAGCAAAAAGATTTACTGAAAGGAAAGTTATACTTTCAATCAAAACATTTTCTCCTATATTTTCAAATGATTCCTTGAGAGTTATGATCGCACTTATATAGTGTTATTTCAGTTGAATGCAAAGACATTTTTTCTTCCTACATGAAAGTCCATTTAAATAAGTATATATGCAATGAATTGAAGGGTTTATTGAAATTGGTAAATATGCTATGATTTATAGTCTATTTGTAATTTGATGCAAACTTCTTATATTAAAGGTGTTTCCTGCTAGAAATTCTCAATGATAGAGTAAAATTAAGTGTTAGCTCATTAGAAATATCCAACACACAGATACGCAAATAAAGAAGACAAGGGATGATCAGTTTTTTTACGTGAAGAAACTCAAGAAGATGAAACATTGTGAAGCCTAATCCAGCCAAATTATTGCACTATATAATTGAAGTTATAAAATTTCACTCTTCTCTATATCATTTTTTTAGCATTTAAATGTATTAACTTCTAAATTGGCCGACCCCACTTAGTAGGTCAAAGGCTTCTTCTAGTAGTAGTAGTTATTGTTGTTGAAACTTCTAAATTGAATGATCTTGAGCTCATTTGATTCTCCATTAAATTGCTCGATTTGACTATTACAATATTGTTTGGCCTTTCAAATTATACTTTTAATGTTTGATTTGGATTTAGATCAAATCACTTTTGGCGTCGCTAGTTTTGTATTATTGAGACGTTCCATTTGACTCTAAATTTATTAAAATTAGAGCTCTGATAATGTTGATTGTGACTAAAACTTCTCATCTAAGGTGTATCGAAATTTGTGTCTAATCATGTGAATTTTCGGGTGACATGAATTGATATCTGAAATTTGATGTGAAAGTTATTTTTTTTTAGATTTGATTAAAATAAAATTGATTGGTGTGAGAATCTCAAGATCAGTGCGCTCATGCTTTTATTCTTGATTATTTATGTTAATAATGTTNTAACATATTTGATAAATATACAAAAAAAATTTCAAATTTAACATCTTATCAGAGCTAAGGTAATCCATAATCTAGCTTTCATCCCATCTCTAGCCCTCTTATTCTAATCATTCCTTTAAAAGCCCGCTTCTCATCTCGCCCCACTCGTTGTCTTGCTCGTGTCGCTCATACTTTCCTATACTTATGCCACACTAGTTTATTTGAAGCTTCCCCACTTATCTCCTATTGTTTTGAGCTCATATGCAGCATCTNCGGTGTTAGATATGTAATTACATAAGAATTATGAGGTATAAAAGTGTGTGAATTACCCTTTCCATCATTAAGGTATTATTATCTTTTATTTGTTGTTTACTGTCTTGTATGACTATTTGAAAGCCCAAACATATTTGATAAATATACAAAAAAATTTCAAATTTAAAATCTTATCAGAGCTAAGGTAATCCATAATCTAGCTTTCATCCCATCTCTAGCCCTCTTATACTAATCATTCCTTTACAAGCCTGCTTCTCATCTCGCCCCACTCGTTGTCTTGCTCATGTCGCTCATACTTGTCTAGACTTATGCCACACTAGTTTATTTGAAGCTTCCCCACTTATCTCCTATTGTTTTGAGCTCATATGCAGCATCTCTCGTTGGCCTTTACCCTAACTCAAGTAGAGAAGATGCACTATCCTCCACCATCCCCATTTGCATATTCTACGATCTACGTTGTCTTTTTCACAGTTGCTTGCCTCAACTACAGCACCAACCAACACATGCGAACATCCTTTATGATATTATTTTCACACTTTCACTTCATATATATCATTCACGATTTTCCTCGCCATTTATGATCTTATTCTTACTTGAATTCGTTGTGCACCTCTTCATTTCCTTTTCTTGAATAGAAACCCTAATCTATGAACAAATTTAATTCTAGTAAATATTTTCTAAAGTCGAAAGTTTTCCGGTTCCTTATTAGGTCTCATGACAAACTTATAACATTTTGATATAGCTCCTCCTTATGATGATATTACCAAATTTTCCAAANTTAACTCAAGAAGAGAAGATGCACTATCCTCCACCATCCCCATTTGCATATTCTTCGATCTACGTTGTCTTTTTCACAGGTGCTTACCTCAACTACAGCACCAACCAACACATGCGAACATCCTTTATGATATTATTTTCACACTTTCACTTCATATATATCATTCAGGATTTTCCTCGCCATTTATGATCTTATTCTTACTTGAATTCGTTGTGCACCTCTTCGTTTCCTTTTCTTGAATAGAAACCCTAATCTATCAACAAATTTAATTCTAGTAAATATTTTCTAAAGTCGAAAGGTTTCCGGTTCCTTGTTAGGTCTCATGACAAACTTATAACATTTTGATATAGCTCCTCCTTATGATGATATTACCAAATTTTCCAAAATGGAAAAAGTTTAATTATGTTGTTCTCACATGGATGCTTGATAGTCTTGAATCCTTTATTGCCTCCACTATCATGTTTCAAAAAATCATTTGGTCACAATTTTATTAGGTATGCTTACTTTTTTAAAAGTAATGTATCCATTGCATACCAATGTTATCAAACCACAAAGCGCAATGTGATATGCAAGAATTTGTTTTTCCTTCAAAGCGCAAAATGCAGAATGAGGTAGCTTTTTTTAGCCAAAATGCTAATAGTTTATACAAAACTATTAATGTATAAATACATTTATTAACAATTATAGAATATAAAGTATAACTTAAAAATTAATATAAAATATAAAAAAATATGATGCAATATATAACTTGAAGGCAAATATAGAGGGTAAACATGCAAATTAAAATTCAAATAATTTTTAATATTTTCCTGCAATAATCAAAAAATTAAAAATTGTAAAGAAAACCTACAAATTAACTTTAACTTCGAAGCACTCTTTAGCAAAGCGAAGCAAAGCGGGCGTCACGTGCTTTGCTTCACTTTGCTCTTGAAGTGCGCTTTTAAAAACATTGTTGCATACACTTTTTATTTTAACCTATTTTATCACAACAAAATTAAATGTGAAGCCAAAATTCACAATCTATATGTTAAGATAAGAAACAAATATCTTGTTGTCAATTTTCTCCGGCCTTTACCGCTTACTGAAGTTTGTATAATATCGCGGATGATTATCTTGCTACTTTGAGTGACAATGATATTAATTCAAGACAAGTTGTTAACCATGCACCAGATTGTGAAGCTATTTTTAGTTCTCAGTTTCAAATGTGTGGGTTAGTTCATTGTAGGATGAAATATTATGTCTTATAATAATGTGTGGGGCAATTTTGAGCTTCTACAAAGTCACATGGCTGTTGGATATAAATGAATCTTTAAGACCAAAAAAAAAAAAAAAGCTCCAAGAGAAATATTGAAATTTTCAAAGAAAAATTAACAGCAAAAAGATTTACTGAAAGGAAAGTTATACTTTCAATCAAAACATTTTCTCCTATATTTTCTAATGATTCCTTGAGAGTTATGATCGCACTTATATAGTGTTATTTCAGTTGAATGCAAAGACATTTTTTCTTCCTACATGAAAGTCCATTTAAATAAGTATATATGCAATGAATTGAAGGGTTTATTGAAATTGGTAAATATGCTATGATTTATAGTCTATTTGTAATTTGATGCAAACTTCTTATATTAAAGGTGTTTCCTGCTAGAAATTCTCAATGATAGAGTAAAATTAAGTGTTAGCTCATTAGAAATATCCAACACACAGATACGCAAATAAAGAAGACAAGGGATGATCAGTTTTTTTACGTGAAGAAACTCAAGAAGATGAAACATTGTGAAGCCTAATCCAGCCAAATTATTGCACTATATAATTGAAGTTATAAAATTTCACTCTTCTCTACTACCAGAGAATATGAGATTATAATACTTGTTTAGCCATCTATTATTACAATGGATATTTTTATATGATAATGCTCATTAAGTGTTGATGGTTAACTACAATGTTAGGATAATAATCAGACAATAAGAGTTGTTTGACAACAGTTGGGCTACAATAACTGTTGGTGGTACTCAACAACCACTGATGGTAGTTGGCTTCAAGTTTTTTTGGGAGTTTAGATTTAGCTCTCAACTCACTCTTCTCCCTATGTGTAGAGATGCATGATCTCTTTATAATTTTTGAAAGTGATATTTCAGTAAATTGGTGAGATCTCACATCACTGCATCCAAGCTTTTACGTTGATTTATTTGAGCATTTATCATTTTTTTAGCATTTAAATGTATTAACTTCTAAATTGGCCGACCCCGCTTAGTAGGTCAAAGGCTTCTTCTAATAGTAGTAGTTATTGTTGTTGTAACTTCTAAATTGAATGATCTTGAGCTCATTTGATTCTCCATTAAGTTGCTTGATTTGACTATCACAATATTGTTTGGCCTTTCAAATAATGTTTTGCAGGTTTCAATTATATTTTTACTGTTTGATTTGGATTTAGATCAAATCACTTTTGGTGTCGCTAGTTTTGTATTATTGAGATGTTCCATTTGACTATAAATTTATTAAAATTAGAGCTCTGATAATGTTGATTGTGACTAAAACTTCTCGTCTAAGGTGTATCGAAATTTGTGTCTAATCATGTGAATTTTCGGGTGACATCAATTGATATCTGAAATTTGATGTGAAAGTTATTTTTTTTTAGATTTAATTAAAATAAGATTGATTGGTGTGAGAATCTCAAGATCAGTGCGCTCATGCTTTTATTCTTGATTATTTATGTTAATAATGTTTTGCTTGCTAGTAGTGTTCTGGGGTCACTTGATGAGCCTAAACAATTCGTCTCTAAAACTTGTACTCTTGTGAATTGCGAATTGTTGGTTTCATTTTCAACCTGCTGAAACACTATACTAACAATAAAACTGCATTATCTTTTCTAATGATAATAGAAGCTACTAATCTCTTCCTAATGTTTTGTAGCTGTCTTCAAAAGATTTATTGAATAGGGGTGCAGATGAGTTGAGGTTGAGTAAGTTCATTTTGCGTTTATGTTTGGCTCATTTAGATTTTTATGTGTTTTGCTCTTGTTTGAAATTGTTAATGAGTATGGTTTTGATGTTCGGCTCATTCGAATTTGTCGTGGCCATAAGCTTATTTCAACTGATGAAAGTAATTAATTAATGAGCTGAACAATGAGACCATTCTATTTGCTTACTAATCAATTAATAAATTAGAAATAAAATAAAGTTAACAAGTTAAACATGAGTTTTTTGTGGTCGACTAGTCTTTTTTTGCAACTCTAATTTTGAGTAATCATTGTAATAATAGACAAAGTTGTCATATAAGAGTTTACTTGTATGTCTGATATTTGTATTTCTATGAATATATATTGAGTAATCAATGTTGACAAGTTAAATTTTGTTTTGCAAGTTTCGCATTGTATTTTGTGAATTTTTAATATTTGGTGTCATTTTGAGTGAGCACATATTATGATAGATGTCTTCGAGGGCACCATGTGCAGCTCTTGAGATTGTTTACTAGGGGTTTCAATTCAAGTCAGGTTTGGATTCCACCCGAAACTGACCCAAATAGTTACGACATATCCAAATTTTAGATGGACCAAAAATGCCAACAAGAACCTGACCTACCTTCAACCCACTAACTCGAATATGACCTATATAACTCATTTAATAGAAGAAATAATAGTTATTTGGGTTGAAATTAGGTCAATTTTGGGTCAATTCAAGGTTAATGGGTTGATTTTAAGTACCTTTTCGAGTTGACAGTTCAATCGAACCCGACTCGAAAAATAAAATATATTAAGATATTTAATCCAAACCCGACTTGAAAATTATTCGGGTAAATTCAAACCGGATATTTCGAGTTGGATTCATGTTTAGTTGGCATGTTGGGTTAATTTTTGGCATCCCAATTTTTTTACTTTATTTATATTTGTAATTATGGATTGTAATTTTAATAAATGGTATGATCATGGTTTTATTAGATGGAATCTTATTTGGAGATCTATTTATCAATTCACTTTAATATTGTGCGCCCATGTTGAAATCAATATTTAATAGTAATTAATATTTTCTAAGTGGAAAAATATAAGAAAATTTCTGAAATATTGGTTTTGTAATGATTGATTCATAGCATAATACCATTGAATGATCCTACTGAGTATTGGCCTATAAACCTCTTTTAAATTGTCTGCATATCATACGCGAAGAAGTCTAAAACCTTCCCATCTCCTTCAATAAGTGCAATGAATTAATTAATTATGTTTAAATCTTTAAATATTTTTACAATAAAAAAATCAAATGTTATACTTTTATATTTTCTCAATCATAATCCTTCTAGTCCTATTAGCATCCTGAGAAAGCGACATTGCGAATATGTTGATAATCATAAAAACATAGAAAAATGCAAAGATGATTGACTTAAAAATATGATTGATCAGTTAAAATAAATTGTATTAATTTGGTTCTTTACAAATAGGCACCTGAAAAAGGAGCAATTTCAAAAACTTAACCCATGCATATAGTTAAATTGGTTGATAGACCTAATGACCAATCAAATCAAACCTTTTTTTTTTTTTTGCCAAATTAAACTTATAAGTGATAACTGCAATTCAAATGATTTTTTTTATACAAATTTGAAAACTAAGACATAATTTCAATTAAATTAAATCAACCAAATGTGTTCAATTTAGTTGGATATTTCAATATAAACCATTTAATACACGCGGCAAGCAAAACTCATACTAGGTGGATAATTATTGCATCAGAAGAGCTCTCATGCAGTTTTGCATCAAAGACTCCAATCAGAGTATATCACATGTACAAGCAGACCAACCAATGTGTTCAATTAAATTTTACTAAAGTGGGTCTGCTTGTATACGTGACAAACCCTGATTGAAGTCTTCATGCAAAACTGCATAAAGACTTTTGACGCAATAATTTTTCCATACTAGATAGTGTTAGAAAATATATTTTGCTATCTATAGACCGAAATAAAGGGGATTTACATACATACCACAGTTTTTTATGTATATACATCTCCAATACTTGACTTCTAATACAAACATTTTTATAGTATTTTAGAGTCACAACTCAATAATATCACATCATATACATGAAAAGACAGATATCTTTCACCTAAAAAATGTTACTAATAATAAATTTTTTTATGAGATGCATAAAGTTTAGCTGTTATGAAATAAATATGAAGGTTGAAGTAATAGACGTATAAATACAAAAATTATAAAGTATAAAAAGAAGTAATTATTCGTGATTTCGTGTTACTTGCATATATGCTTGATTGCAAGGATTAAGATACTGATAGAATATCTCAACTATTTAGATTTACATACAAGCCACTCACCTCCTTTATGTTTACACATCCAACACCTAAACTTCAAAATTTACATACAACCTTACATTCAAAATTTAAACAAAAAATTCTTTAGTAGTTACCCTAAAGAATGAAAGGGGCCAATTTCGAATTTAAGTATTTCATTCTGCTATAGTTAATACAACACAGTAATCTGAAAGGCCACTTCTAAGCATTTGGTTCTATTGTTGGAATTCTAATTTCGAAGAACAAACGTGAACAGAAGGCAGTTGATGTTGTATAGAAGGATATTTTACCTTTTTGTCCTGCAGGGAACAACAGACGTGAAGGCCATTGATCCAACTCTTGCTGTCTGATCCAAATCTGTAATAAGAGCACGTTGCTCGTGATGAAAGTATGGAAAACGAGGAAGAATCTACAAAATAATACAAATGCAATAATCTTCATACTCTTCATCGGATTCACTGTAAGTTAAAAAGGGCCAAAAAAAAAAAAACGGGGTAAGACAAATCATTAAACGAAAGGAAGATTTACATGCACGTCACTCAATCCTTATGCATTTAGATATCTAACACCAGCATTTCAAATTTTACATATATGTCACCTTACATATTAGTGATATTTAAGTGATATTTTTTTATGTGATGTGAACGATTGGGGTGATATAAATGTAAAAAAGCAAAGTTTAGATGTTAGATATGTAAATATAAAAGAATTGGGACTGACTTATGTGAATGCCCATTAAAAAATTATAGCCCAAATGGTGCAGAGTAAAATGCTAGAATCAAGAGAAATAAAACTAGAACTCTCTTGGAATGCCCTGAATGATGAGATTCCACAGTTCAATCAGGGCTGTCGGAATGCCATGAAGGCTCATTTGCTTTATGAACTTAAGAACTATGTTATGAAAAAGTGAAATTTGTAGACCTATCATTAGTTCGGATTTATTTTCAACTCCACAAATCCTCTCACAATTGTATTTTAATCAATAAATCTTCTCATCTTCGTGCTAGGGGAAATGACATAGGTGGTGAGGTTATAATGCAGCCACGTATACTGTTTATTGATTTATAACAAAAAAGATGTTAGACTGAACTTCTCAAATAGCAGCCTAGACGTCCCGCAGCTTGGGCAACCAGCAGCCTGGACGATCGACTGTTGGATGACTGATACAGTTCAGCCGACCGAGCTGACCCAAAGCTAGCCCAAAGCTAGCCAGCTAAGTTAGAAAGCAACCAAACAACAACCTCATATATGTAAAATATCAGGAATACTCCTGTAACACCCTCATTAAAGCAAGAGCAAACATATAACTTAAGATATTGTACCCTCTCTTATAAATAGGAGATCATTTATGAATAAAACAGGTCAAAGAGGCCCGAGAAGACCACAATTATCCATATTAATATTCATTTTATTGTGCATTATTTTATCATCACTTTCTTTCTCATTTCTTATATTCTATTCCTTTCAGGTGTGATTCATGGATAAATATAAATTCAACAGTTAAAAACTATTCCTAAACCCGTTGAAGACCTGGACTTGGGCCTAACCTTTGAGAATTTCTGGAAGTGTATAAAAAGAAAAAAAAATCTAAAAATCATCTACAAATCTACAATTGCCCCTTGGGCCCTACCTGGGTCCACCCCTATCTCATAGATGAAAAATTTTGCCTCTGAAATGACAGATTCCAAATATCTGGCCTGAAAAAGTGATGACCACTTGATTATGTCATGGCTAATAGATTTCATCATCACGAAGATTGGAGAAATATGGGAGGTTGCACTTGAAATCTTCTCTAGTACTGAATACTCCTTAGAGTTATTTGAGATTGAGATCAGACTACATGATCTACGACAAGGAGAATTGATTATGACTCGATATTTCAACACTCTCACATGTTGTTGGCTGCAAATGGACATATACAAGATTTATTCTTGGAAATACTTTGTTAACTTTGAATTATATCGGAAGATTATCGAACAAAAGAGGATCATCAAATTCTTCTTTTGGCTCAATAAAGACCAAGATGAAGTAAAGGGGGAGAAAAAAAAATTAAACCACTCCAAATCATCTGAGAGGCACTAGTAGAAGTTTGAAGGGATAAGAGTAGAAAGAAGTTAATGATGACAAATAATCACACCACATCATCTGTTGAAGTGTCAGCTATTATACTTAAAACTCTCACAATAATAAGCCTAGGGAAAAATTATCGTGGCGTGACCATTGCAATAAACTTGATCATGTGAAGGAAATATGTTGGAAACTGCATAGAAAACCAATAGATTGGAAATCATATAATGGAAGACATAATAGAGAGAACCGTGCAAATATTTCACAGCCAACAATAAAGCATAATTCATTTCATTCACCAGGGGGCAAATTAAGACATTGCAGAAAACATTGGGTCATGGTTTTAATTTAGGACAAGCACCACAATCCTTTGTCGAGCAACCTATATGTCTATTAGCACATCAAGATATCTTACCCCATGCACTTGTTGTCCAAAGAAACAAACTAAAATTTTGAATACTTGACACCAGAGCTTCAATTTGTAGTTCGAACAACTGAGGGTTCATTTTCATCAGTAGCAGGAACTAAATCAGTCGAATTGATAAAAAACCTTCATATATACTCTGTTTTTTATGTCATAAAACTAGATTGCAATATGCTCTCAATTAGCAACTTTACTCATGACTTAAATGTGTGCCTAAACTTATTCTAACTTTTGTAATTATTAGGTAGTGTTTCGAAGAAGCTGATTGGTAGTATTGAGATGCATGGTGGTCTAGATTTGCCAAAAAAAAATAAACTCATTGGTAAATAATTTCATATATTAAGTTATATTTTTTATTTTAGTTCAAATTAAGTTAATTTTGTTTCAATTCTAACGTCATATTAAGGCATTTTCGTCTTGGTCATCCACATTTTAAATACATTAAAAAATATTTATACATTTGCTTATTAATAAAAAAAGTCTATTTTTTATCAATTTAAAATATGTTAACTTGTAAAACATGTCAGGCATGTATACTCTAAACTGTAATATAAATTTCACATCCTTTTGTTGTAATTCACAGTGATGTCTCAGGACCCTCCTAAATAAACAAATATAATGGGGCGTGATGATTTCTATCAATCATACATGACTATACACAAACTATTTGTATATTCCTTAAGAAAAATAAAACAAACTGCCGCCGCATTTTAATTCTTTTATTTCATGATCCTTACTCAATTCTAAAACAAAATTCAAGTTCTTAAAATGGATGATGCTAAGAAATATTTTAATTCCAGTGTTGGTCCTTATCTTTTCAAGCATGATATCATCCATGTAAGTTCTAGCATTGATACTCTTCAATAAAATGGGATCACTAAGAAGAGGAATAGATACTTACTTGAGGTGAACGGTGTTATTATGATCTTTAATCACAAGCCTAATACTTTTGGGGGGAATTCATACTCACAGCCACACATCTCATCAATACTTTTCAAATTTCTCATAATATTCTCATGAAATCCTATCCATATATCCGCTCATTTTCTTCCAACCTACCATTGAAAGTTTTTGGTTATTTTGTGTTTGTTCATATCCACCAATAACATTATACCAAACTTGATCCCAAGTCTCTTGGATGTATTTTCCTTGGTTACTCCAATAAAAAAGAATATAAATAATACTCTTCAATCACTAGAAAAATATACAACTCTATGGATGTCACATTCTTTGAGAACCAGTCTTATTTTTCTAATCTAAAATTCAAAAGAACGTAAGGGAATATCAAATTTGGGGTCTTCTCTAAGGTACTCAAACTGAATCAAATCCTATCACTCAACTAGCTCCACTTGAAGAGCCAAACTCTGTCACTAAAATTGTCCCAGTTATCTCTATTCTACCTCAACTTAACATCAGTGATCAAGAACTTCATGTTTATATCAAAAGCAAAAGAATCACCGAGCATGTAGAGGATATCATGCAAATGAGGAATTATCAATAATCGGAACCAAGTCCTGCATTTGATAAACATAAAGATATGAATTCCTTATCTCATAATTACAGGTGCACTGATCATCCGATTGAAAGATATGTAGCTTAAGAAAAATTGTTACAATCTTACAGGACTTTTATGAAAAAATTAGATAGTTTGCATGTTCATAACTCCATCCAAGAAGCTCTAACGGTTCCAACATGAAAACAAGCAATTGAGGAAGTAATTCAGGATTTAAAAAATAACAACACATGGACACTTACAAAGTTACCTCATGAAAAAAATGTTGTAGGCTGCAAATGGATGTTTAGAGTCAAATACAAAGAATTTTGAAGTGTGGAGATGTTCAAAACCAAACTAGTAGCAAAGGGCTTCACACAATCATATGGGATTGACTACTAGGAAACATTTGCATCTATTGTCAAGCTTAATAATGTTCGAGTTCTACTCGCTTTTATGGTAAATAAAGATTTGTCTTTATATCAATTGGATGTCAAAAATGTCTTCTTGAATGGAGACCTTTGATGAAGAATTTTATATGATTATACCTCCAAGCTTGAAAAATAGGTCGACCAACAAGTTGCTTTGCAAGTTAAAGAAGTTCGCATATGCCTTGAAGCAATCTCCCAATACTTGATTTGACAGGTTTGTTAAAACTGTGATAACAAATGGACATACATTGCTTGTTAAATTCAATCATAGCAACAAAATTGTTATTCTCACAATATATGTAAATTATATTTTTTGGCAGGTGAGTCGGGGGAAATTATCATAGCAAAAAGGATGCTTGCAATAGAATTTGAGATGAAGAAACTCGGGACTCACATACTTTTTGGAAATAGAGGCGACTCGATTTATAAAGGGAATTGTCATATTCCAAAGAAAGTACATCTTGAATATATTAAATTAATAGTAGTTTGCTTAGGTGTAAACCTGCTAACACAACCATGAATTCCAAGTAGTCTAGTTGACAAAGAAAGTTATCAAAGATTTGTGGGAATGTTGATATATCTATCACACATAAAACATGATAATTGTAAATTTGGTTAGTGTAGTAAGTTAGTACATAGTCCAATTAAAGAACATTTGGAAGCAATAAATAGACTTTTGAGATACTTGAAGATGACTACTAGGTATGATTTGCTCTTCAAAGGAGTTGAAAATCGTGATATTGAGATACACACAAATGCTACTTAGCAGAAGAGGTAATTGATAGAAAATCAACCAATGGGTACTATTCATAAGCCTGGTACAAGCTCATCACATGGAGACGCAAAAAATAAGTTGTTGTCTCACAAAGTAGTGCATAACTTGAATATTGTGCTCTTACACTGTGAATACATGAATTAATGAGACTTCAAAGGATATTAAGAGAACTTAAGGTTGGGGCAAATGATAAAATTAAGATGTGCAGTGATAGTTAAGAAGCTATTAGTATAGCCAAAAATTCTACACCATGACAGAACAAAACACATCGAGATTGACCGACACTTCACATCAGAAAAAGTTAACAACATAATTGCTCAACTAAGTTATATTCCAACAAGACTTCAGATTATTGATATTCTCACCAAATTAGTATTGAGGTTTAGCCATGATAAATTGTATTCCAAGATAAGTTCGTATAACATGTACAAGCCAGCTTGCGGGGAACTGTTGGAATTAACCAACTTGTGTGCTTTATTAGTAAGGATTTTATTTCCTTTACTAAGAATATCTTTTTATATTTTTTTGTTTCTTTTATTTGATATTTCATAATATTCTGGTTTTTTATTTTGCAGGATTCCTAATTTAATGGAATTTCAATTTCCTAATTGTGAATTGATATGCCCGCCACTCTATTACTAATAGAATGATGCAATTCATTATTTGGGAGCAATAGTAATCTTACTCATAATATCCACAATTACCTTATGTTATCTGTAACTCCATTCCTCTCCACTTCCTCTTCCTTTCCTCCGTAAACATATTTCTGAAATTCAGAATCTTCACTGAACACTCGAGTTAGAAACATAACTAAGCAAAATTGAGCTATTATAAGTTGCTTGCCAAAGGAAGGGAAACTGCATGTTGCAAGGGATAAGATAATTATGCTAAAGAAAATGAACGAACCTAAACTTTTTCTGTCCAATTTGGTTGGATTTTTTAGATTTGACCAAATTTTGACTACTAAATCTATGTAATTCAATTGTTTTACTTCAATTCGTTCTGATTTATGACGTTGTGTGTAGCTTGAGTGATCCAATTAAAAAAAAAACAGATGGCTAATCAAAACCGCTCACCCTAACCTTACTAAATAAATTGATTACAATAATTTGTTGAAANCAAAAACAGATGGCTAATCAAAACCGCTCACCCTAACCTTACTAAATAAATTGATTACAATAATTTGTTGAAATCAAGAAAAACCATAATAAACAAATTTATTACATTAATTTATTGTAATCAAGAAATAACATAATAAATAAATTGATTAAACAAAATAAAAGAACAAAGCAATGCAAATAAAACCATGTTATATAGACTGCAAAGAATTGAGAAAAAAAATGATTGGAACTACCACGGATAATAAACATCCCTATATACATCCAAGGAAAGGTTTAAATTATGTTATTAGAGCATGCAAAGAACAAAAGACAAGCCCAAACAAGCATAAAAATGTTTACAAGGTGAGTACATAAGCATTGCTTTAAAAGTACATAAATGACTTTCACCAAGTTCACTTGATTATCATCAATCATTAAGTAAAGCCAATTGACATGATTTCTATAAAAGGCCTTGTATCTAACTATTCAAAATATCAAAATGAATGAAACCTAAACTCGTTTAAAAGATGAATAAATTGATTTCTTGTATTGTTATAATTCACATACAAAATGGATGATGCTCCTTCCATTATGGGTTCTAGAAAGGGATTGTTGATACTTTCCTAATTATGCTTTTGTTAAACTGTGGAAAAGTAAAAAAGAATGAAGATACTTTCCTAATTATACGAATGTTCCCTAAATCAGGATGAGTTCTGATTTCAAATGATTTAAGAATCAATTAACAAAGGACAAAAAACAAAATAAGCAAACCTACAGAAGTTTCTTTCCATCAATACAAGAGTGATGCTTCCTTAGCCAATCAGCTTAAAAAACACAAGGATAAATTCAACAAGAACTGACAACTAGAGAATTTTTTAAAAAAACCATAAGCTGCTTACAGAACTTCCCATTTGCAATACTGGATCATCATGCAAGATTTTTTTGTTTTTTGTTTTATCGCCACTATAGGTTGAGAAACTTATTTAGGAAGCTTTAAAGAGTCATGTCTGTCATATATTAGACCAGGGCGGGGAATCCATCCTTGCATAATTACATACATACTATGTATGTAAATAGTTGCATAAAAACCAGAACGAATGAAAATACAAATGGATATATGTATTTATGCATATATACACAAAATATTTTAGGGGAATTTACATACATAACACACAACTATTATGTATTATATATCTAGCACCTAAACTCTCATATTTATGTGCATATCCCACTCAAATATTTAACATCCCATTAAAAATACCACCATCATTATCTTTTTTTTTTTAATGAAATACACATTTTTATGCATATGTTTATGACAACAAAGTATTGAAAGTATAAATATCAAAATGACGTGTTAGATATTTAAGAACATAAAAAGTCTGGTATGTATGTGAATTTCCCAATATTTTAATCTAAACTCAAGCTAGGTTGACTCAATCCAAGTTAAAGTTTGGTCNATTGAAGTGTCAGCTAGTATACTCAAAACTCTCATAATAATAAGCCTAGGGAAAAATTGTCGTGGCGTGACCATTGCAATAAACTTGATCATGTGAGGGAATATGTTGGAAACTGCATGGAAAACCAATAGATTGGAAATCATATAATGGAAGACATAATAGGGAGAACCGTGCAAATATTTCACAGCCAACAATAAAGCATAATTCATTTCATTCACCAGTGGGCAAATTAAGACACTGCAGAAAACATTGGGTCATGGTTTTAATTTAGGACAAGCACCACAGTCCTTTGTCGAGCAACCTATATGTCTATTAGCACATCAAGATATCTTACCCCATGCACTTGTTGTCCAAAGAAACAAACTAAAATCTTGAATACTTGACACCAGAGCTTCAATTTGTAGTTCAAACAACTGACGGTTCATTTTCACCAGTAGCAGGAACTAAATCAATCGAATTGATAAAAAACCTTCATATATTCTCTGTTTTTTATGTCGTAAAACTAGATTGCAATATACTCTCAATTAGCAAATTTACTCATGACTTAAATGTGTGCCTAAACTTATTCCAACTTTTGTAATTATTAGGTAGTGTTTCGAAGAAGCTGATTGGTAGTATTGAGATGCATGGTGGTCTATATTTGCTCAAAAAAAAATAAACTCATTGGTAAACAATTTCATATATTAAGTTATATTTTTTATTTTAGTTCAAATTAAGTTAATTTTTTTTTCAATTCTAAGTTTGTTTTAGTTGAAAGTAAAGTCATATTAAGGCATTTTCGTCTTGGTCATCCACATTTTAAATACATTAAAAAATATTTATACATTTGCTTATTAATAAAAAAAAAGTCTAATTTTTATCAATTTAAAATATGTTAACTTGTAAAACATGTCAGGCATGCATACTCTAAACTGTAATATAAATTTCACATCCTTTTGCTATAATTCACAGTGATATCTCAGGACCCTCCTAAATAAAAAAAATATAATGGGGCGTGATGATTTCTATCATTCATACATGACTATACACAAACTATTTGTATATTCCTTAAGAAAAATAAAACAAACTGTCGCCGCATTTTAATTCTTTTATTTCATGATCCTTACTCAATTCTAAAACAAAATTCAAGTTCTTAAAATGGATGATGCTAAGAAATATTTTAATTCCAGTGTTGGTCCTTATCTTTTCAAGCATGATATCATCCATGTAAGTTCTAGCATTGATACTCTTCAATAAAATGGGATCACTAAGAGGAGGAATAGATACTTACTTGAGGTGAACAGTGTTATTATGATCTTTAATCACAAGCCTAATACTTTTGGGGGGAATTCATACTCAGAGCCACACATCTCAACAATACTTTTCGAATTTCTCATAATGTTCTCATGAAATCCTATCCATATATCCATTCATTTTCTTCCAACCTACCATTGAAAGTTTTTGGTTATTTTGTGTTTGTTCATATCCACCAATAACATTATACCAAACTTGATCCCAAGTCTCTCGGATGTATATTCCTTGGTTACTCCTCCAATAAAAAAAGGATATAAATAATACTCTTCAATCACTAGAAAAATATACAACTCTATGGATGTCACATTCTTTGAGAACCAGTCTTATTTTTCCAAATCTAAAATTCAAAAGAACTTAAGGGAATATCAAATTTGGGGTCTTCTCTAAGGTACTCAAACTGAATCAAATCCTATCACTTAACTAGCTCCACTTGAAGAGCCAAACTCTGTCACTAAAATTGTCCCAGTTATCTCTATTCTACCTCAACTTAACATCAGTGATCAAGAACTTCATGTTTATATCAAAAGCAAAAGAATCACCGAGCATGTAGAGGATATCATGCAAATGAGGAATTATCAATAATCGGAACCAAGTCCTGCATTTGATAAACATAAAGATATGAATTCCTTATCTCATAATCACAGGTGCACTGATCATCCGATTGAAAGATATCTAGCTTAAGAAAAAATGTTACAATCTTACAGGACTTTTATGAAAAAATTAGATAGTTTGCATGTTCATAACTCCATCCAAGAAGCTCTAACGGTTCCAACATGAAAACAAGCAATTGAAGAAGTAATTCGGGATTTAAAAAATAACAACACATGGACACTTACAAAGTTACCTTATGAAAAAAATCTTGTAGGCTGCAAATGGATGTTTACAGTAAAATACAAATAATTTTGAAGTGTGGAGATGTTCAAAACCAAACTAGTAGCAAAGAGCTTCACACAATCATATGGGATTGACTACTAGGAAACATTTGCATCTATTGTCAAGCTTAATAATGTTCGAGNAAGCTTCTACAAAGTCACATGGCTGTTGGATATAAATGAATCTTTAAGACAAAAAAAAAAAAACTCCAAGAGAAATATTGAAATTTTCAAAGAAAAATTAACAGCAAAAAGATTTACTGAAAGGAAAGTTATACTTTCAATCAAAACATTTTCTCCTATATCTTCTAATGATTCCTTACGAGTTATGGTCGCACTTATATAGTGTTATTTCAGTTGAATGCAAAGACATTTTTTCTTCCTACATGAAAGTCCATTTAAATAAGTATATATGCAATGAATTGAAGGGTTTATTGAAATTGGTAAATATGCTATGATTTATAGTCTATTTGTAATTTGATGCAAACTTCTTATATTAAAGGTGTTTCCTGCTAGAAATTCTCAATGATAGAGTAAAATTAAGTGTTAGCTCATTATAAATATCCTACACACAGATACGCAAATAAAGAAGATAAGGGATGATCAGTTTTTTTACGTGAAGGAACTCAAGGAGATGAAATATTGTGAAGCCTAATCCGGCCAAATTATTGCACTAAATAATTGAAGTTATAAAATTTCACTCTTCTCTACAACTAGAGAATATGAGATTATAATACTTGTTTACCCATCTATTATTACAATGGAGATTTTTATATGATAATGCTCATTAAGTGTTGATGGTTAGACAACTACAATGTTAAGATAATAATCAGACAATAAGAGTTGTATGACAACAGTTGGGCTACAATAACTGTTGGTGGTACTCAACAACCACTGATGGTCGTTGGCTTCAAGTTTTTTTGGGAGTTTAGATTTAGCTCTCAACTCACTCTTCTCCCTATGTGTAGAGATGCATGATCTCTTTATAATTTTTGAAAGTGATATTTCAGTAAATTGGTGAAATCTCACATCACTGCATCCAAGCTTTTACGTTGATTTATTTGAGCATATATCATTTTTTTTTGGCCGACCCCACTTAGTAGGTCAAAGGCTTCTTCTAGTAGTAGTAATAGTTGTTGTTGTAACTTTTAAATTGAATGATCTTGAGCTCATTTGATTATCCATTAAGTTGCTCGATTTGACTATTACAATTATGTTTGGCCTTTCAAATAATGTTTTGCAGGTTCCAATTATACTTTTAATGTTTGATTTGGGTTTATTTGGTTTTAGATCAAATCACTTTTAGTGTCGCTAGTTTTTTGACTATAAATTTATTAAAATTAGAGCCCAATAATGTTGATTGTGACTAAAACTTCTCATCTAAGGTGTATCGAAATTTGTGTCTAATCATGTGAATTTTCGGGTGACATCAATTGATAACTGAAATTTGATGTCAAAGTTATTTTTTTTAGATTTGATTAAAATAAAATCAGTGCGCTCATGCTTTTATTCTTGATTATTTATGTTAATAATGTTTTGCTTGCTAGTAGTGTTTTTGGGTCACTTGATGAGCCTAAACAATTCGTCTCTAAAACTTGTACTCTTGTGAATTGTTGGTTTCATTTTCAACCTGCTGAAACCCTATACTAACAATAAGACTGCATTATCTTTTCTAATGATAATAGAAGCTACTAATCTCTTCCTAATGTTTTGTAGCTGTCTTCAAAAGNGGGGTCACTTGATGAGCCTAAACAATTCGTCTCTAAAACTTGTGCTCTTGTGAATTGTGAATTGTGAATTGTTGGTTTCATTTTCAACCTGCTGAAACCCTCTACTAACAATAAAACTGCATCATCTTTTCTAATGATAAGAGAAGCTACTAATCTCTTCCTAATGTTTTGTAGCTGTCTTCAAAAGATTTATTGAATAGGGGTGCAGATGAGTTGAGGTTGAGTAAGTTTATTTTGCGTTTATGTTTGGCTCATTCAGATTTTTATGTGTTTTGCTCTTGTTTGAAATTGTTTATGTTCGGCTCATTCGAATTTGTCGTGGCCATAAGCTTATTTCAACTGATGAAAGTAATTAATTAATGAGCTNGGTGAGTATGGTTTTTATGTTCGGCTCATTTGAATTTGTCGTGGCCATAAGTTTATTTCAACAGATGAAAATAATTAATTAATGAGCTGAACAATGAGACCATTCTATTTACTTACTAATCAATTAATAAATTAGAAATAAAATAAAATTAACAAGTTAAACACGAGTTTTTTGTGGTCGACTAGTCTTTTTTTGCAACTCTAATTCTGAATAATCATTGTAATAATAGACAAAGTTGTCATATAAGAGTTTACTTGTATATTTGATATTTGTATTTCTATGAATATATATTGAGTAATCAATGTTGACAAGTTAAATTTTGTTTTGCAAGTTTCGCATTGTATTTTGTGAATTTTTAATATTTGGTGTCATTTTGAGTGAGCACATATTATGATAGATGTCTTCGAGGGCACCATGTGCAGCTCTTGAGATTGTTTACTAGGGGTTTCAATTCAAGTCAGCTGGTAAGGTTTGGATTCCACCCGAAACTGACCCAAATAGTTACGTCATATCCAAATATTAGATGGACCAAAAATGCCAAAAAGAACCCGACCTACCTTCAACCCACTAACTCGAATATGACCTATATAACTCATTTAATAGAAGAAATAATAGTTATTTGGGTTGAAATTAGGTCAAATTTGGGTCAATTCAGGGTTAATGGGTTGATTTTAAGTACCTTTTCGAGTTGACGGGTCAACCGAACCCGACTCAAAAAATTAAATAGATTAAGATATTTAATCCAAACCCGACTCGAAAATTATTCGGGTAAATTCAAACCGGACATTTCGAGTTGGATTCATGTTTGGTTGGCTTGTGGGGTTAATTTTTGGCATCCCAATTTTTTTACTTTATTTATATTTGTAATTATGGATTGTAATTTTAATAAATGGCATGATCATGGTTTTATTACATGGAATCTTATTTGGAGATCTATTTATCAATTCACTTTAATATTGTGTGCCCATGTTGAAATTAATATTTAATAGTAATTAATATTTTCTAAGTGGAAAAATATAAGAAAATTTCTGAAATATTGGTTTTGTCTTCAATTCTAATTTAACGCATAACTTAATGATTGATTCATAGCATAAGGCCATTGAATGATCCTACTGAGTATTGGCCTATAAACCTCTTTTAAATTATGTCTGCTTATCATACGCGAAGTGAGTCTAAAACCTTCCCATATCCTTCAATAAGTGCAATGAATTAATTAATTATGTTTAAATCTTTAAATATTTTTACAATAAAAAGATCAAATGTTATACTTTTATATTTTCCTAATCATATTCCTTCTAGTCCCATTAGCACCCTGAGAAAGCGACATTGCGAATATGTTGATAATCATAAAATCACAGAAAAATGCAAAGATGATTATGACTTAAAAATATGATTGGTCAGTTAAAATAAATTGTATTAATTTGGTTCTTTACAAATAGGCACCTGAAAAAGGAGCAATTTCAAAACTAACCCATGCATTTAGTTAAATTGGTTAATAGACCTAATGACCAATCAAATCAAACCTTTTTTTTTTGCCAAATTAAACTTATAAGTGATAACTGCAATTCAAATAATTTTTTTATACAAATTTGAAAACTAAAACATAATTTCAATTAAACTAAATCAACCAAATGTGTTCAATTTATTTGGATATTTCAATATAAATCAATTAATACAAGCGGCAAGCAAAGCTCATACTAGATGGAAAATTATTGCATTATGAGAGGTCTCATGCAGTTTTGCATCAGGACTCCAATCAGAGTATATCATGTGTACAAGCAGACCAAACAATGTATTCAATTAAATTTTACTAAAATGAGCCTGCTTGTATACGTGACAAGTCCTGATTGAAGTTTTGATGAAAAACTACATAAAGACTTTTGACGCAATAATTTTTCCATACTAGATAGTGTTAGAAAATATTATTTGCTATCTATAGACCGAAATAAAGGGGATTTACATACATACCACAGTTTTTTATGTATATACATCTCCAATACTTGACTTCTAATACAAATATTTTTATAGTATTTTAGAGTCACAACTCAACAATATCACATCATATACATGAAAAGACAGACATCTTTCACCTAAAAAATGTTACTAATAATAATTTTTTTTATAAGATGCATAAAGTTTAGCTGTTATGAAATAAATATGAAGGTTGAAGTAATAGACGTATAAATACAAAAATTATAAAGTATAAAAAGAAATAATTATTCGTGATTTCATGGTACTTGCATGTATGCTTGATTGCAAGGATTAAGATACTGATAGAATATCTCAACTATTTAGATTTACATACAAGCCACTCACCTCCTTTATATTTACACATGCAACACCTAAACTTCAAAATTTACATACAACCTTACATTCAAAATTTAAACAAAAATTTCTTTAGTGGTTACCCTAAAGAATGAAAGGGGCCAATTTCGAATTTAAGTATTTCATTCTGCTATAGTAAATACAACACAGAAATCTAAACGGCCACTTCTAAGCAGTTGTTAGAATTCTAATTTCGAAGAACAAACGCAAACAGAAGGCAGTTGATGATGTTATAGAAGGATTTTTTACCTTTTTGTCCTGAAGGGAACAATAGACGTGAAGGCCATTGATCCAACTCTAGCTGTCTGATTCAAATCTGTAATAAGAGCACGTTGCTCGTGATGAAAGTATGGAAAACGAGGAAGAATCTACAAAATAATACAGATGCAATAATCTTCATACTCTTCATCGGATTCACTGTAAGTTAAAAAGGACCAAAAAAAAAGGGGTAAGACAAATCATTAAACAAAAGGAAGATTTACATGTGCGCCACTCAATTCTTATGCATTTAGATATCTAACACCTGAACTTCAAATTTTACATATATGTCACCTTACATATTAGTGATATTTTTGATGTGATGTGAAAGATTAGGGTGATATAAATGTAAAAAAGCAAAGTTTAGGTGTTAGATATGTAAATATAAAAGAATTGGGCTTACTTATGTGAATGCCCATTAAAAAATTATAGCCCAAATGGTGCAGAGTAAAATGCTAGAATCAAGAGAAATAAAACTAGAACTCTCTTGGAATGCCCTGAATGATGAGATTCCACAGTTCAATCAGGGCTGTCGGAATGACATGAAGGCTAATTTGGTTTATGAACTTAAGAACTATGTTATGAAAAAGTGAAATTTGTAAACCTATCGGATTTATTTTCAACTCCACAAATCCTCTCACAATTGTATTTTAATCAATGAATCTTCTCATCTTCGTGCTAGGGGAAATGACATAGGCGGTGACGTTATAATGCAGCCACGTATACTGTTTATTGATTTATAACAAAAAAAGATGTTAGATTGAATTTCTCAAATAGCAGCCTAGACGTCCCGCAGCTTGGGCAACCAGCAGCCTGGACGATCGACCCGGTCTGGATGACTGATACAGTTCAGCCGAGCGAGCTGACCCAAAGCTAGCCCAAAGCTAGCCAGCTAAGCTAGAAAGCAACCAGACAACAACCTCATATATGTAAAATATCAGAAATACTCTTGTAACGCCCTCATTAAAGCAAGAGCAAACATATAACTTAAGATATTGTACCCTCTCTCTTATAAATAGGAGATCATTTATGAATAAAATAGGTCAAAGAGGCCCGAGAAGACCACAATTATCTATATTAATGTTCATTTTATTGTGCATTATGCTATCTATCACTTTCTTTCTCATTTCTTATATTCTATTCCTTTCAGGTGTGATTCATAGATAAATATGAATTCAACAGTTTAAAACTATTCCTAAACCCATTGAAGACCTGGACTTGAGCCTAGCCTTTGAGAATTTTTGGAAGTGTATAAGAAGAAAAAAAAATCTAAAAATCATCTACAAATCTACAATTGCCCCCTGGACCCTACCTGGGTCCAACCCTATCTCATAGACGAAAAATTTTGACTCTGAAATGACAGAGTCCAAATATCTGGTCTGAAAAAGTGATGACCACTTGATTATGTCATGACTAATAAATTTCATCATCACGAAGATTGGACAAATATGGGAGGTTGCACTTGAAATCTTCTCTAGTACTGAATACTCCTTCGAGTTATTTGAGATTGAGATCAGACTACATGATCTACGACAAGGAGAATTGATTATGACTCGATATTTCAACACTCTCACATGTTGTTGGCTGCAAATGGACATATACAAGATTTATTCTTGGAAATACTTTGTTAACTTTGAATTATATCGGAAGATTATCAAACAAAAGAGGATCATCAAATTCTTCTTTTGGCTCAATAAAGACCAAGATGAAGTCGAGGGGGAGAAAAAAAAATTAAACCACTCCAAATCATCTGAGAGGCACTTACAGAAGTTTGAAGGGATAAGAGTAGAAAGAAGTTAATGATGACAAATAATCACACCACATCATCTATTGAAGTNAAAATAAAATAAAATTAACAAGTTAAACATGAGTTTTTCGCGACCTACTGGTCTTTTTTTACATCTATAATTCTGAATAATCATTGTAATAATAGACAAAGTTGTCATATAAGAGTTTATTTGTATATTTGATATTTGTATTTCTATGAATATATATTGAGTAATCAATGTTGACAAGTTAAATTTTGTTTTGCTAGTTTCATATTCTATCTTGTGAATTTTTAATATTTGGTGTCATTTTGAGTGAGCACATGTTATGATGGATGTCTTCGAGGGCACCATGTGCAGCTCTTGAAATTGTTTACTAGGGGTTTCAATTCAAGTCAGCTGGTAAGGTTTGGATTTGACCCAAAACTGACCCAAATAGTTACGACATATTCAAATGTTAGATGGACCAAAAATGCCAACAAGAACCCGACTTACCTTCAACCCACTAACTCGAATATGACCTATATAACTTATTTAATAGAAGAAATAATAGTTATTTGGGTTGAAATTAGGTCAATTTTGGGTCAATTCAGGGTTAACGGGTTGATTTTAAGTACCTTTTCGAGTTGACGAGTCAACCGAACCCGACTCGAAAATAAAATAGATTAAGATACTTAATTCAAACCTGACTCGAAAATTATTCGGGTAAATTCAAACCGGATATTTCGAGTTGGGTTCATCTTTAGTTGGCCTGTTGGGTTAATTTTTGGCATCACAATTTGTTTACTTTATTTATATTTGTAATTATGGATTGTAACTTTAATAAATGGTATGATCATGGTTTTTCTTTTTTGCAGATCTTTTTATCATTTTACTTTAATATTGTGTTCTTATGTTGAAATTAATATTTTCTAAGTGGAAAAATATTAGAAAATTTCTAAAATATTGGTTTGCCTTCAATTATAATTTAATTAATAACTTAATGATTGATTCATAGTAGGATCCCATTGATTGATCCTACTGAATTAATTTAGCCTATAAACCTCTTTTGAATTATGTCTGCATATCATACGCGAAGTGACTCTAAACCTTCCCATCTCCTTCAATAAGTGCAATGAATTAATTAATTATGTTTAAATCTTTAAATATTTTTACAATAAAAAAAAATCAAATGTTATGCTTTTATATTTTCTTAATCATATTCCTTCTAGTCCTATTAGCACCCTGAGAAAGCGACATTGCGAATATGGCTTAAAAATATGATTGGTGAGTTAGAAATAAATAGTATTGATTGGGCTCTTTACAAATAGGCACCTGAAAAAGGAGCAATTTCAAAAACTAAACCCATGCATTTAGTTAAATTGGCTCATAGGCTTAATGACCAATCAAATCAAACCTTTTTTTTTTTTTTGCCAAAATAAACTAATAATTAACTTAAATCCAAATATTTTTTTATACAAAGTTGACAGCCAAAATATAATTTCATTTAAATTAAATCAACCAAATATGTTAAGTTTAGTTGGATATTTCAATACAAATCAATTAATGCATACTTCTACTGACAGCCTGCAAACAAAAGCTCATACTAGATGAAAAATTATTACTGATATAGTTTTGCATCAGGTCTCCAATCAAAGCATGTCATGTGTACAGGCAAACTAACCCATGTATTCAATTAAATTTTATTAAGACGGGTCTGCTTGTACACATGACAGACCCTGATTGAAATTCAAATGCAAAACTGCATCAAAGCTTTGGATGCAATAATTTTTCTATACTAGATGGTGTTAGAAATTATTACTAGCTATCTATAGAAAGGGGATTTACATCCATAACATAGTTTTTTGTGTATATTTATCTCCAATACTTGACTTCTAATATATATATATATTTGTATAGTATTTTAGAGTCACAACTCACAATAATATCACATCATATACATGAAAAGACATCTCTCACCTAAAAAATGTTACTAATAATAATAATTTTTTGTGAGATACATAAAGTTTAGCTGTTATAAAATAAATATGAAGGTTGAAGTATTAGATATATATAAATACAAAAATTATATAGTATAGAAAGAAATAATTGTTCGTGATTTCATGGTGCTTGCATGTATGCTTGATTGCAAGGATTAAGATTGTGATAGAATATCAACTATTTAGATTTATATACAAGCCATTGAACTCCTTTATATTTACACATCCAACGCCTAAACTTCAAAATTTACATACAACCTTACATTCAAAATTTAAACGAAATTTTCTTTAGTAGTTACCCTAAAGAATGAAAGGTGCCATTCTCTTATAGTTAATACAACACAGTAATCTAAACGGCCACTTCTAAGCAGTTGTTAGAATTCTAATTTCGAAGAACAAACGTAAACAGAAGGCAGTTGATGTTGTTATAGAAGGATTTTTTACCTTCTTGTCCTGCAGGGAACAACAGACGTGAAGGCCATTGATCCAACTCTTGCTGTCTGATCCAAATCTGTAATAAGAGCACGTTGCTCGTGATGAAAGTATGGAAAACGAGGAAGAATCTACAAAATAATACAAATGCAATAATCTTCATACTCTTCATCGGATTCACTGTAAGTTAAAAAGGACCAAAAAAAAAAAAGGGGGTAAGACAAATCATTAAACAAAAGGAAGATCTACATGCACGCCACTCAATTCTTACGCATTTAGATATCTAACACCTGAACTTCAAATTTTACATGTATGTCACCTTACATATTCGTAATATTTTTGATGTGATGGGAAGGATTGGGGTGATATAAATGTAAAAAAGCAAAGTTTAGGTGTTAGATATGTAAATATAAAAGAATTGGGCTTACTTATGTGAATGCCCATTAAAAAATTATAGCCCAAATGGTGCAGAGTAAAATGCTAGAATCAAGAGAAATAAAACTAGAACTCTCTTGGAATGCCCTGAATGATGAGATTCCACAGTTCAATCAGGGCTGTCGGAATGCCATGAAGGCTAATTTGGTTTATGAACTTGAGAACTATGCGATGAAAAAGTGAAATTTGTAAGCCTATCATTAGTTCGGATTTATTTTCAACTCCACAAATCCTCTCACAATTGTATTTTAATCAATAAATCTTCTCATCTTCGTGCTTGGGGAAATGACATTGGCGGTGAGGTTATAATGCAGCCACGTATACTGTTAATTGATTTATAAATAAAAAATGTTAGATTGAATTTCTCAAATAGCAGCCTAGACGTCCCGCAGCTTGGGCAACCAGCAGCTTGGACGATCGACCAGTTCTGGATGACTGGTACAGTTCAGCTGACCGAGCTGACCCAAAGCTAGGCCAAAGCTAGCCAGCTAAGCTTGAAAGCAACCAGACAACAACCTCATATATGTAAAATATCAGAAATACTCGTGTAATGCCCTCATTAAAGCAAGAACAAACATATAAATTAAGATATTGTACCCTCTCTCTTATAAATAGGAGACATTTATGAATAAAACAAGTCAAAAAGGCACGAGAAGACCACAATTATCCATATTAATGTTCATTTTATTGTGCATTATTCTATCTATCACTTTCTTTCTCATTTCTTATGCTCAATTCCTTTCACGTGTGATTCACAGATAAATCTGAATTCAACAGTTAAAAACTATTCCTAAACCCATTGAAGACCCGGACTTGGGCCTGGCCTTTGAGAATTTTTGGAAGTGTATAAAAAGAAAAAAAAAATCTTAAAATCATCTACAAATCTACAATTGCCCCCTAGATCCTACCTTGGCCCACCACTATCTCATAGACGAAAAATTTTGCCTCTGAAATGATAGATTCCAAATATCTGGCCTGAAAAAGTGATCACGAAGATTGGAGAAATATGGGAGGTTGCACTTGAAATCTTCTCTAGTACTGAATACTCCTCAGAGTTATTTGAGATTGATATCAGACTACATGATCTACGATAAGAAGAATTGATTATAACTCGATATTTCAACACTCTCACATGTTGTTGGTTGCAAATGGACATATACAAGATTTATTCTTGGAAATGCTTTGTTAACTTTGAATTATATCGGAAGATTATCGAACAAAAGATGATCATCAAATTCCTCTTTTGGCTCAATAAAGACCAAGATGAAGTCAAGGAGGAGAGAAAAAAATTAAACCACTCCAAATCATCTGAGAGGCACTTGCAGAAGTTTTAAGGGATAAGGGTAGAAAGAAGTTAATGATGACAAATAATCACACCACATCATCTGTTGAAGTGTCAGCTAGTATATTCAAAACTCTCACAATAATAAGCCTAGGAAAAAATTGTCATGGCGCAACCATTGTAATAAACTTGATCATGTGAAGGAAATATGTTGGAAACTGCATGGAAAACCAATAGATTGAAAATCATACAATGGAAGACATAATAGGGAGAACCGTGCGAATATTTCACAACCAACAATAATGCATAATTCATTCCATTCACCAGGGGGCAAATTAAAACACTGCAGAAAACATTGGGACATGGTTCTAATTTAGGACAAGTACCACAATTCTTTGTCGAGCAACCTATATGTCTATTAGCACATCAAGTTATCTTACCCCATGCACTTATTGTCCAAAGAAACAAACTAAAATCTTGAATACTTGACACCAGAGCTTCAGTTTGTAGTTCGAACAACTGACGGTTCATTTTCACCAATAGCATGAACTACATCAGTCGAATTGATAAAAACCATCATATATACTTTGTTTTTTATGTCATAAAACTAGATTGCAATCTACTCTCAATTAGCAAATTTACTCATGACTTAAATGTGCCTAAATTTATTCTAACTTTTGTAATTATTAGGTAGTGTTTCAAAGAAGTTGATTGGTAGTATTGAGATGCATGGTGGTCAATCTTTGCTCAAAGAAAATAAACTCATTGGTAAATAATTTCATATATTAAGTTATATTTTTTATTTTAGTTCAAATTAAGTTAATTTTGTTTCAATTCTAAGTTTGTTTTAGTTGAAAGTAAAGTCATATTAAGACATTTTCGTCTTGGTCATCCAAATTTTAAATACATTAAAAAATATTTATACATTTGCTTATTAATAAAAAAGTCTAATTTTTATCAACTTAAAATATGTTAACTTGTAAACATGTCAGGCATGTATACTCTAAACTGTAATACAAATTTCACATCCTTTTGCTGTAATTCACAGTGATGTCTCAAGACCCTCCTAAATAAAAAAATATAATGGGGCATGATGGTTTCTATCATTCATAGATGACTATACACAAACTATTTGGATATTCCTTAAGAAGAAAAAACAAACTGCCGCCGCATTTTAATTCTTTTATTTCATGATCCTTACTCAATTCTAAAACAAAATTCAAGTTCTTAAAATGGATGATGCTAAGAAATATTTTAATTCCATTGTTGGTCCTTATCTTTTCAAGCATGATATCATCCATGTTAGTTCTAGCATTGATGCTCTTCAATAAAATGGGATTACTAAGAGGAGGAATAGATATTTACTTGAGGTGAACAGTGTTATTATGATCTTTAATCACAAGTCTAAATACTTTTGGGGGGAATTCATACTCACAACCACACATCTCATCAATAGAATGTTTGGTCGACTCCTAACTTTTCGAATTTCTCATAATGTTCCCATGAAATCCTATCCATATATCCGCTCATTTTCTTCCAACTTAACATTGAAAGTTTTTTATTATTTTGTGTTTGTTCATATCCACCAATAACATTATACCAAACTTGATCCCAAGTCTCTCGGATGTATCTTCCTTGGTTACTCTTCCAATAAAAAAGGATATAAATAATACTCTTCAATCACTATAAAAATATACAACTCTATGGATGTCACATTCTTTAAGAACCAGTCTTATTTTTTTCAAAACTAAAATTCAAAAGAACCCAAGGGAATATCAAATTTGTCTTCTCTAAGGTACTCAAACTGAATCAAATCCTATCACTCAACTAGCTCCACTAGAAGAGCCAAACTCTGTCACTGAAATTGTCCCAGTTATCTCTATTCTATCTCAACTTAACACCAGTGATCAAGAACTTCATGTCTATATCAAAAGCAAAAGAATCACCGAGCATGTAGAGGATATCATGCAAATGAGGAATTGTCAATAATCGGAACCAAGTCCTCCTACATTTGATAAACATAAAGATATAAATTCCTTATCTCATATCACAGGTGCGCTGATCATCCGATTGAAAGATATGTAGCTTAAGAAAAATTGTTACAATCTTACAGGACTTTTATGAACAAATTAGATGGTTTGCATGTTCATAACTCTATCCAAGAAGCTCTAAAGGTTCCAACATGAAAACAAGCAATTGAGGAAGTAATTCGGGATTTAAAAAATAACAACACATGGACACTTACAAAATTACCTCATGAAAAAAATCTTGTAAGCTGCAAATGGATGTTTACAGTCAAATACAAAGAATTTTGAGCTGTGGAGATGTTCAAAACCAAACTAGTACCAAAGGGCTTCACACAATCATATGGGATTGACTACTACGAAACATTTGCATCTATTGTCAAGCTTAATAATGTTTGAGTTCTACTCTCTCTTATGGTAAATAAAGATTTGTCTTTATATCAATTTGATGTAAAAAATGTCTTCTTGAATGGAGACCTTTGATGAAGAATCTTATATGATTATACCTCCAAGCTTGAAAAATAGGTCGGCCAACAAGTTGCTTTGCAAGTTAAAGAAGTTCGCATATGCCTTGAAGCAATCTCCCAGTACTTGATTTGACAGGTTTGTTAAAACTATGATAACAAATGGACATACATTGCTTGTTAAATTCAATCATAGCAGCAAAATTGTTATTCTCACAATATATGTAAATGATATTTTTTGGCAGGTAAGTCTCGGAAATTATCATAGCAAAAAGGATGCTTGCAATAGAATTTGAGATGAAGAAACTCGGGGCACTCAAATACTTTTTGGAAATAGAGGTGACCCGATTTAAGAAGGGAATTGTCATATTCCAAAGAAAGTACATCTTGAATATATTAAATTAATAGTAGTTTGCTTAGGTGTAAACCTGCTGACACAACCATGAATTCCAATAAACAATAGAACATAAGAGAAACAAGTAGTCTAGTTGACAAAGAAAGTTATCAAAAATTTGTGGGAAAGCTGATATATCTATCACACACAAAACTTGATAATTGTATATTTGGTTAGTGTAGTAAGTTAGTACATAATCCAATTAAAGAACATTTGGAAGCAATAAATAGACTTTTGAGATACTTGAAGATGACTACTATGTATGATTTGCTCTTCAAAGGAGTTGAAAATCGTGATATTGAGATACACACAAATGCTAGTTAGCAGAAGAGGTAACTAATAGAAAATCAACCAATGGGTATTATTCATAAGCCTGGGCAAATCTCATCACATGGAGACGCAAAAAATAAGTTGTTGTCTCACAAAGTAGTGCATAACTTGAATATTGTGCTCCTACACTGTGAATACATGAATGAATGAGACTCCAAAGGGTATTAAGGGAACTTAAGTTGGGGCAAATGATAAAATTAAGATGTGCAGTGATAGTCAAGAAGCTATTAGTATAGCCAAAAATCCTATGCACCATGACAGAACAAAACACATTGAGATTGACCGTCACTTCACATCAGAAAAGATTAACAACAAATCGCTCGACTAAGTTATATTCCAACAAAGCTTCAGATTATTGATATTCTCAAACTAGTACTGAGGTTTAGCCATGATAAATTGTATTACAAGATAAGTTCGTATAACATGTACAAACCAGCTTGCGGGGAACTGTTGGAATTAACCAACTTGTGTGCTTTATTAGTAAGGATTTTATTTCCTTTACTAAGAATATCTTTTTATATTTTTTTGTTTCTTTTATTTGATATTTCCTAATATTCTGGTTTTTTATTTCGCAGGATTCCCAATTTAAAGGAATTTCAATTTCCTAGTTGTGAATTGATATGCCCGCCACTCTATTACTAATAGAGTGATGCAATTCATTATTTGGGAGCAATAGTAATCTTACTCATAATATCCAAAATTACCTTATGTTATCTGTAGCTCTATTCCTCTCTACTTCCTCTTCCTTTCCTCCGTAAACATATTTCTGAAATTCAAAATCTTCACTGAACACTCGAGTTAGAAACATATGAAACTAAGCAAAATTGAGCTATTATAAGTTGCTTGTCAAAGGAAGGGAAACTGCATGTTGCAAGGGATAAGATAATTATGCTAAAGAAAATGAACAAACCTAAACTTTTTCTGTCCAATTTGGTTGGATTTTTTAGATTTGACCAAATTTTGACTACTAAATCTATGTAATTCAATTGTTTTACTTCAATTCGTTCTGATTTATGACGTTGTGTGTATCTTGAGTGATCCAATAAAAAAAAAAACAGATGGCTAATCAAAACCGCTCACCCTAACCTTAATAAATTGATTACAATAATTTGTTGAAATCAAGAAAAACCATAATAAAGAAATTTATTACATTAATTTATTGTAATCAAGAAATAACATAATAAATAAATTGATTAAACAAAATAAAAGAACAAAGCAATGCAAATTAAACCATGTTATATAGATTGCAAAGAATTGAGAAAAAAAAGGGGAATTGAACAATTAGCTTCTTCCTTGGTTCAATCAAGTTCAAACCCAGAATGTCCATGATTGGAACTACCACGGATAATAAACATCCCTATATATATCCAATGAAAGGTTTAAATTATGTTATTAGAGCATGCAAAGAACAAAAGACAAGCCCAAACAAGCACAAAAATGTTTACAAGATGAGTACATAAGCATTGCATTAAAAGTACATAAATGACTTTCACCAAGTTCACTTGATTATCATTAATCATGAAGTAAAGCCAATTGACATGTTTCTATAAAAGGCCTTGTATCTAACTATTCAAAATATCAAGATGAATGAAACCTAAACTCGTTTAAAAGATGAATAAATTGATTTCTTGTATTGTTATAATTCACATACAAAATGGATGATGCTCCTTCCATTATGGGTTCTAGATAGGGATTGATTATATGGTTTTACCAATGTCTTGCAGATAACCATTGGTGATTTACCCATGACTTTCTAAGTCATAAATAGGTGATCTAACCATTACTCCATTGAAAAGGCGTACCAACCGCAAGATCCTCCCTAGAAGTGTAGGGGTCTAGGGAGGACTTGATGCACAGAACCTTAACCCTATATTGCAAAGAGAAGCTAAAGTGCTTTGAAGCATGATGCTAAGATTGCAGTAGTCCTCTCAAAGTTATTACGAAAAATGAAGAAAAAAAAGATGAATTTTTGCTTTTGTTAAACTGTGAAAAGTAAAAAAGAATGGAGATACTTTACTAATTATAAGAATGTTCCCTAAATCAGGATGAGTTCTGATTTCAAATGGGTTAAGAATCAATTAACAAAGGACAAAAAACAAAATAAACAAACCTACAGAAGTTTCTACAAATAATTTCCATCAATACAAGAGTGATGCTTCCTTAGGCAATCAGCTTACAGGACTTCACATTTGCAATACTGGATCATCATGCAAAGATTTTTTGTTTTTTTTATCGCCACTATAGGTTGAGAAACTTATTTAGGAAGCTTTTAAGAGGGTCATGGCTGTCATATATTAGACCAGGGCGGGGAATCCATCCTTGCATAATTACATACAAACTATGTATGTAAATAGTTGCATAAAAACCAGAACGAATGAAAATACAAATGGATATATGTATTTATGCATATATACACAAAATATTTTAGGGGAATTTACATACATAACACACAACTATTATGTATTATATATCTAGCACCTAAACTCTCATATTTACATGCATATCCCACTCAAATATTTAACATCCCATTAAAAATACAACCATCATTATCTTTTTTTTTTAATGAAATGCACATTTTCATGCATATTTTTATGACAACAAAGTATTGAAAGTGTAAATATCAAACATGACGTGTTAGATATTTAAGAACATAAAAGTTGTCTGGTATGTATGTGAATTTCCCAATATTTTAATCTAAACTCAAGCTAGGTTGAGTCAATCCAAGTTAAAGTTTGGTCAGACCAAGCTCATTACTTAGGTCATAGATTTTAAGAATAGTAAAAAAAATGATAATAATAATAATTTTTTAGCAATGTATGAGTTAAATTAAGCTAGCAATATTCTATGCTAATTTTAAAATAAAATTTTATTTTTCTAACGTTTAAAGTATGTAGCTTAGATAAACAAAGTTTGCATTAATCTAAAGTTGCATATAGAAAACATACATGCCATATGAGCATTCATATTTTTATCCTAAATTTAGAGTGAAAAACATATCGTGCACGGTTTTTGCACTCAATATTCTGCTGTATTTCAACCATATTATTGATTAAAAAATTTAAATTAAACAAATGTATCAGAACTCATTTACACATGATCCATATTTTGCTAATCAAGCTCCTATGATCAAAAGGAAGATAATTGAATAGGGACATCAGATAAATTATTAACGAGGCTAACTTGGTTAGATCGGAAACTCTTATTAGGTATTGAAGCGCCATTAGATGGCAAGAATAAAAAAAACAAATAGCAAATCAGTACGAGTAGAAAGGCTACAGTACTGCGTTCCGATAAGGACAAGGGTTCTGCATTGCATTAAATCATCTCTCAATCCTATAACAGCGTGCATAATAAGAAATTAGCANTTATCCTAAATTTAGAGTGAAAAGCATATCGTGCACGGTTTTTGCACTCAATATTATGCTATTAAATTAAACAAATGTATCAGAACTCATTTACAAATGATCCATATTTTGCTAATCAAGCTCTTATGATCAAAAGGAAGATAATTGAATAGGGACATCAGATAAATTATTAACGAGGCTAACTTGGTTAGATCGGAAACTCTTATTAGGTATTGAAGCGCCATTAGATGGCCAGAATAAAAAAAACAAATAACAAATCAGTACGCGTAGAAAGGCTACAGTACTGCGTTCCGAGAAGGACAAGGGTTCTGCATTGCATTAAATCATCTCTCAATCCTATAACAGCGTGCATAATAAGAAATTAGCATCGCGATTGGAAACACGAAAGAACAAGGAAAATGACAAGAAGACCAAAAACAATACTACATTAAAAAAAACGTAGCTGAGCAATTTTTGCCAGAGATATTTCTGGTACTAAGAAGATTTGAAAAGTAAAAAAAAAAAAACTCTTCTCCGTCCACACAAAAATTCCACTAAAATTATATGTAAAGAATAATATCAATTTCATGAGTAAAATACTAAAAGAAAAATCAGTGCAAGCAAATTATATATTTGTACACGGAAAATGTTTCAACACAAATCTCAAAATAATTCGAAGACCTAAGAAAGAATGATGTGACAAATGTAAGCCCTCTGGAAAGCGACCCAGCNGTAAATAATAATATCAATTTCATGTGTAAAATCCTAAAAGAAAAATCAGTGCAAGCAAATTATATATTTGTACATGGAAAATGTTTCAACACGAATCTCAAAATAATTCGAAGACCTAAGAAAGAATGATGTGACAAATGTAAGCCCTCTGGAAAGCGACCCAGCATACCACAAGACTGATCAGCTTAAGCTAGCTAGAGATCATCTGAACCGATTCAACAATACATGCCCAATTGACTCATACTTATGTTGGAGGTAACCGAGGGTTCCCTCGGGATATCATGGAGTCACGTGCTTCGACCATCCTCAATGTGATCTTTTCGCCCAAACACTAAACTACCCATCGAATTACGATGACTCACATCTACTAATAGCCTAGTTTTACTTAGCCGATGACGGGAATTTAGGGTTGATGTCCAAATCAATACATCCGACTAGTAGGCTTGCACTGACTGAATCAGTCCTACCGACTAGCTTCAGAAATTCAACCGATCGGCGCTACCTAAAGGATCAATTGGTCGATGGTCCCTATCCAGTTAGTCGATTGGCAGCAGTAATCGCTTCACCTCGCTGACCCAGACGGTCGAGCAGAAGAACAGTAAGGCCCTAGTCCCAAATGAGTATAATCCTTAGAATAACTTGTAGGTTCTATTTAAATAGGGATATAAATATAACTTCAACTCTTGTACCCCCATGTCTATTAATAGGGGATCATTTCATGAATAAAAGGTTACACAATCTCCTCATTTGACTGATAATTTGTGCACTCCACTTTCTCTTTTTCTCTCTTCCTTATGTCCTACGCTATATTTCTTAGGTGTGATTCATAGGATAATCTTGGATTCAACATGTTAAAGATGTGGTGAGCATCGATCGTGCTAGCAACAAGAAGATGATCAACACATTAAGAAGAAACTCAATAAACAGATACAACAAACATATAGGGCACAAGGGAGTTTGAGCAACAGATTTTGGGGTTGAAGGATGAAATGATGGATCGAATGGTGGAAGTCAAACGAGACGTGGTTGAAAGGGTTAGAGAGCCAAACCCCCAGGAAGCACCGACGCATAACGACAGGAGAGCCCCTCTAATTCTTGAAAAGGAAACCGACTCCTAATACCAGGACAGTGTTTGGTTGGCGCATGTCGACAAACAGTGTTTCAGGCTAGCTGAGGTTCCCTGCCAGTTGAAGAATGTCTTTTTCTCGACAAATTTTCGATGTTGAGCCTCCCGAGAAGTTCAAGGTTCCCTCGTTGAAACCTTACAAGGGTGGTCAAATTGATCCGACCAACTATCTTTCCTCTTTCGAGTAAACTAATTGTTTATTGAAAATAACAGACGCGTTGAAGTGTCAACTGTTCTACACCACGCTGAGCGATTCTGCTCTCAAGTAATTCAATGGATTGTCGACGACAGGAATTACTTCTCCAAATTCAAGAGAATGTTCACAGCGCAGTTTGTTAGAGCTCAAAAGCCGATGAAAACTCACAAGCCTTGTGGCAAATAAGGCAAGGCTAGAACGAGAGCCTCAACACGTTCATAACCCGATTCAAAAAACAGATGTTGAAGGTGTGGGATTTGGAGCCCATCGTCGCTCATGCAACCATAGCTTAAGGGCTGAAGGATGGATCATTCTTGTACGCTCTCCGGTTGCAGCGACCAAAGACACTAGTTGAGATGTTGGAGCTAACCAACAATCATATCTCGGCTAAACAATACAACACTATACACATGTTCGTCCCAAAAAGAGTCTTCTGCCCATTATCCGCAAAAAAGGGTCGCTAGGGAGGACTCACGTACAACCGTCCTTCTGTGATATGAAGACAATTGATCGCTCTGCGACAACAGGGGGCTGATAGTAGGGGTGTAAACAAGCCGAACACGAGCGAGTCCAGGATCAACTCATGTTTGAGTCGTTAAAAAATACCATTGTTCATGTTCGCCTCGTTTATATTTTGAACACAAAAAGTGTGTTCGTGTTCTGCTTGTTTGCTTAACGAGCCGAACAAGAGCTGTTCGCGAACAAAGAATTATTTTGACAACCCTAATCACGTAACCGCAGGATGTTAAGAGTTGGGGCAAGATTTAACTTTTATGATTTATAATAAAACATTATATAAATATAATTTAAGATATTTTTATTCTAAATTATTTGATTATAAATCATTGTAGCATTGTAGTCAATTATGTTTTTTAAAAATACTACTCATATATATATATNTATTTCGAGTTAAAATGAGTCAAACATGAACGAACAAATCTTTATTCGTGTTCAGCTCATTTATATATCGAGCAAAAAAAAAGTTTTCATATTTGGCTCGTTAACTTAACGAACGAATTGAAGAAGAGTTTCTTAATGAGTCGAACACCAGCTATTCATGAACAACGAGTTGTTTTGACAGTCCTAGACAAAAGCAACGGTCAAAGAGGACAGAATCGACGCCTTGACCAGCAGCCGGCTTGATAAGACAAGCGTCCGACCGATTATCATGGAACACCTGGTGTCTCCTTTGAGGGTCTCAATGGTTGAGAAAGTTGAGGTCATTAAAAAATGAATATTTTAAGAAGCCGCCTCTGATGAAAACTAGAGCTTTCCTTCGGGACACAAGAAAGTAACGCGCCTATCATCATAACCACGGGCATGATTCGGAGGAATGCATACTCCTATGCAGCCTGATCGAGGTATTAATTCGAGATAGCAAGCTCAAGGAATTTGTGGCGCCTAGAGCAGCCACCCGGAGGTGGGGAAAAGCTCCAATCAAGGAAATCTCCAATAAGCCAGACAGAGAGAACGCCATCCACAACGTAGTGGTGCTGACAATTTTTGGAGGGGATGATATTCGTCCCGACAGGCAAACCATAAGAGGTCCCGATCGAGAGAGTTGTGTGCAGTGCCTTTGCTCCTAAGCGCGGCAGCCGCCCACTGATCACCTTTACTGACGCGGACCTGTCCACAAAGGGGAACTCGTTCAACGACGCAATTTTCGTTACAGCCTTAATAAGTAAAGACCATATTGGTAACATCTTGTTACACTGGCAAATTCGTGAATATTTTGTTTAAATCAATGTTTGACAAAATGAGTCTGTCAGCCAACTGATTGATTGCACCAACCAGCCTCCTCTACCATTTTTCTAGAAAGAGAAAAGGGGCCTTGGGAATAATTCCTCTTGCAATCACTTGGGGGGAAGGTGACAAACTATTTACCTACACCGAAGATTTCATGATGGTGAACTTGCTCCTGACCTACAATGACATATTCAGGCGGTCGCTTCTGAACTACTTTAAGGTGGTTTTCTCGAAGTACCACGTCGCAGTAAATTTTTTGAGAGATGGAGAAATCATCACCGTCATGGGGAATCTGAAGCAGTCGCGGACCAGCTATCTCCGAGCAGTAAGCAGTGTAGAACAAGAGCTGCTCAATTTCACCAATCAGCATGAAGGTGGTCCCAAGACAAGTGAGATCGCCCAACAAATTTCTATTGTCGAAGGGGAAGATGGTATATTCTTTCTAATAAGTGAGAATTTTGATAAATGAGCCAAAGAGGAACTGATCTAGGCCCTAAGAGAGCATCGGGACGTTTTTGCCGGTTAGTCACCGAGATGTCGAATATAGCAATCAATGTAGCCTGCCATTTAATGCCAACCCTTCTATTCTACTGATGAAGCAAAATAAGAGGTTTTCAGCTATGACTTTGGTTGGGCAGATTCGAGAGTGGTGCTAAACTAAAGGAGGTTGGCTACATTTGAGAGGTGCAGTTCCCAACCTGGGTCTCCAATGTGGTGATAGTGCAGAAAGCCAACAATAAGTAGCGGGTGTGTGAATATTACCAACTTGAACTTCTCTTGCCAGAAAGATAGTCACCCGCTACCAATGATTGATGCTCTAGCGGACTCTACGGTCGACTATTCTATAATGAGCTTTCAGAATGCTTTTCCAGCTATCATCGAATCAAAATGCACCTGGACGACACAGAAAAAAATGTCTTAATTACTAGTGAGGGTTTTTATTGTTATAATGTAATGTCATTTGGGCTTAAAAACGTCGGAACTATCTACCAATATCTTATAGATGTAATTTTTTTTAGTTAAAAGGATAAAAACATTAAACTGTATGTGGATCATGTGACAGTGAAGAGTCAGTCAGTCGAACAACATATTAATAATTAAAAGAAACATTCCAAAACCCTAGAAAATATAACATAAGATTAAATCTATTAAAATGAGATTAAGTCCGTTAAAATGCGCATTTGGAGCCTCAACTGGCAATTTTCTCGACTATCTCTTGACGCCTAAAGGTATAAAAGCCAGTCCGGAGAAGGAACAGACACTAATCAACATGTCGTCCCCATGGAAGCCAGTCGGATGACCGTTTTTCAAAATGTTAAGGGAAACAAAAGGCTTCGAGCAGGCGGAAGGGTACGAGCAAGCATTCTCGAAACTGAAAGACTCCCTGACGACGTCACCACTCCGAAGTCCCAAGTCGTGCAAAGAATTCTCTCTAGAATTGGGAGTGGGACATGAGGCCATTAGCTTGGTACTCATTTGGGAGGAGTTGGGGAAACAATTCCCTGTTTAATACATCAGGTTTCCAATAATAGAAAAACTGATGTTTGCTTTGATTATTTCAACTTGCAGACTCATACTGTAATTACAGACGCATCTGATCTGGGTTATCACTGATCATCCTCTCAAGTTTGTACTCACTCAACCGGAGCATTTCGGTCGACTTCTCAAATAGATCGTGGAGTTGAGCAAGTTCAACCTCTCCTATGTACCCCGAACAACAATCAAGGCTCAAGCGATAGCAAATTACTTGTAGAATTTTTTCGAGCCATGTGAGACGAACGAAGGAACCATACCAACCGACAGAGTTGGATGATGCATATCGATGAAGCTTCAAATCATGCAGGCGCGGGACTCAAACTTGCTTTGTGACCAAAGAGCCCGTCTATCACTTGATAGCAATAGAGTTTGACATTACCAATAACCATACGGAATATGAAGTTTTAATTTTCAAATTATGTATTGCCCATGAAATGGGCACCCAGAACCTCCTTGTGAGGTCAGAGTCACATTTAGTTGTGAGTCAAGTAAATGGAGAATTCAAAATCAGGGATAAAATGCTAATGCAATACTTGATCAAGACAAAAGTGAAAATTGGGAAGTTTGTCAACTTTAAAATTGAGCACGTCTATCGGAAGGAGAATCGAGTAGCCAACCTCCTCTTTAAGTGTAGTCGCCTAAGGTAAGAAGCAACTCCGAAGGTGATCCAGCCGACCACTCAAGAACCTGAAATAATGGAGGTAGAAACCAAAGGAGTGAAGGGTTGGATGGATTTCTACATCAACTGCTTGGAGATCGAAAAATTACTGAAGAAGTTGTTGATCCAAGGAGATTCAAAATTAAAGCGCTTCAATATCTCATGAATGAAGGAAGTCTTTTCCGAAAGTCAGCTACTTCTCTTTACTTGAGATGCATAAAGGAAAACGAGGCGGAAGATATCCTTCGTGGCGAGTGTGAATCTCACTCTGGAGGAAAGCATGGAGCACATAATTCAGCAACAATGCTACTTTTGGCCAACAACAATTTTCCTTGTTGTCGTTGACTACTTTTAGAAGTAGATCGAAGCAAAAACACTTGTCGGATTAGTACGAAAGTTGTCAGGAATTTCATCTGAAAAGATCTCATATGTCGCTATGGGTCACCACTTGTCATCATAAACAATAAAAGGACGTAGTTCGCTGACCAAGTGGTGAAGGATCTTGTCAAAGCAAGGAGAAAATCCCGAAGTTCACCTCGGTGCATCATCATTAAACGAATAGATAAGCGGAAGCCGCCAACAAAATCATCTTGTACCGATTGAGAAAGAAAGAAGCGAGGGGAAATTGGGTAGAATTATTTTCATCGGTTTTGTGAGCCATTCAGACAACTCCTAACAACGACCAAAAAGACTCTGCATATGTTGTCGCACAAGATGGAAGTCACGTTGTCGATCGAATATAACCATCAATGTCAGCAGGTCATGACAGCTTCAGCATTCGACAAGGAAAACCTAGCTAACTGGCAAGAAGCGAACAACGAAGAGATAATGCTAGCACTCGACTTGGTAAAAGAAAATCGAGCACAACCAATCCAGTGATAAGAAGAGATCAAAAGGCGCAGTGCACGCTGCTACAACCGCCACGTTTGAGTGAAAGCATTTGCCCCGAAGATCTCGTTCTGAAGAAAGCCGATCTAGAGGTACGAGAACAAGTGATCGGCAAAATGGACCAAATGTGGACAAGATCATTCATTGTCCAAAAGAAGATAGCCCCAAAATATTACAAGTTAAAGACGTACACAATAAAATAAGTCCCACGCACGTTAATGGCGGACAAACTTAAACAATTTTTTTCTTAAAAGCATTCTTTGTATCAAAAATGATATAGGCGGTTTCATTCCATGACGTGTACATGTTTTATGAAAACATAATAAAAACATTGCTCGGCTAATTATTAAATTTTAAGTACGACTAATGCTCAGGGAAATGAGAATTCCTGATGACCTAAATATGTCCTACACTTAGGACATCATAACCAACTAACAAAATCGATATTGACACAAGATATCTGATCGATAAAATTTATTTCAAAATATGAACGGCGCAAAAATTCTGATCGGTATCACCTCGAGGCTTGATCGGCAGCGACAACTAACGTCTGACCGGCAAGCCGCATAAAAATTGACTAACGCCAAACATCGAAAATCTTATCTCCTAGCTCAACACAATTCTAGCCCTGGAGAGGGTTCCTCACTCATTAACGACAAGACCAACATTGAGTGGCGCACAAAGTCATCATATCGACGAGTCATGGGGGCTACTCCCGCAAAGGTAGCAACAAGATGTACGTCTAATGAAAGGTGGTCTGTCCGAGGTGCCTACTTAAACCGAGCAAAATAGATATGGAGGGTGTAAGACTTTAGTCCAGAAATCTATACAAATCAAAACCGACAAAAAACATCTTAACACCAAACGCTTCCCAATGACCAACATCACAAGCAATCGAGCGGTAGAGTAAAATACTGTAAAAGTAAAATGACAATGGTATAGAAGTGAGAGAAAGTCTTTCCATTATGAAAAAATTTATACAAGTTTTTCTTCCATAACTGTATAATTTTATCGGCTATGGCCGCGTAAGGGTACGTTTGGGAGGCTTATTTACAGCGGTGGCGTTTTCAGCATTTTGAAAACGCCACCCGCCTATTTGAATTTTTCGTTTTCGATGTGTTTTAAAAACATCATTTCCGTCATTCTATTAGACGCGAATAACGGGTAGGACCCCGCGATCCGCGTTTCATTCGATCGAAAAACAAAATACGCCCTTGTGCCTCACACCCTCATAGAGCTCTGCCCTAAGCGTATCACCCGACCCCCTCTATCTCGTTCACTTCCTCCCTCGCTATCTCATCTGCTTCTCCTCTCGGACGCTCGGATGGACAGATACCTCCCATCCGCCCGTCTCTCGATTTCTTCCTGGTATTTTCCTTCTCCTCTCAAATGCTCGAATCCAGGATTTTTCTTGCCTTGCTTTATTTTTTCCCTTCTTTCTCAGCATCTTCCGATAGGAGAGATGCTGCAGATAGCCCTTAAAACTGGAATGCTTTCAGTTTTATTGCAGGATGTATACTTTTTTTATGGGATTGAAAATTTAGAATCGCAAGCAGAAGTTCAAGATTGTATCCTTTTTATTCAGCTGCCAGAGAAAGTTCTAAGCCAAGTTAGCTTTTTCTGTTTACATACGTTTGATGAAGCTCTGAGAATTCTTTACCTTTTCTGTTTACATACATTCCAAATTGGCCTTTTTTTGTTCAAAATTGTATCTTTACGGTCTTACATACAATTTAACTCTTACGGCAATTGGTAGAATGTGTTCTCTGAAAATTTTGCATTAGAAGCACTTAAAAATCCATTAGAAGTTGCTACTGATTTGATTCTACAATTGAGTAAATTTTTGGGTTAACTGTAAGATATATTGTAGGACGAGACTCAGGTTTCATCCTCTTATAAGAAGTAGAAAAGTTTTTATATTGATATATTAGTTTGTTTTCTCATGTAGAGAGAATGTGTTCACTGTTTCTTAAATACAAAGGGGTGTTTTTATCACAAATTTTTGGGAAAATTGATATTCACTAAAGAAAAAAAATTATCAAAATGGAGAAGTTAGAGTTTCCAACATTTTTTATTGAGTAAATGAACAGAGCAAGAATAGCCAGAGGATGCTCTGCATACTCAAACTTCTCTTTCTTTCATGGGTGAACAAATGGAATCTATGGGAAAGGTAAAGCTTTTGTTTTCTTTTAGATAACATTCTTTCAAATTAATTATATTTTAAATTAGCAATCATAATTGTAATAATTTTAAAAAATTGAAGTTAAGAAATTTTCAACTTTTGTACTCTACATTTTTCTTAAATGATATTCATTTCACTCATTTTAAACTTGGAAGGTTTACATAACATTTAATTTTAATGTATTCTTGTCTAGTACCTGTACTTCAATTTGGAAGATTTAAATAACATGACTTCTTTTTTATTTAAGGCTATGTTATTTTTTCTATTGCTGCATAACACAATATTATTGTTGTTGCTCTTTTTAACTATAAATTCTTCGTATAGTTCCAACATGGCTAAGACGAATCAAGGGGGGCCGTCAGCTATGTGGGATATAGAAGTTACAAATATTTTTCTCAATCTCTGTATTAAAGAAATTGAACTCGGAAATAGGCCAACCACATATTTTAACAAGGAATATTGGCAAAATATTGTGAAGAGGTTTAAAGAATTGACGGGAAGGGATTACGACAGGCTCAAATTTAAAAACAAATTGAATCAATTGAAAAATGAATGAAAAATTTGTAAGGAGCTGAAACGTGGATATACTGGGTTGGGTTAGAATCTCATTAAACTAACAATCGATGCTCCGAATGAATGGTGGGTTAAGACTTTAGAGGTAATATTTACATTATACATTTTGTTTATTCTGAAAAAATATTTTGGTTTAACAAATAAACCCTCTAAACCCCCTTCTCAAAACAATATTACAGCCAATGTCGACAGCGAAAAAATATAAGCAGCGTGAAATTGAGCCGGACTTTGAAGATAAACTTGACATAATGTTTGAGAGGGTTGTCACGACGGGAAAATATGCATTCAACTCTAGTGAGATGGGGTTTGCCGACATACCAGATGACTTGTCACTTGAGCAGGAGACAGCTGACGAAGAAGTGCGTAGTATTAACCAGAATGAGATGGGGGAGTCTAGTCAACTGTCAAAGAGGTCCAAGCTTGGTAAGACGAAAGAAAAGAACAGTTTTGTGAAAAACTTATTCGATCGATTCATTGATGCTTTTGCAGCTCCACCACTTGCTCTTATTGAAGTTTTGGATTGGAGCTTTGGATTTTCTTCCTGAAGTAGTTGTCAATATGCGATTTCATCCAAAGTGTGTAAAAAAACTTAAGGATCCTACACATAGGCAAATATTCATGGCGTTGCGACCCGAATTGCGCGTCAAATATTTGCATGTTTTGGTGAATGAATGAATTTTTTTTTATATGTTGATCTTTGTCGCTTTTTTTTATTAGGTACTTCTAAATTAGTCTTTTTAATATGTTCATGTTTGTAGTCTTTTTTTTGTTATGTACTTTTAAAATCTGTTATTTATTTTTCAGAATATACGTTTTTAATTTGTTGTGTGTTTTGTAGTCCTTAATGTTTTCATTACTTATTTTTGTTGTTATTATGTCTTATTAAGATATAGACTTCAGTATTGCTGACAATGATGAACTGAATGACTCTGAAAAACCTTCAGAATTTGTGGTTGGGTTTTTATTGCCTGAGGATGAGATAGACTTTAATGAATTTGAAATTCATGACGGTGAAGGTGTGGTCGAGATGTTTGCTTTGAGAGAGTCTATCGCAGATGCTATCTGTGACAGCTGATCCACCAAGGTTTATTTATTTATTAGACTATAGGTTTATTTTCGTATGCATTTTGTTTTGTTTTTTTTTTTTTTGAATCTGACAATTGGTTTTTTTTTTTTTTTTTTGCAGCTATAGCAACATGAGTTCCAGGATTTTGGGACCAACGGAGTTGTCTTGTGTTACTGTGGACTGCCAACTCTGTTACCCACGTCACGTCAACCTCACAACAGTGGGAGACAGTTCTACGGTTGTCACAAGGGCATTTGAACTCGTTGCGGTTTCTTCTGTTAAGCCAACAATCCGACATATTGCACTGCGAACAGTGATCGGGATACGATTATTTCTCATGATGACAATGCAGCTGAAGACAAACGTATGCAGCGTTTTAAATTGAATATTATAATATTTTTCATTGTAGTTGTAATTGTATTTATTTTTATTACATTTCTTTTGATACTCACGAGAGTGTGAGCACTCTATGTTATCATTTTGAATTTATTTGTAATGAATTGCGACTTCTGTTTTATTTATTTCTATGTTCATACAGTTATGTTGGAAACATGTTCGCTAAACAGAGGCAAAATGATCATTTATCCAACAGCAGATGCCAATAAGTTATTTTGCATAAGCTCCCCCAAACAACAAGCTAGTTTATCCTGATAATTTGTAGATTATCAGATTGTCAGGATAATATTTTTATCAGCAGATTATATATAATCTGCATTTGCCCCAAACAAACCTTAAAACAAACAATTTCTTCATAAGTAAAAGCATAAAGACAGAGAGAGAGAACCTAAGCAGTTGTTGGCCTGCCGTCGCTGACACCTCAATCTCGGACCGCTTCTGCAAATTCTTCGTTGTCGTCCTCTGAGTCAGAGAGGTGGCAAACTGCTTCATGTCCACCCACTTGAGCTCGACCAAGCCCTCTTTGACAAAACGATCGACGTCTAAGGAGATGCCCACCTGGAATAGCTAGGAGAGCCCCTCAATGTGTACTCCTCATCGGTCACCATCTTGGTCGTCGTTGTATCAACCTCTCATTCTCTTTCTCCAAGGCTAACATGATTTCCTCATGTCCACCTTATTTCATTCGCCCGGTTCTCAGTCAATAACTTTAACCTCTTCTCAGCTCGGACTGCCCTCTACTCCATTTCTCATATTCGGGTGAGCGCCTCGACCATCCTCCGCTCAACGACAGTATTTTTTTTCCTCCATTTGTCATGAGGCCTTCAATTGAAAGTGGGCACTCGTCCACACCATCAAGTGGTACCAGTCGCCGAGCCGGCAAAGGTCCAGGCCATACAGCCTCTTCAGGAACTCCTTGAAGGAGTTAGATCAGACCACCTCTGCCAGAAGGCACGAGTACTCTTCCGCAGTCAAGACTACCTTGTCAAAGCGCCCGACAGAACTTCACCAAACATTAAGGTCCTCCTCCGTAGAAGGAATCCACTTTGGAGGAGAGCCCTTGCATTTCAGTCGAGAAGGAGGCAATGGGGAGACGTCCTCGGCGTGAGCTTCTCCTTCCCGGCAGTCGATGGCTTCCTCCTAGTGCTCCAACTCTACCTCACCATCAACCTCGGTACCAGATTTCGACAAAGGGATGGGTGATGGTCGGCTCGCCTCACCTCTTGACTTGGTGTCGAGGAAGCCAGCGTCGTGCAGCTTGGCTACTTCTTCCGCTCCGGCCGGAGACGCCTCCTCCTCTTCCTCCCCACTCAACCGAAACAAACTCAGCGTTTTGGGAGAGAGCCTTCTCAGCAAACTCTAGAATTTCCAACAACATTAAATTTCTTAACAACCCCCCATAACTAAAATCATTACATGCGCAACAGAAACAAGATATCAAGATCCATACAAAGGCAACAAGTACAAATAGTACAAAAGGGAGAAAGGGATAGTCATTTTGAACCTTGGCTGGAATTCCAGAACTTCCACAAGCTTATCTCCGTTGCGATCGTTCCACTGGACCTTCTTACTCCCACTCCTCTGCCTTCTCCCCTTCATTCCACCTTTCCTCAATGAAGGCAATAGAAGCGATCTCGTCTCCCCATGATCTTCCTTCCCCTTACCCATCCCTTCGTTAGAAACCACAACGGATGATGTCTTATTCCCATCACAGATTCTTGCATCATTTTTCCCGACATCCATCTGCCCCTATCACAAAACCTAGGGTTCCAGGCATCAATCTACCCTCAATAATCGCAAAAACTAATCAGTCGTGAACACCACAAATCAAATCCAACGAGGGAAACCTCGGCCGAGAACTATATACTAATCGGAATCCTAATCTTATCAAAGACACGAAAACATCCCTCAATACCCTTCGTCCTCATTACAGTTTTCAACGAGTCGGGGCCCTTCGGTCAGTCATCAACCCAATCTAATGTCTAGACTTTCATTTTACATATATATACCTTCTTATTTTTGCATGTTTTGCACGAGATGATCTATTTTATTACATTTTTTAATTAAATAATGAGAATTTTCATGTGATATAAAATTTTGGGTGTTATAAATATAAAAAGATAAATTTTATATGTTTGATATGCAAATATATAAGAATTGGGTGACATGTATAGATGCCCCAATATATATGTTTTAAAGTAGCATCATGCGGTACGACGACATGCGATGGAAAAAATGAGTTCAGTATGGCTTTCAAAAAGGCTAGTCATTCATGGATGAGCTAACTTGAAGCGTGTGCTAGATTCATTTGTTGCGTAATTGAGTTATTATTAAATGCTTATTCGAAGTGTATTTTTCTAAAAAGTCAACACAAATAGAGACTTATTCAATTATATTCAACTTTTTATTGGCTCAAATTAAAATATTATTACATTATTATTATTTTACACACACGCGCACACACGCATAAATATATTGTTGAATATGAATTTGTCTTGGATCACATCTGAAGGGATTAGAGCGTTAGAAATAAGAGAGAGAGAGAGAGAGAGGAGTGTGCTGCAACTTGCCCCTCTGAGACAAATTAGGGTATTTTTGAATTCTTATGACCTTTTTTATGTAATCAATTTTTTTTTATACATGGGGGAAGGGAGCGAGCCCAATAAAGGAGATTCATCTTCCATGAAATAACCTTCTATTCATAGCAGAGGGAGTAAAGTGAAGGAAAATTACATTTTTAAACCTGCTTTTAATGAGGGTTGTATATGTTAGTTTGGTTATTTTACATAAGTGAGCTCGTGGCTCGGCTATCTTCAGGCTCGTTTCGACTACTGGTTGTCTTGACTTTTAGTCGTCCTGACTTCGCTTCTGATAATCTAGACTTTCGGTCGTCTAGTCTTTTGGTTGTCTAGTATTTTGGTCATCCAGACTTTTGACTTTTAGTCATCCTGAATTTTGGTCATTTGGATTTCTAGACATCCAAAATTATGGTTGAGGGTTGTCCAGACTTTTGGTCGTCCGAACATATGGTGTCTAGACTTTTAATCGTCTGGTCTTCTCATTGTTCGAACTTCTGGTTGATCAGACTTTTGGTCATCTCGACTTCTGGTTGTAAAATCTTATGGTTGTCTGCACTTCTAGTCATGCAAACTTTTGGTCATCTGGTCTTCTACTTGTCTAAAGTTATCGTCATCAGGACTTCTGGTTGTTCAGATTTCTAGTCGTATGAACTTCTAGTCGTCCCTGAAGGATTTAATCATATACTATTTATGTGTACATATTTAGCTCATTGATTCTCTCATCTATTGAAGACAAAGCTGATATAAAAATTAGAAAATTTAATGCAAAAAATGCAATCACAATGATTCATTAATTGAACTCCCATAATTTTAGTATAATTTGCACTCTTTTTCTTCAACTTTGAAGTGTCCTAAGGCCTTCAGGTCGAGCCCTGGTTAGCATTGTCGGTCGGCCAATTTGTCATGGTTCTTGGCTTCATTTGGACTTCTACGCATCCAGTCTTAATGTGGTATGCAACTTAAAATTTTTATTTTTTGAACACTTTCAAAGAAGTGTTGATATTTTTATAAAATTTTCATTTTGGGAAATAAAGTAAAACTCTTGATCAACTTTTATCTTTGTTTACCTCCATCAATATTTTATTTTTTCCTACGATATAAGCTCGTCCTCCGATGATTGATGTATCTGCTTCTCTAATACTGTTTTTGATCGATTTAGTTGTGTTGTGCTGATCAAATGTCTTACATAACATATTAGCTTTTAATTAATTTTTTGCTAATAAAACGCCCTGTGTCGTTGCTGGACTTTTAATGAATCACTGCAAGGATCAAGTTTTACACCTCTTATGTTTCAATTGGTCAGTTGGGTCATCGCTTCGAACTGGTTGCACCGTATGCCAACAAATTAAGCAGATCTTGGTGCAGCCTTCGCGGGGATAATTGTCGAGACTTGTTGCCGAAGTGATCTGCTCAGTACTCTTCTTAGAGCTTGTTACTATTATATAGGGAACCACCTCTAGCGTTTTAATCTGAGACATGTGTGTTATTGATGCTTGAGAATTAAGGGTCAGTTTTTTTGTGTTTTAATGCATCATTGTCGGTCAGTTTGGATGCTCTTTAACAATCGACGTCTTGCATTGCTATTTGTTTTACTTACTCGAGTTCGAGCTACCCGAGCTTTAGTCAAGTTTTAATGATCCCTTGTGTCAGCTCCTCTAATTTTCTTAGCAATGGTTGAAATTATAGTCGTTTGGACTTCTGATTATTAAGATTTCTAGTTGTTGGAGCATCTGGTCATCCATTTCTAGTTGTTGGAGCATCTGGTCATCCCCAACAATCGATGTCTTGCATTGCTATTTGTTTTACTTACTCGAGTTCGAGCTACCCGAGCTTTAGTCAAGTTTTAATGATCCCTTGTGTCAGCTCCTCTAATTTTCTTAGCAATGGTTGAAATTATAGTCGTCTGGACTTCTGATTATTAAGATTTCTAGTTGTTGGAGCATCTGGTCATCCCCGACTTGTGGTCGTCCGGATTTTTAATTGCCCAGACCTTGAGTTGTTTAAACTTAAGGTCGTCTAGACTTTTGGTCATCTGGACTTCTAGTTGTCTAGTTTTCCGTTCATCAAAACTTTTTGGTCATATGTACTTTTGACTTTTGGTCATCCTAATTGTGAGTCATTCTAGTTGCATTGATTGGGACTTGACCCGACCAAACTTAATCCTTGGTTATTCTTCTTATGCTACTTCTCTTCTTGTTGGTGGCATGGTCCACACTCACTGCATATTATAGAATGTTGAATCTGAGTTTGTCCTTGGATCACACCTCTTGATATTAGAGCGTTAAAAAGGAGACAAAGGGAAAGTGCGCCGCGACTTGCCCCTCTGAGGTAAACAAGGGTATTCATGGGCTACCATTTTATACAATTAAATATTTTTTATATATTGAGGAAGGGAGAGAGCCTAACAACGGAGATCCCTCTTACATGAAATGACCTTCTAAATATAGTGGAGCAAGTGCAATGAAGGAAAATTACATTTCTAAACCTAGATTACTAAGAGTTTTATAGTTTATTTTGGTCATTTTACATAAGTGATCTCGTCGCTTTGCTATCTTCAGGCTCTACCAGGCTGTTGGTCGTGCAGACTTCTGATCTTCTAGACTTTTGGTCATCCAGACTTCCAATCGTTTGGATTTCTGGTAATTCGTATTTATGATCGTTCGGAATTCCGGTCTTTCAAACTTCCAGAGCTTGGTTTATGGTTGTCTGGATTTCAGGGCGTCTAGACATGTGTTCATTGGGACCTCAAGTCTTCTGGACTTCTTGTACTCCCTTTGAGGGATTCAGTTGAACACATTTTCTGTGTACATATATCACACATGTATCACCCGAAAATCACTTGATCAAGCGTGGATGTTGATTGTTGGCATCAATTTTTGAGGTCGCAAGTGTAGGATCTCCGCTCAAGTGCTATGGAACATTGCTTGAGGCATGCATGGATGAGCACATGAGCCAAACACAAATAATTTTTTTTTTTTTAAATATAAACGAGCAACACAAAAACAATTGTATTCTTTAACGAGTAGAACATGAGCTCAGCCCATACTTACTTGTGTTCGGCTCCTTTACACCCTTACTAGCCACTAAAACTAAAGTATATCAAGTGCCTCCTCTCTTTAGTTGGCCGTAGATGCGTGCTCCACACCTAATATTTTCTCCTAAAATTGAGGCATAATAATGTTTAATATGACAATAATTTCGTAGATATTTTCCTTAGCATGGAAGCATTCTTCGTATTAAAAATTGATCAGATAATTTCTCCTACGATATTAGAAAATTTCAACATCAATTAACCACACAAACCCTAATTCCGAGCAAATCCAGCACTTCGTTTCAAAAACTTATTCCGAATTTCATTTATTGGCAGCCGGCCAATTTATTTTTGGAATTAAAATAAACTAAATTACAACACGACCCATGATAAAATCATAAAATTACATAAATTCAGAAAAATTTTTATACTGCCACGTCTCTTTTATTGTATTTTTGGGACATTTACATGCATACCACCCAATTCCTCTGATTTTAATTATTCTTTTTCTTTTAAAATTACACGACCCAATTCTTTAACATGGCATAAAAATATCATTGCTTTGGTATAAAAAGTAAAATGTGCTTTTTCATACGCAGATAAGAAGATTATACATTAAATTTAAAATTTATCTATTATATATGCAAATACATAGAAATTAAGTTGTATGTATATTGGGAATCACCGCCTTGGTATGATTCCAATAATTTTTCTATCACGTGTCGTGAATCTCAAGCATAGCATAGATCTCGATGAAATCTTTCAAGTAAGAATTATTTAAACTCTGATAAAAGTCATCCAGAGCTCTTATTTCAGCAAAGTTACTGTCCAACTAGCCGGCTCAACGAGATGGACACAACGATATCAAAATTAGTACAATCTGAGTCAGATTAGGCTCATATCAAGTCATGAAACCACTTTTGGAAGTTCTTTGGATGTATTTGGAAGGTCAAACAAATGTTGAATCTAGCAAGCCTATAGTCAAATCATGTTTCTCGGCAAGATGAATCCAACAAGCTCAAGTTCATTCAATTCTGACATTGTTAAGGTACTTGAATGTTCATCAAACGTTGTATGTCTAAAGGAAGCCCTACGAACCGTTTGATCAAAGTGATTCATATTCTTACATTAAATGCACCCAACACACTATGAATAGAGCCGAGGAAAACTTGAAATATGAGAAAAAGCTTGAAGATTTGAAAATGAGTTGAAGTCCAAGTCCACCGCGTTGATTGTAGTCGACCACCTCCAACCATTGTCGACCTCCCTAGGCGCATCGGTGCACGGGAAGATTTTGTGGTCCTTGATCCCATCCCTCACTTTCGCTTTTTTTTATTACGCTATTTCCTTACGATACAATTATAGAGGACGAGAGACTGATCGACCATATCTCGGACCATATCGAAAAGAAAGTTGAGCGATCGGTTCTGAAGTCGAACAGGTTGCCTCCCTAGGCGCGTCAGTGCACGGGAAGATTTTGTGGGCCTTGATCCCATCCCTCTCTTGACTCGCAAGACGCACTTGGCTCACCATAGAATAGATTGAGGGGGGTTCAAACTCCCATTGCCTGCTCTACAGCTAACTATCGTCGACTTCCACCGATCGCCGTCAACCACCGTCGCAAATTTCCGTTGACCACCGTCGACCGCCGTCGATCGTGACCAACCACCATCAACTATACACAACCAATCGCTATCGGTTGCCTCCCGTTCCAATCAAAAATTTCATCAGCACGTCGACATTGTAACTCGAAAAACTTAGTACTCCTTTCTCACCTAAGAGATAAGTGATTGCAACTATAATCAACTTTTTATAGTGAAATTCTTCATTTGAGTCAGATATTGTGGTTTTTCCTTTTTTGAGTTTTCTACGTAAAAACTAATGGTGTCATCATTAGTTGTTTTATCTCTTTTGACTATATGTTGAATCTTCGTACCACACTAAGACGATAATCTACTACTCTATTGCTGCACATTTTCTAGCATACATCAACACCAAAAGATTATAACATAAATAAGAAGAGACAAAGAGAGAGGGAGAGAGAGAGAGAGGGAGAGAGAGAGAGACTAAAGAGCTTAATAGTATTAGTAATATATCCTCCTGTTTTTTTCGCCTTGTCCTCTTTTATGTATTGCTGTTCCCATATTTATAGTTGATAGAAGTTGCATTATGAAATGTCAATAATGTTTGTGCAATTCTTTATTATTAGTTGGCAACAAAAGATAGTCTTACTATGATTGAATCTTTACTAATCGGATCTCCCCTTTGGTGGCTCCTAAGTTAGCGAACCATTCATCTATTTATCTATTCTCATATCTCATATTTATAACAGATAGAAATTACATTATAAAATGTCGATAACGCCCTTAATAGTCTCTAAAGATGGCCATTACTGTGGTCGAACCTTTACCATTCTGATATCGGTTTGGTGAGACAAAGAGAGAGGGAGAGAGAGAGAGACTAAAGAGCTTAATAGTATTGGTAATATATCCTCATGTTTTTTTCGCCTTGTCCTCTTTTATGTATTGCTGTTCCCATATTTATAGTTGATAGAAGTTGCATTATGAAATGTCAATAATGTTTGTGCAATTCTTTATTATTAGTTGGCAACAAAAGATAGTCTTACTATGATTGAATCTTTACTAATCGGATCTCCCCTTTGGTGGCTCCTAAGTTAGCGAACCATTCATCTATTTATCTATTCTCATATCTCATATTTATAACAGATAGAAATTACATTATAAAATGTCGATAACGCCCTTAATAGTCTCTAAAGATGGCCATTACTGTGGTCGAACCTTTACCATTCT
>JXCR01145766.1:314096-383526 GCA_002079205.1 Phalaenopsis hybrid cultivar
TTTAATAATTTAATAGTTACTTAATATTAATTTTATTTTTCTTATTCCGCTCTATCTAGTGATATTTTTTATGACATTTATTTTTCATTGTCTTACAAAATAATCAATTTTCTCATCTCCAAACTAACAATTATAATATTAGGTAGCCTTTCTTCTTAAATTGAGTTTCTAGTGTTAAATATTTAAATATATTTATTATTTTATGAGCTAATGAAATAAATTCATTATATTATAAATTTGCTTCATATTATTATGTGTAAGTATTATATATATTTTTTAATTTCAGGTTATTATATTTTAATGTTGTGTTCGATACATATTCATGTCCTTTATTTTTAATGCTAGGTGTGTTTAGTGTCCATGCCATATTGTCTGTCCTATATCTATATCAGAGACCACTGTACCTAATGCTTTTATTCATTTAATAAGTGCAATTTTAGATCTCATTTTTTCTACTTAAATTTAATATCAAAATTAAAAAAAGTTGTATGAACAAGATGCTTTTAAGTCCAAAAAACATATCTTTGCTTTGTTGAAGTAGATGTAAAGAAAACCAAACCAAACGAGTTTCTTAAGCAAATCAATGGCTGAATAGTAATATATGATTATAGCCGAGCAGCAAATTCTCTTAGAAATATTGGGACTGTAATAATTAATAGCAATAAGAGCTTCAGGGCTGTAGCAATTAACAGTAATAAGATCTGCAAGTCTGTAGTAGTCAGATCTTTGAGGAAAAAGATTTAAACTTACAAAATCAGAAATAAAGATGGTTTGTTATGGGGAGTCGAGGATAAACCTTGAGACAGATTGAGACATGCTTTGAAAAAAAAAAAGGCTAAAAAAGCTCATAAAATAGTAAATAATTCATTAATACACTATAGATTATCTACATATTATTTTAGTAATTATCATTACTATAAAATCATACAATAATAAAAAGAAAGCAAATCTCAAACTTAAACCTTAATCTAAAGTGAAAGTGTGAAAAAAACAAAGAAAGTGGCCGCTTAACATTCAAATACATTACAATGAATGGAATCTGCACAGTATTCACATTGAGTTGTAGATCTTTTCATACAAATTTGCAACCCTTCTCATTCACATCCCTTCCCATTGCGTTTTCTGTCGCTTGTAGGTTTTCTGTTGCTTGCTATTTGCTGAACAGCATACCTGTCAAGTTTGCTCTACTTTGCTATTCTATCTTAAAAATTTAACAGAGATGTAAATTATGGTAGGAATATCAAATAACAAGAAAAATGTTTTTTTAAATTTTTTTTAGATATCAATTTGACTCGAGCCGTGACTGCCTTGGCACTTTACCTTAGACAAAAATTGGCGCATGCCTCACTCAGCTTGTAAAAGCATAAGCATCGAGGCAGTTTCTGAGCGCTTTGAGGCATACACTTCAAAGCTACTTAAAGCATGCCGGGGAAACAGAAAACCGTAGAAAGGACAGCTAAGTATTTTCGATTTGAATCACAAGATTTTAGAACCATGCCTGTCATTAGGATTTACTAAATTCTATTAAAACCTACTTGAAAATGATTTATAAATCTAGATTTACTAAGTTCTATTTTGTAGCTAAACGAAACCAAAATTAAAATTATGGACAGGCATCTCTTGAATGCATTGGAATAATATTAACATTTATTATTAAAGTAATTATATTCAAGTAGATGCATATTTTCAACCCATTTATGAGCTATCTATTCATAGGGATTATGATTGTATTGTAAAATATATGTATTTGATTTGCTACATTGGCCATCAACCACTGCCTTTTGCCACAACATTGCCATCTGCTGAGTCCTTCCAATGCCTTTGAAATATATCATAATAAACACAAAAGTATTTTATTTTGTTTAATTTACATCCGAATGAACAAGTTATGCATTTCTAAAATGCATGTATTCCAATGACTCTACATTTCTAGATAAATGTTCTTTACAAATATCCAATCAAACAATCTCTTAGTTTTTTCATGAACCAGACTATGGAAATATACAATTTACTTCCAAAAAAAAAGATCATCGTATTTGAGAAATTCCACCGGCAAAATAAATAGTTAAATACTGTAATGATTTGAAGACCAGAGTGTTTTCTTTTTATTATTTGTCAAGGATCTTATGAATGCATAGCAGAGATTGATGATGTTTGGACAAATGAAGAATAAATATTGATTTTGCATATCAAGAAAAANAAAAGATCATCGTATTGGAGAAATTCCACCGGCAAAATAAATAGTTAAATACTGTAATGATTTGAAGACCAGAGGGTTTTCTTTTTATTATTTGTCAAGGACCTTGTGAATGCATAGCAGAGATTGATGATGTTTGGACAAATGAAGAATAAATATTGATTTTTCATATCAAGAAAAAAAAAATGGCAGAGATACGTGATTAGTGAAATTCCAAGTGTTTTTTTATAGTAATATAAATATGTTTTACATGTCATAAATTTAGTTCTTTCTTTTAAGATATAGCACTTGCATCCATTTTTCATACTGCTTTCTTTTTTTTTTTTTGGGAAATTTACATACGTAGCATGAAATTCTTTTGTAGTTACATATCTCACACCTAAACTTTTATATTTACATATTTGGTGCATTAAGGCTAGCATGAAAAGTTGTATGTTTCTGTTAGAAGTGATAATAGTGTTATTTTTTATGTGATATTAAAGATTTGAGTTCTATGTTTGTAAATATGAAAGCTTAGGTACGAGATATGCAAGTGCATAAGAATTGTGTGCTATGTATGCAAATGTCTTTTTTCTTCTTTTTCTTTAACAATAAACAATGACTTTTTCAGGTTTTCACATTTGGGTCAGTACCCCTCAAGACCTACTTACCGGATGGAGACATTGATTTGACCGCATGTAGCACTAGTGAATATCTGAAAGATACTTGGGGCAATGCGTTTCTTCAGTTGCTAGAGAATGAAGGAAAAAGTGAGAGTGCTGAATTTCGTGTAAAGGAAGTGCATTACATTCAGGCAGAAGTATGTCTTCGATATGAACTTTGACACATCAGTGCCTGAATAACTCTATCTGAAATGGTTCTGTGCATCTTCCATTTTACAAACCGCTTTGTATCCTCTTGAATTGTTTTTAGATCTTGTAAAACTTATCTTAATTTGTCCAAGTCATACAAAGCGATATATATTTTAGTTGTAGATTCTTTGTCTCTTCTTATGTCCTTAGGCTCTTGACGTTCTAATTTTTTTCTTTCTCTGATGTCCAATGCNTATTCAATAATCTTCTCATAAACAGTTGGTCACTTTATATGAGTAAAGTTTTAGGAATTGTTTGGGTGTAACTTAGATTTATGTTAAGTAGGATTTATCAAATATGATAAATCCGGGATAATCATGGACGACCGAGTTTGCGAGCGACGACGGAATAAATCTGCCTCTGAATCGGATTTAATAAAGCGGGATTTACGTTGGGAAAGAGATGGAACATGAGGAAAAATAGACAGAACGCGANGTTGTTTGGGTGTAACCTAGATTTATGTTAAGTAGGATTTATCAAATATGATAAATCCGGGACAATCATGGACGACCGAGCTTGCGAGCGACGACGGAATAAATCTGCCTCGGAATCGGATTTAATAAAGCGGGATTTACGTTGGGAAAGAGATGGAACATGAGGAAAAATAGACAAAACGCGAGAAAGTTCGATTTAATGGAGTGTTGGATTTGATGTTCAGTTTTTTTGGTGTTTGGTTGGATTTAAGCTAAATTCATCGCTAAATCCTATTAATAGTATGCTACCAAACACTGNTAGTTTTTTGGTGTTTGGTTGGATTTAAGCTAAATTCATCGCTAAATCCTATTAATAGTATGCTACCAAACACTGCCTTCATCTCCTATGCACAAACATTTTGTACCAATGAAACTTGTTATGTATACATGTAAGACGCATGCACTTGTTGAACATGCACTCTACATGCATCAGGCACACTATCGATGAGTTTAATTAAGAAAGAAAGAAAAATTGTAAGACTCATATATTAAAGAATAAATTTTAACTAGTGGTTAATTACATAAATGGTTGAAGTTAAGTCATCTGTTATCTTTTAATTGAAAATATATTACTTTAATAATTTAATAGTTACTTAATATTAATTTTATGTTTCTTATTCCGCTCTATCTAGTGATATTTTTTATGACATTTATTTTTCATTGTCTTACAAAATAATCAATTTTCTCATCTCCAAACTAACAATTATAATATTAGGTAGCCTTTCTTCTTAAATTGAGTTTCTAGTGTTAAATATTTAAATATATTTATTATTTTATGAGCTAATGAAATAAATTCATTATATTATAAATTTGCTTCATATTATTATGTGCAAGTATTATATATATTTTTTAATTTTAGGTTATTATATTTTAATGTTGTGTTCGATACATATTCATGTCCTTTATTTTTAATACTAGGTGTGTTTAGTGTCCATGCCATATTGTCTGTCCTATATCTATATCATAGACCACTGTACCTAATGCTTTCATTCATTTAATAAGTGCAATTTTAGATCTCATTTTTTCTACTTCAATTTAATTTCAAAATTAAAAAAGTTGCATGAACAAGATGCTTTTAAGTCCAAAAAACATATCTTTGCTTTGTTGAAGTAGATGAAAAGCAAACCAAACCAAACAAGTTTCTTAAGCAAATCAATGGCTGAATAGTAATATATGATTATAGCCGAGCAGCAAATTCTCTTAGAAATATTGGGACTGTAATAATTAATAGCAACAAGAGCTTCAGGGCTGTAGCAATTAACAGTAATAAGATCCGTGAGTCTGTAGTAGTCAAAGATCTTTGAGGAAAAATATTTAAACTTACAAAATTAGAAATAATGATGGTTTGTTATGGGGAGTCGAGGATAAACCTTGAGACAGATTGAGACATGCTTTGAAAAAAAAATGCTAAAAAAGCTCAAAAAATAGTAAATAATTCATTAATACGCTATAGATTATCTACATATTACTTTAGTAATTATCATTACTATAAAATCATGCAATAATAAAAAGAAAGCAAATCTCAAACTTAAATCTTAATCTAAAGTGAAAGTGTGAAAAAAACAAAGAAAGTGGCCGCTTAACATTTAAATTCATTACAATGAATGGAATCTGCACAGTATTCACATTGAGTTGTAGATCTTTTCATACAAATTTGCAACCCTTCTCATTCACATCCCTTCCCATTGCGTTTTCTGTCGCTTGTAGGTTTCCTGTTGCTTGCTATTTGGCTGAACAGCATACCTGTCAAGTTTGCTCTACTTTTGTTATTCTATCTTAAAAATTTAACAGAGATGTAAATTATGGTAGAAATATCAAATAACAAGAGAAATGTTTTTAAAATTTTTTTTTAGATATCAATTTGACTCGAGCCGTGACTGCCTTGGCGCTTTACCTTAGACAAAAATTGGCACATGCCTTACTCAGCTTGTAAAAGCATAATCATCGAGGCAGTTTCTGAGCTTTGAGGCATACACTTCAAAGCAACTTAAGCATGCCGGGGAAACAGAATACCCTAGAAAGGACAGCTAAATATTTTCGATTTGAATCACAAGATTTAAGAACCATGCCTGTCATTAGGATTTACTAAATTCTATTAAAACCTACTTGAAAATGATTTATAAATCTAGATTTACTAATTTCTATTTTGTAGCTAAACGAAACCAAAATTAAAATTATGGACAGGCATATCTTGAATGCATTGGAATAATATTAACATTTATTATTAAACTAATTATATTCAAGTTGATGCATATTTTCAACCCATTTATGAGCTATCTATTCATAGGGATTATGAATGTATTGTAAAATATATGTATTTGATTTGCTGCATTGGCCATCAACCACTGCCTTTTGCCACAACATTGCCATCTGCTGAGACCTTCCAATGCCTTTGAAATATATCATAATAAACACAAAAGTATTTTATTTTGTTTAATTTACATCTGAATGAACAAGTTATGCATTTCTAAAATGCATGTATTCCAATGATTCTACATTTCTAGATGAATGTTCTTTACAAATATCCAATCAAACAATCTCTTTGTTTTTTCATGAACCAGACTATGGAAATATACACTTTACTTCCAAAAAAAAAAAGATCATCGTATTGGAGAAATTCCACCGGCAAAATAAATAGTTAAATACTGTAATGATTTGAAGACCAGAGGGTTTTTTTTTTTTTTATTATTTGTCAAGGATCTTGTGAATGCATAGCAGAGATTGATGATGTTTGGACAAATGAAGAATAAATATTGATTTTGCATATCAAGAAAAAAAAATGGCAGAGATACGAGATTAGTGAAATTCCAAGTGTTTTTTTATAGTAATATAAGTATGTTTTACATGTCATAAATTTAGTTCTTTCTTTTAAGATATAGCACTTGCATCCATTTTTCATACTTCTTNCAATGGCAGAGATACGAGATTAGTGAAATTCAAGTGTTTTTTAATAGTAATATAAATATGTTTTACATGTCATAAATTTAGTTCTTTCTTTTGAGATATAGCACTTGCATCCATTTTTCATACTGTTTTTTTTTTTTTTGGGAAATTTACATACTTAGCACGAAATTCTTTTGTAGTTACATATCTCACACCTAAACTTTTATATTTACATATTTGGTGCTTTAAGGCTAGCATGAAAAGTTGTATTTTTCTGTTAGAAGTGGTAATAGTGTTATTTTTGATGTGATATTAAAGATTTGAGTTCTATGTTTGTAAATATGAAAGCTTAGGTACGAGACATGCAAGTGCATAAGAATTGTGTGCTATTTATGCAAATGGCTTTTTTCTTCTTTTTCTTTAACAATAAACAATGACGTTTTCAGGTTTTCACATTTGGGTCAGTACCCCTCAAGACCTACTTACCGGATGGAGACATTGATTTGACTGCATGTAGCACTAGTGAATATCTGAAAGATACTTGGGGCAATGCGTTTCTCCAGTTGCTAGAGAATGAAGGAAATAGTGAGAGCGCTGAATTTCGTGTAAAGGANATTGGGGCAATGCGTTTCTCCAGTTGCTAGAGAATGAAGGAAATAGTGAGAGCGCTGAATTTCGTGTAAAGGAAGTGCATTACATACAGGCAGAAGTATGTCTTCGATATGAACTTTGACACATCAGTGCCTGAATAACTCTATCTGAAATGGTTCTGTGCATCTTCCATTTTACAAACCGCTTTGTATCCTCTTGAATTGTTTTTAGATCTTGTAAAACTTATCTTAATTTGTCCAAGTCATACAAAGCGATATCTATTTTAGTTGCAGATTCTTTGTCTCTTCTTATGTTCTTAGGCCCTTGACGGTCTAATTTTTTTCTTTCTCTGATGTCCAATGCTATTATCTTGTGGAAATTGCATCCTAGTTTTATGAGACATGTTTTTTGCATGCACATGAGTTTCTTCAGTGATTTGCGAACAAGGCAATTTACAATTTTCTCCACTTCATATAATCCACATTTTTGGTTGATGATAACATTGTGCAAGATTGTTTTAGCAAAGGCTGAAATCGTATCTATTCTGTACTACGCATCAAGTTTTCCATTTGATAAACGATTCCTGACTAATGCTAACATTTTTTTTCAGCATCTCAAAACGTGGGCCCAAATACAGAAACATGCAAATTTTCGTTAACTACAATCCATTCAAAGTGTTAACTCATCTAACAAGTGACTATTGTTTCACATTGATGCTTATTGCAATTTATTGATTGAATAATTGGACTGAAGTTATTTCTTAGTAATTTGTTAATTTGTATTTTCCCTTATTCTTCGGCTTACTAAGATGTGGAGAAGGATATGGAATTTCATTACCTTCTATCAATTTATATGAAGTTTCCTTACGAAGTAATATAAGAAGAAATATATTTCTTATTGCCTACTATTTTACCCAAGAAACGTTGAGGTTATTTTCTATGTTTAACTGTTGTATTTACTATTTTACCCAAGAAACGTTAATGGTACAGCAAAATTGTTTAGTTTTTTACTGCAGCAATTTCAGACTTTCATTTGTTGTTTGTATGTCTTCTTTTGGTACTCTGTTAGGCTCTGCTTGGAGTAGCTGCAGCTTCTCAGCTTTTCAGTTGCAGTTACGCTGCCCCAGGAAGCTGCTGAGAGGAAGTTGACTGCCTGTTTATTGTAGCTATGTGAAAATAGTTATGGGGCAGCTTTTGCTGGAAAATTGATCATTCCGCCCCGGTTCAGTAAATTTGTTTGTAATAGAACACTGACACACTTATTTAATAATTCAAAAGCAGAAATTAAAAATAATGATGAATTTATTTTGAAGTTTAAAAAAGCCCCCTCATAGCTGATCCTCTACCAAAACAACAATAAAATTGGGAACTACTATCATGAAAAACTAGACCAACAAATGATCTCCACGACTGAAAAGAAGTAAAAAAGCAGCACTGATGCATGAAGTAAAAAATATCATGAATCCATCAATTTCAACAAAATTTCCTAACTGTAAAAAAAATTGAAAAGTGAAGTCAACAACCAAATAAGAAAAAACACACATGAAATCTATTTAGTGCAGTCTTATCTTCCATTGATAACATACCTGAATAAAATAAGATCTGCAAAACTTTTCAGCTATTATTTCTCCATAAATATAAGAAAAAGAACATATCTGTCAATAATAAGAATTGTGTGCAAGGTATGTAAGTTTCCCACATGTAAATTTGTCTAAAAAAGGAAAGAAGCAGAATATTGAAAGCATGACGGCCTGTAGGTATTTGTCTAAAAAGTTATCAGCATGTAAAAACTTAAACGACACTAATCGATCTCTTCTACTTCTCTTTTCCTAAAGCAGTACACTATCTTGCTAAGCAATGTAGTGGCCCATGAAGGTCTGTAGACATTGTTTATAGCTTGCAAAAATAAATACGTCAAAAAGGTATTGAAGCCTTTAAGAGTAACAAAACGATATTGTACTCTAAGTATTGACAAAAATTTAATCAGCATTAGTTATTGCTATAAAGTGTTCATCTTAACTCACAAAGCTAAAACCACTACTCTTTTCCTGATTGCTCATGATATTCATATCATAACATTTACCTTGATCAAAACTTTTCCCTGTTAATGAGGATAAAACAACATCAGATTCACACAAAGTGAAGAAAAATTTTGGTTTACATGTTCTAGTTCCATGAAATTTGCTTGGACAATCAAAAATAGCCCACATGACCCATTAAACTATCATGATAACTTGAGAATAAATTCAGGTCATATTTAAATTTATTTAAGTAGCCCACCATCTGAGCTATATATAAGTTCAGGTCATATACAAACAACTTTGGATCCAACAGTGCTTGTATTAATTTAAACTTTATGTGTTGGCAATTCCTGTAACCACTATCACAACTAGACTCCAAGAATGGTAGTGATGGTAAAAACTTTAAGGGCAAAGATGAAAGCATCATTCTGTAGGCTATAACTATCAATCACAGAAGTTAGAAAGTAGACAGCTTACCGCATATTTATTAGAAGTAGCATGAAAAGGTGGGCACCTGCAATGATAGAAAAATGCATTAATCAGAGTACCATTTAAACATAGGCAAATTATTATTTTTTTTAAATTTATGGAACATTTTATTATTTTCTACTCTTTGCTGATTAAGCCATAGAACTCAGTGCTAAGAAATTGTTTAAAAAAAAAAATTCATAAGCTTTCAATTTATATGATTTACAGCACACGAGAAGTAATACCTAAGCAATTACATATGGGTTTAAGACTTTTCATGCTGCACGCTGACGACCCAAGCTGGAATCTGCCGGCGCAATCGATAGGCAGATTTCTCTGCAAGTTGCCGACCCAAGACCCCTGCCGGCGGCAAAGAAGAATCAATTCTTAAATTCCACTGTTCGAATTCAGGATCAATTTTTGTCTATGCCTACCTCTGCCATCGACTTACCTCAACCTCCAGTCGCGATCTCGCCGACTTCAACCGATCCAAACATTCTTATTGCAACGGTGAAGATTTACCGTCTCTGAACCATCAACGCTCCACCTTGCCATCTAAAGGGCTGACAATCTTGCAGCTCTTTCGCTTGCAAAGACAGTGGGAAAAAGACGGGATAGAGAGGCAAATAGTATCTGTTGCAAGCTCTTCCGTCGACATGGGGCTTCACAGGGAGCGTTCGCTATGGCGAAGGTAATATGTAATATTAGTGGCCGAACGTGGGGCCACAGGGTCTATCCTGCGGCCCGCGTTTTTGTTAAAACGCAAAAGCTTTCACTGCGATGCTTTGCCGCTGCCGCTCCAAACGACGTAAAAGTACGTTTGCCTGCCGCGCTGCCCTTTCGCTGCTGCTGCCCAAAACAGACCCTTAGATGATGACTGTTTTATAACATGAAATGTTGGGCGGTAGTCTTTATTTTGCTGAAATTTATGCCACCATCTCCAGATTTGTATTTTTAGCTTATTTATTTGTTAATGTTTTAGCCTCATTTGTATTAGTTCCATGAGATCAGTCCCTTCGTTCAATCCAACATGCCACATCGATGATGTAGCTGTGATTTGGGCCTTTTTTATGGTCTTTGATATTTGCAAGGCTACTTTCATTGCTCCATAATGTTTACAAAGGTTTTATGTTGTGAATATTGTTTTCGATTGTACTAATTTTGAACATCATCCTTTCTTTTGCAGGTTAAAATAATAAAGTGTCTCATAGAAAATATTGTTGTAGATATATCTTTCAATCAGGTTGGTGGGTTGTGCACTTTATGCTTTCTTGACGAGGTGGGTTAAATGTTTTTTTTTTATATGACTTTCTTCATTTTCTTTTTTAAATGATTGATCCAAAACTTTTTGGCATTGGCTGGATCAAATAATAGCGAAGAAATTGCATTAAATCTGAGGAATTTAGCGTTTGATTTTTTTGGAGCCATTGTTTTGATTTTTCAACTCCAATTTCATTTCCTTCTTAAATTCCAAGCAACCAAATATAGCCTTACAATTTTTTTAATGAAGCTTTCGACTTAGTTAAGAACGACGGAGATAGACCTAGAATGACTTGAGCATATTTGTATAAAAAATGATTACAATTTATTAAAATTAAAGGAAAATATGAAACTCAATAATACGCAACGGAGAAAAAGGATTCATTTAGCCGACCATCACTTAGTGGGATAAAGGTTTGTTGTTGTTGTTGTTTCTTTACCACCGTACTATTAAACTCCTTGCTTTTATAGGTTGACCTTCTGATAAGCCGGAATCATCTTTTCAAGAAAAGCATAATATTGATCAAAGCCTGGTGTTACTATGAGAGTCGGATTATTGGTGCTTATTTTGGGCTTATCTCCACATATGCTTTAGAGATCCTTGTTCTTTACATATTTCATGTTTTCAATGGTGCCTTTGATGGGCCATTTGAGGTAATATTGGTTCCTTAAATTTTCTTTTTGTAATTGTAAAACATATCATACACTAAACTGGATTGTATGCATTATTAGGTCTTGTATCGATTCCTAGAATTTTTCAGTAATTTTGACTGGGATAACTTCTGTGTCAGCATTTGGGGCCCTGTTCCAATCAGTTCACTTCCAGATATGACAGGTAAGCATATTCTATTATGATTTATTGCTTTCGCAACTTAAATTCTCTTTTTTGTTCCTTCACAAAATTAAGCAGCGGAGCTTCCTCGAAGGGATGGTGGTAAATTGTTCTTTGATAAACTCTTTCTTGAGGCCTGCAGCGCATTTTATGCAACCTCTCTAACTGGTCTAGAAAATCAAGGCCAACAATTTGTATCCAAGCATTTGAATATTATTGATCCTTTACNATTTTTGTTCCTTCACAAAATTAAGCAGCGGAGCTTCCTCGAAAGGATGGTGGTAAATTGTTCTTTGATAAACTCTTTCTTGAGGCCTGCGGCACATTTTATGCAGCCTCTCTAACTGGTCTAGAAAATCAAGGCCAACAATTTGTATCCAAGCATTTGAATATTATTGATCCTTTANAGTGCATTTTATTCCGCCTCTCTAACTGGTCTAGAAAATCAAGGCCAACAATTTGTATCCAAGCATTTGAATATTATTGATCCTTTACGTACAAGCAACAATCTTGGGCGGAGTGTGAATAAAGGTAACGTTACTATTAGAACCTGCATTTATAAGTTTTTCATGTTTGACTCAAGCCTAACTTTAAAAAATATGTTCATATTTGACTTGTTTAATTTTTTTAATAATTATATTTGGTTTGTACTTGTCTTATTCATATTAATGAACATATGTTTTAATGAGTTAATAACTAAACTAAAAATTTGAAAGAGTTGGCTTTTTATATAAAATTATTAATAAGTAATCTTATAAATTTGAATTAAAAAGAAATTGAATAAATTNCATTTATAAGTTTTTCATGTTGGCTCGAGCCTAACTTTAAAAAATATGTTCATATTTGACTATTTGGCTTGTCTAATTTTTTTAATAATTATATTTGGTTTGTACTTGTCTTATTCATGTTAATGAACAAATGTTTTAATGAGTTAATAACTAAACTAAAAATTTGAAAGAGCTGGCTTTTTATATAAAATTATTAATAAGTAATCTTATAAATTTGAATTAAAAAGAAATTGAATAAATTCTTGNTATTTATAAGTTTTTTATGTTTGGCTCGAGGCTAACTTTAAAAAATATGTTCATATTTGACTTGTTTAATTTTTTTAATAATTATATTTGGTTTGTACTTGTCTTATTCATATTAATGAACAAATGTTTTAATGAGTTAAATAACTAAACTAAAAATTTGAATGAGTTGGCTTTTTATATAAAATTATTAATAAGTAATCTTATAAATTTGAATTAAAAAGAAATTGAATAAATTCTTGAATTGTATCTAAATACTTTATGCAATTAAATAAAATGATATATAAGTTAGGAGAGTAGACGTTTTAAATTCGACTTATGTAAAGGAAGGTAGAGGTAGACCTAAAATGACTTGGACATGATTAAAAAATGATCTTAATTTATTAGAATTAAATGAAAATATGGCACTAAATAAGACACAATGGAGAAAAAGGATTCTTGTAGCCGACCCCACTTTGTAGGTTAAAGACTCGTTGTTGTTGTTAAATATAGAAGTTGCTAGCATGTTTTCTTGTAATTAAATAATAAAATAAGAATGCATTGCATTAAATTAATATGCATATTCAATTGTAACAAATTATTTTGCAAAATAGTTAATAAGATAAAAAAATTATGAATTCTTAGTCGGATAAGAAATATTGTGTGAAAAGCTCAGGACTGTGGAAAGCAAAAATAAGGATTGAAGCTGCTGAGTATTGAGCAGACCATGTTCTGTAAAAGGGTAAAAATATTAAAGATATATGATATTATATAATTAATGTGAATTATACAACTCATANGAATGTATAGCTTCCATAGTAGATCTGCCCGACATAAATCCAAATTGATTATGAGAAATTTTTATGATGCGTCTTAACCTATATTCAATTACCCTCTCCCATAATTTTAAAGTATGACACATCAACTTTGTCTTAACCGTGTTCAATTACCCTCTCCCATAATTTTAAAGTATGGCACCAACTTAATTCCTGGCCTGCCCGACATAAATCCAAATTGATTATGAGAAATTTTTGTGATGCGTCTTAACCTATGTTTGCCCGTCATAAATCCAAATTGATTATGAGAAATCTTTGTAATGCGTCTTAACCTATGTTCAATTACCCCATTATGAGAAATTTTCGTGATGCATCTTAACCTATGTTCAATTACCCTCTCCCATAATTTTAAAGTATGACACATCAACTTAATACGTCTTAACCTATGTTAATTACCCCTCTCCCATAATATTAAAGTATGACACATCAACTTAATTACTATAATTTGCACACTCTTGTGCATCCCCTTTATTCTTAAAAATGGGAACCAAAATACTCTGTTTGTGATGCGTCTTAACCTATGTTCAATTACCCTCTCCCATAATTTTAAAATATGACACATCAACTTAATTCCTCTATAATTTGCGCTTTAGGCATTCCCTTTATTCTTAAAAATGGGGACCAAAATACTCTTCCTCCACTCCTCAAGCATCTTTTTAGTGAGTTTAGTAAGCCAAGAAACTCCCAAATCTTCCAAATGTTTCCACACTTCAATTGGGTTATCATCAGGTCCTACAGATTTTTCACCTTTGGTTTTCTTTAAAGCCTCCTCAACTTCTTTTTTGCTAATGCGACGGTAGAAATGAAAATTTTATTATTATTAACGATATTAAAATCACTAAGGTCGATCGACTTTTCAGAAACTTCATTAAAAAGTTTATCAAAGTAATAAGCTACTGAGTATTGTGTGAAAAGCTAAAAAAATTATGAATTCTTAGCCGGATAAGAAATATTGTGAAAAGCTCAGGACTGTGGAAAGCAAAAACAAGGATTGAAGCTGCTGAGTATTGAGCAAACTATGTTCTGTAAAAGGGTAAAAATATTAAAGATATATGATATTATATAATTAATGTGAATTATAAAACTCATAAATAGATTTTATATATTATCATAATGATAAATTAATTAACCTTAATAAATATAATGGTTTGAATNGGTTTTAGTAAGTGAGTACAAAGAGCCTACTCACAGAGATTACAAATGTATTCTAAAAAAATAAAACAAAAAGAAACAACTAATCATAGTGGGTGTAGTCGGTGGATCTACCGCTTCCCCTTCCCTTAGATCTAGTGAGGGAGTCCAGCAACATACTGAGATGTGGACTTCCACCCGAAACAATGATACAATCATCCTGAGAGTTACCTAGATCTGACATTCCTTTCATCTTCTTCCTAGATTTGTAAACCCACCAATCATCAGCTAGAGGTAGTCCCGTGTGAACAATAGGTGGATCTTCGATGGAGGTAAACTGCTGATCTGACTCTGCCTGCAACACACCTTGATCCAGACACTCCTTCATAACTTAAGTACCCTCTTCTCTCGCAATAGGTGATTCCAATACACTTCGGCTAGCATCTGTTACAATAAAATTCGTAAAATTTATAATATTAGGAAGAACTGCCTCAACAATAGTAGACGGAAGCTACTGGTCTGGTTGGTGAGAAGTAGCCTTTTGAGTTAAATCTCATTCATTATTTCTGGAAGATTAATAGTGTCTGTTATATTTTCCTCCACATGGATGATGTTATTAGGATATATCGATCTTAAATGTGGGTGGAGCCTAAAGTATTTAACAGGGGTGTGCCCACAGTTTATATATATATATATATATTAAAATTAGGCATTTTTTAAGCCAAATATTTTATTTTATTCACTTAGAACCCTTCACAATGGAGAATATTTTATTTATACCGAATAGTTTATTTTATTCACTTAGGCAGAGGTAGACCTAGGAAGACTTGGGCTTATTGTATAAAAAATGATCTTAATTTATTAGAACTAAATGAAAATTATGACCTAAATAGGACACAATGGAGAAAAAGGATTCATGTAGCCGACCCCACACAGTGGGATTAAGGCTTTGTTGTTGTTGACTCAATGGAGAAAAATGATTCATGTAGCCAACCCCATTAGTGGGATTAAGGCTTTGTTGTTGTTGTTTTTGTTCAAAGACGCAATAGAGAAAAAGGATTCATGTGGCCGGCCCCACGTAGAGGGATTAAGGCTTTGTTGTTCAATGGAGAGATTGATGTAGCCGACCCCACGTAGTGGGATTAAGGCTTTTTTGTTGTTGTTGTTGTTGTACTTAGAACCCTACACAAAATAATGATTTTCTTACCTATCCCATTACTTGTAGTAAATATCCTTGGGTTATGGATATTATTTAGAATATTTAAATGAAGAGCTTATAACAATACTTTAANGAGGCTTTTTTGTTGTTGTTGTTGTTGTACTTAGAACCCTACAAAAAATAATGATTTTCTTACCTATCCCATTAATTGTAGTAAATATCCTTGGGTTATGGATATTATTTAGAATATTTAAATGAAGAGCTTATAACAATACTTTAAAGTTTAAACTTCAAAACATTCCCCAACTCATCTTAATACTCATTTACTTATTTTTTATTTTTTTTTTGAAAATTTTCCATCTTTCATCCACTTAAGAACTCACCCATTCTTATGGATATAGAACTGCTCGCACTTGGTAAGCAAAAATTTAGTGTGATTGTTAAACTTAAACCCCACGTGCTATTAGTATTGAGGTAAATGGTTTTATCCTTTATAGGAAATGATTGAGCTCATTTTCTTACCCTAGAATGTTAGGTTAATTATCCTTTGATCTATCCCTTTGTTATAATCAAACATAAATTCCTGAAAGTTTGTTATACCAAAATACCTCTGAATAACGTTTTTATAATCCACCTCAACAAGGTTCAGAACTTCAGATCATGGTCAAATGAGTTATAACAATATTGTAGATAAATAACAATGCAATTTAAGAGATTGAAAGTACATTTCAAGAGATATACCAATATTTATAGCATAAATAACGTAATTCAAGAGTTATAGCACAACATCCATAACATATATAAATTAATATGAAATCTAAATAAATTGGATTAATGAAATAAATGATAAATGATGTACATTGATTGTCATGACATAAAGAATTAATTTTTACAATATAGGAATAGCATGTACAGCTGATGAATCTTTGAAGTTACAATATTGTAAAATAAATTTACACATAAACGGTTTATGTAGAATTGTATGTAATCAAATTAACTTAAAATTTATTTTTGAAATGAAATATATAATTTGTTGCAAATTAGATGTAAAGCACTCATCAGATTATGTGTAAGAAATACCTAAATTATCTAAATTTTGTTAAAATATGCAATGGCTGCAAACATAGGGTCCTTATCCTTATTTGTTGTGACCTTCCTCCACTCTCAAGGATGTTTGGAGTAGCGAAGTTGCTGCCTATTATCAAATAACTTTAACAATTTAAATAACCTAGGAAAGCAGTTGTAGAATGAGCTCCTTGTTATCTATAAGGTCTGTGAGGTGCAAGAGGGGTCAGAGTTATATCAGTCGTGGTCTTTGCAGACAATGAGATTTCACATATCATTCAATCTATTATATTCCGACTTGTTGAAAAATTTGAGTTATGCGCCTAATTATCATCTCAGGAACTTTTTCTGCTCTCCAATGAATTACACTATGGCTTCTTCAGGTCACTCAGAGACTTCTTTGATTTATTTTACATGGAGAGCAATGCTCTGCGATACTAATCATCTAATTCATCCATGATCCAACACATTGTTGCCTGATTCACAAGTCTTTGAGTAGTGTCATGTTTTATTAGGTAGATAAACAGTCAATGTGCTGTAAAAAAAAAGGCAGAAATTAGTATAATTGGTTATTCAAGAAATTATATGTGTTTAATAAAGTAGAATATTTTTAATTTTACCATCATATAATTTTATAGGAGTATTCAACTGTTGGAATCATGTGCGCTTCCTCTGCTTACTTTTATCTCTCTATCTTTGGAGTTGCTCATTAATCTTGACATATTTAATGGAAAATGATTTCTTTTCATCTATCAACCGGAAGGGGATTACTGGTGCTTGGCATGGTTTCTGTTTCTTTCTAGATGAATCTTTAAAATACCTAGTCAAATTCATTTTGCTCTTTTGATTCCTCCTCTTGTAATCTATTAACTAAGCCTCATTTATTTCTATAATACCAAGATATGAGCTAGCATTTACTATATTCTTAGCCTCCTTATCCGTATATACAATGGTAAAGGATTGTTCAGTTATATACTTCATCTCATATTCCATCTCTGCTTCATTTTTTGTTCTATGCACCTCATTCCCCACCTTAATGAGTGAATGGCTGAGTTAGTAGCTGGCATGTCCTCGCCCTCATCATTTTTCTACTGCTCTTTATATCTAAACTCTGAACAAGATGGACCAAAGAACCACCCTTTTTAATTACCCTCCAACTGAGCCTGACCGCTCTCAACTCTTGCTTTAACCTTTTGTAACAGGGAATNATGGTAAAGGATTGGTCAATTATATACTTCATCTCATATTCCACCTCCTGCTTCATTTTTTGTTCCATGCACCTCATTCCCCACCTTAATGAGTGAATGGCTGAGTCAGTAGTTGGCATGTCCTACTGCTTTTTATATCTACAACTCTGAACAAGATGGACCAAAGAACCAATTGTTGCTCTAACCCTTTTTAATTACCCTCCAACTGAGCCTGACCGCTCTCAACTCTTGCTTTAACCTTTTGTAACAGGGAATGGATTGACTGGCAGCTGATAGTTATTCCATTATTTCGCCTGCTTTCTCCTAAAAATGGGGGTACTAACTGTCTTCTTCATAACTTTAGGCGAGATATGCTGCGTAAGAGTGTTTACAACAGACTTACAAAAGTCATATTCCTTATTTTTTTGCATGTGTAGGACGAACAATCGCGTTTAATTAATAAGTTGGACTTAATTTAAAAAAAATAACGTCTCACCAAATAAATAAAATACTTTGCTTGATTTGAAATAATGATTCATACTTGCGTTTTGATCCATCACCAATTGCAAAACATCCTTTCCCATGAGCATTTTGTTGTTTTTCAACTCAATATTTTTGGTGCTCCTCCTAGGGGTGTAAACGAGCCAAACACGAACGAGCCCAGGCTCAGCTCGTGTTCGACTTGTTTATATTTCGAGCTCAAAAAGTGTGTTCGTGTTCGGCTCGTTTGTTTAGCNTGAGATATGCTGCGTAAGAGTATTTACAACAGACTCACAGAAGTCATATTCCTTATATTTTTGCATGTGTAGGATGAACAATCGCCTTTAATTAATAAGTTGGACTTAATTTAAAAGAATAACGACTCACCAAATAAATAAAATGCTTTGCTTGATTTGAAATAATGATTCATACTCGCGTTTTGATCCATCACCAATTGCAAAAAATCTTTTCCCATGAGCATTTTGTTGTTTTTTCAACTCAATATTTTTGGTGCTCCTCCAACCAACTTTGTGATCGCTTTATTAGCCCAATACTATAATGATATGGCCTATTCAATGACAATTTATTGGGTTGTGGCATTCTTTTCCTAGGCAATGGTTTAATAAAATACCAAACACTTTTTTCAGATCTTTCAATTTCTCTCTGAAGACATCCTACTCCATGAGTATAAAAAAATGCTTCTTTATCTTCAACTAATGTGAGTATATCTGTAAAAATAATATTGTCTATCATGATTGAGAATGACGCTTTCTACAAAACGCGTAACTCAAATTTTCAGATACTATCTCTGTTAGTGCACTTTAGAAATGCTCTCTTTAGGGTTGAATTCTTGAAATTTTTGTCTCCATCTAGTATGCTATTAATCGCATACTCCCATACATTCTATCTAATTCCCTTTCAATTGATAATTTTCCATATTTTTTATCAGTGATCAGTGCAAATTTAATAATTCCAAAAGTTGTCAGTGCCTTTGTTTAATATACTAGTGTATCCATTATTCTCATCATCATCAATCATTCACTGTTATAGTTAATGAATTAGGGCTTCAGAAAATTGTAGTTCCGGACATTTCAAGAGCTAACTGAAAGGGATCTCTCATAATTGACGTTAGGTTTGTAACCTCAAATTATCTAACCATTTCTTCATCACCTGCATACATAGCGAAACAACTCTAATTAGTCAATTCTGAAAGAGATGGTGAGGGCAAAACGATGCAATTAGAATTTTAAGTAAATAAAGTTTTAATTAATAACTTTAATGCTTTAATATTGTTGTAGTACATGCATTTTTCGTTAGCTTTCTTGCTTTCATAGGCTTGACCACTTACTGAGTTTTGTAGCTCATTCTTTATTATTATATTATTTTTTAGAGTGAATTGCAGGTCAAAAGTTAACATCTTCATTTACATATTGACGTGGGGCTCCCTAAGCTGTTGAACCGGTTGGACCTCCTGAACCAGCTCAGCCAAGGGGTTGCAAGGCTAGTCGGTCCAGGTTTATTGGCTATGGTTGCCGTCCAAGGGGAGGGTCCTTCACCTTCCTAGTTATCTACTAGATATATGTTATGTTATTGTCAGTGGGGTTTAGTTTTTGATTGAGTTTTTTGTCAGGATAGCCTCCGACGTTCCATTTTTCTCTTCTAGGTTTGTATCCGAGGACAAGTGGTGCCCCGATTGTATCTCGCTCCAAGGTAGTGATTATCCTGCAAACGACAGCTCGCTACTCTTCCACCTGTGCACCTTCCCTTCCCCTATTTTCCCTACCACCAGCCTTAAACCCCCTTCTTGCTGCCGTCGCAACCCATACAACACCCTTACTACTGCTGTAATACCTTTCCTCCCTGCTAGCCTCCCAGCCAACTACCGCCACCTTCACCATGCCCACCTACTACTGCCGCCCCCTCATTCCTGCTTTCCAGTGCCATTCCAGCCTTCTGCTGTGCCCACAATTAGGGGCGTAAACGAAAAAATATCACAGTTCGTATTCGGTTCGTTTATATTGCGAACAAAAAAAGTATATTCGTGTTCAGCTCGTTTACTTAGCAAGTTGAACACCAGCTGTTCGCGGACAAAGAGTTGTTTTGACAACCCTAATATGAAAACATCATTTAAATATAATTTAATAATTTTTTTTTCTATTTTTTAATTAGTAATTTTAATTGATTATAAATCTTTGTAGCTTTATAGTCAATTAAATTTTTTAAAAATACTATTCATCAANGAACACGAACAAACAAATCTTTCTTCGTGTTCTGCCCGTATACATATCGAGCACAAAATAAATATTTGCGGTCGGCTCGTTAATTTAACTAATGAATCGAACACGAGTTTCTTAAGTAGCCGAACACACACTGTTTTGACAACCCTACACACAAACTCCAATCAACCCCTCTACCTGCTGTCCAACCACCATCCACCATCGCCCTAGGGCGTTTTTTATGTTTGTGTTTTTATTTTTCTATTATTAAGGGTGTTTGTAACCCCTATTGAGTTTCAAAAGTAATATTTGTATTTTTATTGTGGTTTGAATTAACTATAGTATTATTTGGTATTAAAGCTAGTCTAACCCTAGTCTTAACTTAGGGTTTCCCGGCATCTGCTTTACCCCCACCAATAATTTTCTTTCTTATTTCCAAATTGTAGCCAAACTTTGACCTAACCCTAAATTCTTCTTGCTGATTTATAAAATCAACAAATCAAAATTTTCACCTTCTTTCACCTCCCAACTCTAAAACCTATTCATGTCGTTAAGGTGATGTATGTCCGAGCCTACCTGGTGAAAGATATATCGAGGATCTTTTGACTTAAATGGAGATTTGCAGACATTGAAGATGAAATCCAGGGGGATATTACTCTCAATCGTGACCGGGAAAATCAAAACGGTGAAAGAGACGAGAATTTCAACCCCTTTTATAGGTAGGATTTCAGTGATGAAGAAGAAATGTCACGACATTTTAGAATCCAGTTTCAAAGGAGGCCGAGAGAGGAGGCCCTCTATGGAGGACACAGGGATTGCGAAATAAAGATAGATTTATGAGTGTTCGATGGAGTTATGAATCCAAACGACTTTATTGAACACTACAATCATTTTAGAGGATCTTCAAGTACAAATTGATGTCATAAGATGAAAGGGTGAATCTTGCAACTATCAAATTAAAAAAGAGCGCCTTCCTGTTGTGAGACAACTTGCAGAGGCAGAGGCAGAGAAGAAAATGATAAGATTACAAAGTGGGAGAAAATGCAGAAGACGATGTAGAGGAAATACCCACCTTCTTACTACCATAAGGATATGTTTCAAAGATTCCACCTGCAACAGAGAGACTTATCAATGGAGGAGTTTACGATACAGTTTGACCACTTAGAGATGGTATGATTTGGTCTAGCTAGAGGAACATATCATAGCTCGTTATCTGAGAGGCTTGAAGCCCTCTATTAGCAAAGTGGTGTGGCTGCAGCCTTATTGTTCTTTTGAAAATATCAAAACCTTAGTATTGAAAGTGGAAAGACAGTAGAAGCAGGAGCAGAAAACCACCACCAGTCAGACAACCACCCACTGTTGGAGACGCCAACTGGAGCACACCTTAGGAAGTTGAGAAAATTGGTTCAGATAAGGATAGAGCCACCCCCAGTGAGAAGAAGCTTGAGAAGAGTAGCACGCCTACTACAGTTCATGCCAAAAAATACTTTGTATGTCACAAAGTTGGGCACATCGCCTCCAACTGCTCGACAAGCCGAGTTGTATCTTTCACTGAGTAGAGCGCCGTAGAGGAGTTTAGCGATGAGGAGACCGCAGGGGAATAGGGTGAGATGTATCATCTTTCTCTGGATAAAGGAGAGGAGCTCGTGGTTTGCTCAGTCCTATAGACTGAGAATGCGAGGGATTTGTAGTGGTTTTGTCATAATATATTCTACTCGTTGCATCATGAATGTAAATGTATGAAGTCTCATTATGGATGGAATAATAAGAACATGACATCTGCACATATAGTGGGGAAGTTGGGTCTCATGATTCAGAGGCACTCCAAACCATATTCTTTGACGTAGCTGAAGAAGAGCAAGGTCAACATTGACCGGATGTGCATAAGTGGAGTTTTCGATCGGGAGCCAGCTATAGGATCACGTGCGGTGTGACGTATTACCCATTAATACCTGCTACATGTTGGGCAGACTGTGGTAGTTTAACCGTAGAACTTAGTATGGCGGATTCAAAAACATCTACTCTTTCACCAATGATGGGAAGTGCATATTCCTTATCTCTTTGTCGGAGCCCGAGATCACAAGTGCTCTTGCCAACAGAGCAACTTAAGTGGGAGCAGTTTTGGTGACAAGGAAAGATGATAGGTTTGAGACACTTGCTCCAGACATGGGACAATCACGATAGAGAGCATTTCAAGATATCACGATCGAAACCATACCACCATGGCTACCACCTTTCGGGGAGGTTCTGGTTACCCTCTCTTTAGATCAAGTTGAGTGACCTTGGATTACTTTGAGAGGATTGAACAATATTCACATAACACACAGACCTAGCTTAGTTCAGTAGGGGACTCCCAGAAGATTGGACCAATGTGGATGTTTGCTCGTGAACGGGGAAAGATCCTCAGATGCGTTGGGGGACGGTACAATCGCTGGTGGGATCTAGGTGCTTCGTGTACCGCGGTAGTAGAGCCTTCAGCCCCGGGAGGTTACAACAGCTCCATCACCTGCAACGTGCAAACAAAAGCTTCGAAGAATTAACTATCACCCCAACGCCTGGAGACTGATGCGGGCCTCCTCAGGGGGCTAAATGGTTGAACCTCCCAAACCGGTTCAACTAATGGGGGAGCAGGGCCGGCCGTCCATATTTATGTGTCAAGGTTGTTGGGCAAGGGAATGGTCCTCTCCCTTTTTAGTTTTCTACTATATATATTATGTTATTGTCATTAGGTTTCAATTTCTTATTAAGTTATTTGTCAGGACAGCCTCCAACATCCCCCTTTTCCCTTCTTGGGTTGCTTCTGAGGATGAATGGTGCTTCAACTGTTTCTCTCTCCGAGTTGGTGATTATCCCCGACTTCCCCATCCTCCTCAACTAGCCGCTCACTGCTCTTCCACCCGCGCACCTTCCCTTCCCCTATTTTTTCTACCGCCAACCCTATTTATCCTTTTGGCTGCTTCAATCCATAGAAAACCCCCACCTGCTGTTGTAATACCTTTCCTCCTTCCCAGCCTGCTGCCACCAGCTCTCAAGCCTCCCAGCCAGTTGCCGCCACCCTCCCCTCTGCCTACCGGTTGTTGCTACCTCCTCGGTCCTTACTTCCAGTGCTGCCACCACGCCATTCCAGCCTCCTGTTGTGCCCCAGCCTACAACCAACCCCTACCATCCACCACCTTTGCCATCACCCTAGGGTGTCTTGCATGTTTGTGCCGTTAGTTTTCTATTATGTGATTTTTCTATTATCAAGAGTACTTGTTTGTAACTCCTATTGAGTTTTAGCAATAATATTTGCATTTTATTTGTGATTAGGGTTAACTCTGGTAACACATATGTTAGAAGTACTTGTCAAATGCTCCCTAATTTTGGCTTTATGCTTCACGTTATATTTTGTTTTATTATGTGGGGTCTTTTAGTTCTTAAATTAACTATTGTTTATGCTCCCTAATTTTTGGCCATTGCTAGTTTTGGTCCCAAATCAACTATGTTTTGGAGCCAAACCACGTTGAACCGACCATAGACTATAAATGCCTAGCCAAATCGATCATAAACTAAACTGAACGGAGGTAAACACGAAGAAACAACAGTTTGGATGTTGTAAAATTTATTTTTGCATCAGTGGGCTTCATTTAGCTATGTTTTGTTGTGTTGTTTTGTGTGAGATAATCACTGCTACCTTTAAAAGAGGTGGACAAGTTGCTCTGCAAGCATATCACCCATGTTTGAAATTCATTGCTTTCCTTGAAGAGGTTGGCAGGTTGCTATGCTAGCAAATCACAAATGTTATCAGGTGTGCGCTCCGCATAGCACTTTTGTTGCATGTTTTTCGTACATGATTTTAAGACTTTTGAAAAAGCAATAATTTGAAAATTACTGCTAAACGAGGTCTTACTTGTTTAGCGCATTTTTAGTTGTCCATTGCTTGTGACTTATGCAGCTCTATATTAAACAGGTTCTTGTTTTTTTATTCTTCTTGTTTTTTAAAGAAGAGGGAAGCTCAGTAAACCAAGAAGAAGCCTTCTTTGGATCTTGAAAAATTTTTATTAAGACTTTCTCTAAATTACTCCATAGTAGTCAGTTTAATTCAGGGTGTTTAAATCTCCATGTTTTTCCTCTACAGCTCAATAGTACACCCACAAAACCTTGTGTTATATGAGACTGAATCTAAAAGCTCATTAACCATTAGTTTCTCATACTTGACAAATTCTAATGGGGCAGTGTATTCATGAAATGACACAAAGATACTTTGGAATGGCAATATAAAGAATGGAAATTTGTCTAAACCTTTGGCTGAATAAAGATTTTATGGAGTTTGTTAAATTAGATTTTCTAGTTTTGATTTCATCTCTCGATGGTCTATGTATCATTGTGAACAATTGGTATACCTTTACAGGAAACTTCCGCAGAATACGCAGTGCATTTGCATTTGGAGCCAAGAAGTTGGCCAAATTACTTGATTGTCCAGAAGAGAAGATGATTGCTGAAGTCGATCAGTTTTTTATTAACACTTGGAAAAGGCATCGAAGCAGTAATCGACCAGATGTTCCTATCCCTAGTATTCACTTCTTGCAACCCTTGGTAAATCGCCCAAACGAGGGTTCCGATAATTCCAGCATAGGACTGAAGGTGAGTGATGTTCATCAGGTTGGACAGGGCCGTGCTTCAGGTGGTTATGCTTCTGAGAAGAATCAGGAAATTTCAAGTACTGATCATTCTGTTAATAACAATGGAAAGAGCAAACTCCGGTTTTCAAGGACGCGGTCTTTTCCCGAACTTACAAGAACAGTTACCATTGCCTCATCTCATATAAAGCATAATAGAAATTTAGATACAAGCAAAATGCACGATGAAAATCTAATATCTGAGCATACCAGCAGAGGAATAATCATGGATTCTGAAATTCCCAGTGTTCAAAGTGCAAGATTTTCTTTTGACGATTCGAAGTTTTTTAGGCAAACATCATCTTTTCAATGCCCTGAAGTTGCTACTGTTTCAACCATAATCTCAAATACTTATCTAGATGATTCTGGTTCTACAGCTATGAGGGCAGGGCCTGCTTATGATTACAGGGCTTCGCAGTTGCAACAGCAGAAAGAGCAGGATCTGGTAAATATTACGGCATCTTCTTATTTACCTCTTTCTTTGTCTCCTGTTCTAGCTTCAACTGATTATGCACAGATAAAGTTGACAGGAAGTTCTCCATCCAACATTACATTGATGAACCCTTCCAGAGGATCTGGTATGCAGTTTTTTCAAAACTTGGATTCATCTTCTAATTCCGCCCAGAAAAGTTCCGAAGAAGCTGTTGCTGTCAATAAGAATTCCAGCAAGCCTAGTCCTGAGGATGATGCTGGGTCCATTGGTGGATTTGAAACTGAAAATGAAGGGTTGCAGATTCAATCTGGTGAAACGCAGCACCTTACTGCAACTAGGTATAACTGCATCCCTACTGCACGAGGAAATGCATCCTGTACATCTGCTACACAAGGCAATGATATAGTTGCTGCTGAAAGTAGCGGACGTAAAGATGATCATCCTGATGCATTCCAGTATCAAACTGGTAGAACAAATGATGTCAGTGTCACTGACAGCAATGAAAATTTGACGTTTGTTACCTCAACACAGTCGGGCTCTTTCAGAAGAAATCATTCCTCAGATACTTCAGAGGATTTAAGGGTTACCCAAACAGGAAGTGATGAATGGTTAAGAAAACCACATCTTTCTGAAGTTACCACTTCATTGTCCGGTAATCTAAGTAACGGGGAGCAATTTGCTGATGCTTTGGAGCACATCTCATCGTCTCCGGAAGGTGATGAAAGTGGAGATTTTTTTTCTCCTTTATCAGTTGCACATTCTTATTTTGAAGATCATGCTTCTCCTTTGGCTTCCCCACATGTCAGGCACCAAGTACCTGGATATGAAGCTGCACAAATAAGTGTGGTGGATACCTCGACTTTAACAAAGCCTGTGGTTGTTGGGAGTTCACTGCAGATGGTGGTAGATAATTCAAGTGTTTCTCTTGCCGTTGATCCTGTAGGTCCACTAGATCCATTCTCAACCGAGCGTTCTGCGTACAATTTTCCAGCTGTTCCAGCTGATGGGGTGAATTCTGTCGGTTCAATAAACCAGTTTGATGAAGATGGTGGAGAACAAAATCAGGACATTGATATTGCAAAGAATTATAATCAGTCTGAGGGTCACTTGAATTCTGTGGATTTAAGTACCACAAGAGCTGCAGCTGTAGAGTCGTCTGAAGTGCTCGATGGTGATTTTTCTAGCCATTTGCAAAGTTTACAATACGGAAGGCTCTGCCAGAACACCCTAAATTATGGAATGTATTCGTATTATCTTCCTGTTATGGTGCCATCAGTATATTTACAGGGTTATCATCCACTGGATGGCTCTATTAGACCATCCACAGACAACATCAACTTTCTAACCCAGACCATGGGCTATGACCCCCGGTTAGTACAGCTTGCTTCTCTGCAATCAGGTCCTAGCTGGTCATCCAGTGGTTATGATAGATATGAAAATGAGCGTCCAAGTTTTAGGCCTGGTACTCGAACATACGGAAATCCAGTAAGTATCATCCTCACTTTTATTATGGTTTTTTCTTTAAACTTTTGATCTTATAGTAGTTTACTTCCGCCAAAGTTTATCGTCATAGCATTGCTTCATGGAGGCTGGCTTGGCATGGCATTAGCTTTAATGCAGTCATGTCTTCATTATTGTAGTTGTCTTTGGGTTGATTAACAAATACTTATATAGACAGTTTGGACCTTTGGCATACTCGCGGTGATGTTTTGATAATAATATTTTACACTATGCTTTGTTTGATCATTGTTATTCTGGAAAGTGGCAATCATTGTTAAGTTGATAAATGCTTCATTGTTAAGTGTGGGCGGGGTGGGGAATTCCTTCCGCATTAATAGTTGGCTTTTTGATGCATGCAATAGTTTACACAATGCCAAATATTGTACATATTGTGGGAGCTATTTATTAGTATTTATGTGTCAAATCTATGACAGAAACATTGGAAGGCTGTGTAGTGGATCATAAGGTACATGAGAAGTACAATTAATTATTCACTGAACCCTAAAAGTATAAAGAATATTTTGATGCAAAGTGGGGAGCTGACATAGGTACATGAAAAAAATACTACAATGTACGGTAAATCTTCTTCTAAGGAGGTACCCCCATCAATTGTGTGTCAATATAGTTATATTATCAATAAGATAAGCTAAATATATAGTTGTCATTGAAGCCATGGAGATAATCTAGCTCAAATGTTTTCAAGAAGAATTAAACCAATCATAAGAAGATTTTATTGTAACTATAAAAGTCTTATTCATTTGATGCTTTGTAAAGTCTTCGGTAAACTTTATGAATAATGATACGAATGTTTTGTATTGAGAAGTATTTAGGCACCGGCCGCTAATTATATACATAAAAAATTATATTTCATTGGGAGATTATTAAGATATGAAGATTACTTGGCTTGTAGAAGAAACTTTTACCTACTATCCTTAGCTTCTATAAATCTATTACCAATCATCTTCCAACATTATAGATTACTTGCCATAATCTACCTAGTGTAAATTCAAGTTTGTTATCAATCATTTCTAAGCATTATATAAGGAAATGATTTCATTATGCTGAAGCACCCGACAACTACAAGCAAATAAAAGAGAGAGGAGGGAGGGCTTAAGCTTTTAATTTTAATATGGAGAAACTATTGTAAAAAAGTGATTTTAATTTATTAGAATTAAATGAAAATATGCATTAAATAGGACACAATGGAGAAAAAGGATTCATGTAGCCGATCCCATATTGTGGGATTAAGGCTTTGTTGTTGTTGTTGTTGTATGGAGAAACTATTGTAGCAGGAAGAGAGTATATGGAGAAGCTCTCAAGTGGGAAGGGAAGACGAAGATAATAGCACAAGTAACATCTTATTCTTCATATTCAACCATTATTTTCACAGAAGGTGTATGGATTTTCTCCCATTCATTGATATGAGAAAGAAATGATTTTGATTCTTAACTTGGGTGTGAAAATAAATTTTTGATGTGTATATCTTTTTAATATTTAGTAGAATATTGTATTTCTATGCTGCCATAGGCATAGGTGAATATCACCGAATAACGTGAACTCATGGTTTTATGATTGCATTCTTTGATGCGTATTTTCAATAGATTTTACTCAAAATGTCATCACCATCCAAACAAAAGGCATGTAATTTCATTATCTCTTAAAATTTAGTTTTGGTATTTGATTCTAACCATTCCTTTATCTTCAGAGACCTTTCTTTCGAGATCAACGTTTCTCTGGCAGAAGAAACCACAGGGGCCATCACTCTTATGTCAGGGTTGATAGGAAAGTCACAGAAGGAAGAAGGAGCAATTCTCAGGCGCAATGTGGAAGTCTCCCAGATGATCGGAGGCCTTCTGATGTAAATCAAACAAGCAGAACAGATGAGCAGAGTTTTGGAGCAGCAGACAGAGGAGGCTTCTCTGCTCATTCTTCTCCCAAAAAACCTTCCTCACCACATAACGAAAGGTAGCAGTTTCTTTTTCTTTTTCTTTTTCTTTTTATTCTCTCTTATTTTGTTTATACATAGATTTTTCATTTGAAATAATTGTAAATTACAGTCAACAGAAGTCAAATATGGCATCCTTTTGAATCTTAGATTTGAATAGGATGGTGGTGGTTACCACAAAATTTGGTATTCCTTAAAATAGCAATGAGGAAAATTTGTTTTTGGGTAGCTTTTTTGATTATTTTTTGTCCCAGGAAAGACTTGCAAAGTCAACATTTGGTTGGCTGACAAAATTATGTTCTTATTTATGTTTTTTTTACAATAATATTCTTCAGAAATTTTTTTTTTTTTGAAAATGCATAAGGGAAACTATTTGTGGCAATTTGTTTATAGTTTTGCTTTTCAAACACATTTATAATCTTTATATTTGCCCTTAAATTTTTTTGTTATTTCCTAGATTTCTATACCAATAAGTTTTTTTTGCTCTGCTAGATTTATTAGAATGTGATAATTATATATATGTGTGTGTGTGTGTGCGCGCCACCAGCCGTGGTCTGTTGGCAGAACAGTCTCTTTGAATGTTTAAGTCTCCTCAGGTCATGGGTTCAACTCACCCTCTGGCCAGTTTGCCTACAGTGAGGGCAGTCCTCGAATAGATGGACACATTAGGGTGGCTAGAGGTTCGTATAAAACTCTCTGACCATTCTTTTTAATATATATATATATATATATCCTAAAAAATTATCTTAATCATGCACGAATCTTGTGAATCTTGATTTACATTGGGGCTAAGAGTTTCACATATTTAATTAACTATACTTCAATGCAAATGCAAATGAGCTGTTTTGATAAGATGGGTCAACTGACATCAAACATTGTTTGATGTGACTCAAGTGAGCCAATATCATGCGTTGAAAGTAGAATAAGAATTTTTTAGAAATGTTTTTATTGGGCAAATGATCTCTAAATTTAACAAGCTTATAGTTAAATCAATCGTTCTATTGAGGTGAATTCATGAAGCTCAAGATCACTTAATTTTGACATCATCAAGGTATTTAGATACTCATAAAACATCATCCGATCAAAATTATCACTCTAGATCGTCTGATGGATTGATTTGGATTCATCCAATAATTAAGAGGGATGTTGCTCAAAAAATTTATAAATATAAGCCCGCTTTTTCCATGAGGGGGATCTTGACTGAAAGGAGAAAGCTAAAGGAGTTCTAAGCTTTTGAGGGTTCCAAAGCTGTACCATCGTCGGACCACCGTTGTTTGACCATCGCCATCACCAGACCATCGCCATCGTCGAACTACAACTACCCAACCACAATCGATATCGACGGACCACCTCTGCCAAGCCATCACCATTATCACCGCCGAACCACTACTATTGGGTTGTCATTATCAAAACACCACAACTAGACCACCACTGTCGTTGTAGCAAACCATTGTTGTTAGGTTCTCTCCACCGTTGGACCAACGCCATCAAGCTGCCATCACCCCCGTTAGACAGCTGCTATCTGGCCATCGTTATCGGATTACTGTTGCCCGGTCACCATCGTCACTGCCATTGGACCATCACCGATGTTGGACTATCATTGCCCGACCACTATCGTCGTCGTTGTCAAGCCACTGCCGCTGCATTACTGTTAACTAGAACGCTAACATCAGATTTTTTGGCGCACAACCTCTACCATCAGTTTTACTACACAACATCTAGGTTGTCGCTTCCCCATCGTATTTTTTCATTCCTCTAGCGGAAGTCACATCGATAATCTCATTTGTGTCATATTGCTTATGCTATTCAAGAGCCAACAAATCTTATAACTTATATCGACATAATGAAATCATTTTAACTGAGACAGACGTGGCAGTTTTTATCATTTTGAGTTTTCCATGTAAAATATTATTTTGTTCTCTCTGTATCTTTTTTGCTTTATCTCCGTATGTGTCAAATATTTGCACATCACTAGGACATTAATATAGAATTCTACTGATGCAAATATACTAATAACAATAGTTTTGCATCGTTTGTGGGAAATCACTCGCTTCTTGCAAAATCTATGATATTTACTAAATGACCAACAAATGTAATATCAATAATAATGGAGCATCCAGCTCCAATGCTCACCATTCTAAAGAACAACCTTCTATATCCTTGGACATCAAACCTTTGCTTTTTGCATCTCCAATAAGCACTATATTGCCAGGGAGGATGATTCAGGTCTATCTTAGGGGGATTGAGTGTGTAGTATGGAATGGTCCAATAATATGGTTTGACAACTGATGCATGCTCTTACATAAGGTTTGACAACTGATACATGCCTCGAGATCAACAATCAATGGAGAATAGCTCAATTGAGAATGCCCGTATGGGATCCCCTCCCCTCAATGATGAAATTCCTCCCTGCCAGAACAAAACGCCACCCTTCATTAATCTCATGTAACTAGACTTGCCCACAACCCTTCAACACTCCCCAAAAACTTGGCACAACTTCGTCTTATTAATGTTTCTCATAATATAAATCACGATGAGCTAAAAAGTGTCACGCACAACACACGGCTTGGAATTAATCGAGACAGTTACATACAGTCGAACGGTGAGAATTAAAATTTTTCATATTCATTTTATATAACTAACTTTTAATAAATGAAAGAGTCATTAATCAACTTAAATTAAAATAATATATTTAAATTCACATCGTTACTGGTTGTCTATCTTCTATAAAATTTTCCCTTATATTGCTTATCTTTTATTCAACTAATTAAACTTGAAAAGTTAGTTTAAGATAACTGTGAGCTAAATAAGCCAGTGAATATTCACACTCCTAAACTGCATTAAGATAAGGAAAAATAATAATAAACATACCAGTTAAATATTTAATAAATCAATATAAGGATTTACTATAACAATAATATGTCTATATCATTATATATTTGTATAACCATCATAGAAGCACCGCTAAAAATTATACTACTTAAAATATTTCAATATCAATATTCTTTTCCATTTATGTGCACAAATATTTTCGTTAATCATACATGTATAAGAAGTCAATATAATCATATCATGTATGCGCTCATCACATTCAATTCAATATATTATATATAACATACATCAATGCATAATAGTAAGTAGTTACAAACATTGTCAATAACCGAAGAACATGTAAATCAAAATAAAGCTTACAAAATAGTGGAGAAGAATCAAGATGTTACCATAGATTAAAAATACGAGTGCACATTTCGATAACAGACGATCTGTTTGCTCTTGTACTACTTGTATCAAATTATCACATATTCAATTATCGCTTAGTTGTGTTTTAATTTAATTATCAATTATTGTTGTATTGCATTATTTTAATTAAGATTTCTTTAATTATTGTAATCAAAATTAATATTAAATAGTATTAATTTATACATTTACAATTAAAATCCTATCCTTTCTTTAGTACCAAGTTTAACCTTTAAATAATAAACTTATATATAATATATATGTATACTATTTATTAAATAACTTAAATAAATAAACTTATCCTTATAAAGCCGTTTGCCCTACTCCACCCACGTGAAACCCTTCCTCTGCACACGACTACATCCATTGTGCACGGGGGAGCTTCTTCCCTGCACGTGAGAGATGAATTGCACGCACGGGAGAGCTCTTCTACAACGTCCTCCTCTTCGATTCCTTCAATCGGGAAAATATTTGTGTACATACGTCAGAGATTATTCAGTGTCATAGGGGTTATATCTGAGTTATACCCCCTGAAATCTCTGTGTAATTCCCTTGTAACATCCGTATAAGTTATTTGTACCCATGAAATTACAGAAGCACGGAACTCATTTATATATTACAGTTATTTTACAAAAGGTTACAGGGATATAACCCCCCTGAATAACCATTTATGTCCATTTATGTAGCGCTTCGATCGCGGCTCGACATCGACTTGTCTGCTCTTCGCCGACGCAGCCACCTCTACTACGCTCAAGCCTCCCACGCTACCGCTTCTCATCCTCCTCCCTTGCAATCGATTGAAAGTGCATCAGGAGGTGTCGTGTGAGTAGCTTTCCTGGTCCCTTCCTCTCTTCTGCTCACATGAAAAAAATGGCTGTATGAGGTAAGTCGCACCCTCCTTTCCCCCTCTCATCCTTTCTCTTCCTTTTTCCTCCATTTTTCTTCTTCTTTTGGACTTGCCTTGTCTTGCTCCGATGCATTGTTTTATAGAACTTAAGTGACCTCTAAGTTTCCGACCATTCGATTCCTCTCCTTCCTTTGACGACGGCCTGACTCGTCACTTCCTCCCCTTTCCTCATTTTCTCTCCCCCAATTAACTGAAACGGGACGTCATAGAGGGTCTTCACCCTTATCCAAGATAGTACTCCAGCACCCATTCCCAACAGGCTTTAAACTCCCAAACATTGAGTTCGATGAGGGGGCAACCATCTAAATGGTCATTCACGTCAACATCTTAGACACGATTATGGTCGGGTAGTGCTTTTGTCTTCCACTTGGATAATAAGCTCATATAAGGATGTCAACATCTGAAATATAACCACAATTAAAGAAATACTCCACATCCAATATAATATTATTAGCAATTATCTCTCTCAACTTTTTTTTATAAATAAATAAATAAAATTCTGTTAAAATAATTCAAGCTCTACATACAGTCCCTGGCTACATTTTTCCTCCCTGGATGACGACGTAGTCATATCCTCAAAAGGGCAGCAAAAAACTTTACCTTTGATTCGGGATCCATGTGACATTCGCCCTTTCTAAATTAGGGTACAATTTATCCCATGGAAATTCAACTCGATTTCTTCTATAAGGGTTAGCATTGTCAATTAATACTCCGACCAACAATTTTGAATAGTTCAAACATCAACGGTAGATTTTAGTTGATCTGTTCCATTTAGAATAATGTTGCAGGTTAATACTCGAACAGATAGCCTCATATAGGTCAAACATCATTGAAGTACTTTCTTAGATTTTTTTCGCACAAGTTAACATCGTAGAGCAATGCTCCGATGAACAACTTCAAATGAGTCAAATGTCCTTTGACTTTTTCAATGCAGACTAACGTCATTAAGTAACACTTCAACAAACAATCTCAAATAGATCAAATATTATATATAAGTGAATTTCATTCTACCTCTTCCACACAGACTAATGTTATCGAGTAAAACTCCAACAAACAGCCTCGTATTGTTCTGACATATACGATGGACCTCTTCAAGCTCTTCAACATATGCCAAGCCCAATATTGCTTGTTTCGTGTTTTCTAATGGTTATGTCGCCCGTCAATCACTCTTATACGGTTGACCGACTACAATCTGCCACCCGTCTATCACTCTTATTTACATATCTTATGCCTAAACTTTACTTTTTTACATTTATACCACTTCAATCTTTCATATCACATAGAAAATATCACTATTTTAATTTCTAAAACGTTAGAAGTATTCCGATGCATGGCTAAGGTGAGATATATGTCAAAATTAAAGGTCAGGGGTCAGATATGTAAATACAGAAGAATTGAGTGGTATATATATATAAATCTTCCTAATAATAATGATATGAACATGTAACCCCCAATTTAATGGTGCGTCTGTTCATCACAAGTTTCCATATAACCTACAACAGAGCTTTCAATGGAGGGAGCTAATATTAACTCCTATATGAGCAAGACAATTTATCAAAGATTAACTATTCCTTCTAAGAAGATTTACGTACATACCACTCAATTCTTAGGAATTTATGTATCTAACATTTAAATTTTACTTTTACATGTATGTCACCTGAATCATGCATGAAAATATGTATTTCAAAATTAAAATAGTGATATTTTTATATAATATGAAATATTGCATGGTATAAATATAAAAAAAGCAAAGTTTAAGGGATGAATAGGTAAGTAAAAAAAATTTGTTGGTATGTAGGTAAACGCCCCAACTAATTAGTGAATAAATTACCCTTTCCACATGAATGAGAGAGAGAGAGAGAAATTCAAATAAGATTTACGAACATATCACTCAACTGTAGGGCTTTCAATGGAGAAAATATTTCGTTCGTACGGTCAACCGCTGGCGGTCACGACACCATACACGCCAGTGGCGTGTGGCGTGGCTGCCGGACGTTGGCCATGCGAATGTCAGACAGAATATTTTTTCTTTTAAATGAGTCAAACTTGAGCAAGCTCATCAACTTTCGACTTTTTGTGTTGGGATCATTGAAAAATGAATTTGCTCAAATTTAACTCGTGTTTGAAAATATTTGTAAACAGTATGCTCTTCATTGGTTCGAATTAAATTAAATTTTGTTCGTAATCAACTGATCTTGGACTCGAAATAAGCTCAAATAAATTAAAAAGAATAAGTTTTTATTAAAAAACATACAAGGAAAAACATAAACTCAAAATGTTATTACACAGCATAATTGCTCCTTTGAATATTGGTTGAATTTCATTGGAATGTTAATTGAATCTTTTTGAACCTTATTCCCATTGGACAAATTGCATTTGCATTTTGTTTGAATTTTGTTTGTATTTCGGACAAGGTTTGCATAAAGTTTGAAGAAGGTTAGAACATGGTTTGAACAAACTTTGATCGAGATTGGAATCATGTATGCATGCAGATCAAACTGAATAAGATTTGATAATAAGTGAGATTTAATGAATATTGTTCAATCAATATTCCCATATGATTAAAATATAATTTATTTTCATTATTTTTTCAAAATTAACTATTTATGTTATTTTATTATAAAATGCACATATTTAATGTACACGGACTGGTCAATAAGCATTGCACTGCTCATCTTGAATATCGAGTTGGGCGGAGTAGATGTATGTTAAAAACTTGAGGCTAATGATCTCATAATGTCTAATATTGGAAAAAAATATTACATCAGGAGTCCAGATGTAGTTTTGCATTAAGAATTCAATCAGAGCCTGCCAAACGTACAAACAAACCCACCCATGTATTAAATTAATTTTTTTTTAACTAAGATGGGTCTGCCTGTACATGTGGCAGACCTTGATTCGATATTTTTTCCTAATATTGAATATCGAGACACATTATTTGACATTATTGAATTTTGTAGAAAGTAATATTTAATAAATGTGTTTCTAAAATTAATGCAAAGTAGAGCTTTTTGTTAGATCATTGAACTTGGGCCACTTTTTCTTGATTGATGATCCGAGCCTCAACAANCCGAACATGAGCTTCTTAACTGAGCTGGACACCAGTTGTTCAGGGACAAAGAGCCATTTTTTTGACAGCCATAATTGTGCACGGGGGAGCTTTTCCTGCGCATGAGAGATGAATTGCACGCACGGGAGAGCTTCTTCTGCAACGTCCTCCTCTTCCATTCCTTCTCTCGCGGCTCCACATCGACTTGTCTGCTCTTCGCCGACGCAGCCACTTTTACTACGCTCGAGCCTCCCACGCTACCGCTCCTCATCCTCCTCCCTTGCAATCGATTGAAAGTGCATCAGGAGGTTTTGTGTGAGTAGCTTTCCTGGTCCCTTCCTCTCTTCTGCTCAGTTGGGATGCAAGAATTCTCTCAACATGAAAAAAAATGGCTGTATGAGGTAAGTCGCACCCTCCTTTCCCCCTCTCATCCTTTCTCTTCCTTTTTTCCTCCATTTTTCTTCTTCTTTTGGACTTGCCTTGTCTTGCTCCGATGCATTGTTTTATAGAACTTAAGTGACCTCTAAGTTTCCGACCATTCGATTCCTCTCCCTCCTTTGACGACGGCTTGAATCGTCAGTTCCTCCCTATTCCTCATTTTCTCTCCCCCATTTAACTGAAACGGGACGTCATACGAGGGTCTTCACCCTTATCCAAGATAGTACTCCAGCACCCATTCCCAACAGGCTTCAAACTCCCAAACATTGAGTTCAATGAGGGGGCAACCATCTAAATGGTCATTCACGTCAACATCTTAGACACGATTATGGTCGGGTAGTGCTTTTGTCTTCCACTTGGATAATAAGCTCTTGTAAGGATGCCAACATCTGAAGTATAACCACACTTAAAGAAATACTCCACATCCAAGATAATATCATTAGTAAATATCTCTCTCAATTTATTTTTTATAAATAAATAAATAAATTTTTATTAAAATAATTCAAGCTCTGCATACAGTCCCTCGCTAGACTTTTCCTCCCTGGATGACGACGTAGTCATATCCTCAAAAGGGAAGCAACGGTCTAAATACAAAAAACTTGACAATTGTTCTTTCTAAATCAGGTTACAATTTATCCCATTTGAATTCAACTCAACCTCTTCAATAAGGGTTAGCATCGTCAATTAATACTTCGACCAACAATTTTGAATAGGTCAAACATCAATGGTAGATTTTAGTTGATCTCTTCCATTTAGAATAATGTTGCAGGTTAATACTCAAATAAACAGCCTCATATAGGTCAAACATCATTGAAGTATTTTCTTACATTTTTTTCGCACAAGTTAACATCGTAGAGTAATGCTCCGATGAACAACTTCAAATGAGTCAAATATCCTTTGACTTTTTCAATGCAGACTAACGTCATTAAGTAACACTTCAACAAACAATCTCAAATAGATAAAATATAATATATAAGTGAATTTTATTCTACCTCTTCCAGACAGACTAATGTTATTGAGTAAAACTCCAACAAACAGCCTCATATTATTCTCAAGCTCTTAAACATATGTCAAGCCCAATGTTACTTGTTTCGTGTTTTCTAATGATTATGTCACCCGTCAATCACTCTTATACGGTTGACTAACTACAATCTGCCACCCGTCTATCACTCTTATTTACATATCTTACGCCTAAACTTTACTTTTTTACATTTATACCACTCCAATCTTTCATATCACATAGAAAATACCACTATCTTAATTTCTAAAATGTTAGAAGTATTCTTATGCATGGCTAAGGTGAGATATATGTAAAAATTAAAGGTTAGGCGTCAGATATGTGAATACATAAGAATTGAGTGGTGTATATATATAAATCGTCCTAATAATAATGATATGAACATGTAACCCCCAATTTAATGATGCGTCTATTCATCACAAGTTTCCATACAACCTACAACAGAGCTTTCAATGGAGGAAACTAACATTAACTCCTATATGAGCAAGACAATTTATCAAGATTAACTATTCCTTCTAAGAAGATTTACGTACATACCACTCAATTCTTAGGAATTTATGTATCTAACCTTTAAATTTTACTTTTACATGTATGTCACCTGAATCATGCATGAAAATATGTATTTCACTTTTTAAAAATTAAAATAGTGATATTTTTATATAATATGAATTATTGCATGGTATAAATATAAAATTGCAAAGTTCAAGGGATGAATAGGTAAGTAAAAAAATTTTTGTTGGTATGTTGGTAAACGCCCCAACTAATTAGTGAATAAACTACCCTTTCTACATGAATGAGAGAGAGAGAGAGAGAGAGAGTAAAATTCAAATCGTAAATACGATTTACGAACATATCACTCAATTATTATGTAGGGCTTTCAATGGAGAAAATATTTCGTTCGTACGGTCAATAGCTGGCGGCCACGCACCATACACGCTAGTGGCGGGCGACGTGGCTGTCGGACGTTGGCTATTCAGACATGCGAACATTAGACAAAATATTTTTTCTTTTAAATGAGCCAAACTTAAGCAAGCTCATCAACTTTCGACTTTTTGTGTTGGGATCCTTGAAAAATGAATCTGCTCAAATTTAACTCGTGTTTGAAAATATTTGTAAACAGTATGCTCTTCATTGGTTCGAATTACATTAAATTTTGTTCGTACTCAACTCATCTTGGACTCGAAATAAGCTCAAATAAATAAAAAAGAATAAATTCTTATTAAAAACATACGAGGAAAAACATAAACTCAAAATGTTATTACTCAGCATAATTGCTCCTTTGAATATTGGTTGAATTTCATTGGAATGTTAATTGAATCTTTTTGAACCTTATTCCCATTGGACAAATTGCATTTGCATTTTGTTTGAATTTTGTTTGTATTTCCGACAAGGTTTGCATAAAGTTTGAAGAAGGTTAGAACATGGTTTGAACAAACTTTGATCAAGATTGGAATCATGTATGAATGCAGATCAAAATGCATAAGATTTGATAATAAGTGAGATTTAATGATTAAAATATAATTTATTTTAGTATTATTTATTTTCATTATTTTTTCAAAATTAACTATTTATGTTTTTTTTTATAAAATGCACATATTTAATGTACACGGACCAGCAAATAAGCATTGCACTGCTCATCTTGAATATTGAGTTGGGCGGAGTAGATAAATGTTAAGAACTTGAAGCTAATGATCTCATAATGTCTAATATTGGAAAAAATGTTGCATCAGGAGTCCTGATGTAATTTTGCATTAAGACTTCAATCAAAGCCTGCCACACGTATAAACAGACCCACCCATGTATTAAATTAATTTTTTTTAACTAAGATGGGTCTGTCTGTACATGTAACAGACATGGATTCAATATTTTTTCCTAATATTGAAGGTCGAGACACATTATTTGACATTATTGAATTTTGTAGAAAGTAATATTTAATAAATGTGTTTCTAAAATTAATACAGAGTAGAGCTTTTTGTTAGATCATTGAACTTGGGCCACTTTTTCTTGATTGATGATCCGAGCCTCAACAATCATAAATTGAAAATGCACATGTGATTGTAATTATCTAAAGGGCTACAATTATTTCAAGGTTGCAATTACTTTGCTATCCTAATAATTGTGACTTGTATGTGTTCAAATGTTGTAATGATTGTAAGAGCTTTACATAATGTATCTGTTTGTGCTTTGCTTGATCTTTCATTTAAAACTGTTTCATATTAATTAGAATTCAAATGATATCCTTGTTTGAATCATGACTGTCACTATAGCTCATTTGGGGAACTATTTTTTTTGCTTTTTTTTTTTTAAATTTGTATCATGAATGTTAAAATTCCAAAAAATTATTTCATACAGATCTTGCATGGGTTGTCCGATCCTGACCGTAAATCAGGTGATCTACGGTCATGATGTATTTTGGTGGGCTTCACTTAATTTTTTTTTTTTTAAAAAAAATTGAAATATATCTTGAACAGAATCGGACAACGCATATAGAGATGCATGCGGTGTCTGTATGCAATAATTTCTCTAAAATACAGGGGTTTAAGAAAGCTTATAATTTTCAGAATAGCTTTTTAAAATATTTTCTAAAACACTTGTGAGTTTTCAGAAGCTTGTGGCTAGGAAAAAACAGAGCCAGCTGCGCCACACGTTTCTTGCCATCCACATTTCAAAGTCAATTACAGAGAAAGAAGTAGAAAACAACCAGCCAACAAAAAGCTAACGCGTGATCCTCGCTCCAAAACCGTGTAAACCCTTCTCGGCATCTTAAAAATCACATCTTCATATACTTCAGATCTTAAAAATCAAATTTTTATTTAGAAAACCACGGCTTCCATCCTTCTTCTTCATGGATTCTCATCCAGATAACACAAATACTTCCTTCCACCCACAGCCTTCCCCTGCCCAGCTCCTTTCCAGCGCCAAGGTGGTGGCGAACGCCGCCAAATCAGCTCTCCGCCATGAATCCGCAGAGTTAGACAAGGCGAAGCTGGCTGAGGCTGCTGAGGATCTTCTGAATGCTGCTTCTCACTATGGAAAGATTGAAGAGAAGAGCTATGGAAAGTATGTGCAAAAGGCAGAGAGCTATCTCCACCAGTACCACTATTCCCATTCCTCTTCTACTTCGCAGATTACTTCTTCCACTGCCCATTCTTCTTCAGCTGGCCACTCTGTTCATGGCGGAGGAGGAGTTTCCGAGGGTGGATTTGGGGATTATCTGAAGCTTGCAGAGGGGTTTTTGAAGAAACATTAATAAAGCTTTTGTTCCCTCCATCTCTCTCTCTCTCTCTCTCTCTCTCTCTCTCTCTCTCTCTCAATTTGGATTTAGTAATTCCTGTAAATCTAAGTTTTATGAATATTGAGGGGCTTTATTATATTTCGATAGATTGTTTGGCATATCTAATATCTTACTTTAAATTTTATATAAATACCATCCTATTTATGCATGCAAAAATATATTTAATTTTTTAAAATTTGGAATTGTAATATTATTGATGTGATATGAAAGAGTTGAATGATTAAAGTGTAAAAAATAAAGTTTGGATGTAGATATAAAATTGCATAAGCTCAATGAAAGTATCCCTCAATATATTTCTAAAGTACAGAGCTTCACTATTCTCTTTAAGTAAATAAGATTGGTTACAGAGCTTGGATTGATTTATAAAAATTAATTCCATTGATAATAGATCATTTTTTTTAGTGTTTAAGTGTCTTAATGACCTCTGATCTTAAGCCTGTTTGATTTTCACTCATCAAGACGCTAAATTTAATTGTAAGCATGCCAAATTTGGATATCATCTGATGTCAAATTAATGTTTTAAAGCATTCAATCATACTTCATGTGCTAGATTTGAATTCACTCGAGCTCAAATCGAATCACTTTAGTATCATTGGATTCATATTGCTTTGCTATCCAGTTTGGCTAAAAAAGTTATTTAAATCATAGCTTGGATGATATATAATTTTAATTTGTAAGTTATCTTATCTAATATGCATTAAGTTTCATGTATGATCATATAAATTTTTTTGAAAAAATATCAATCATTAGATTCATTATGTCATTACAAAAGTCATAAAAAACATAATGCTTTATGGAGATTTTTGAATGCATATTAGAGATAGTACATGCCATTTGCAAGGAGACATGAAAAAAAATTTGTTGAGATTTGTTATCCCATATAGATTGAGTGACAAGTGAGATTTTATCTTAGATTAATTGTACTTGATGAAATAAAAAACTTCTCAATATTTTGAGCTCTTTTAATCATTCAACAAAAAAAATCAATAAAAATTTTATGACAAGTATATCTAATGATAACATTTTTTCTGAAATGTGTATGATTCTAATGGATTATCTATTAAATCAAATGTTTGCTACCAAAATATTCATAGTAAGTGGTACAATAATTTTTATCTAATTTATAATTATATGGTTATATATATACATCAAAACTGCACCAACACTAATTATAAGTATATTTAATGTTCTAGAAGAAAAGAACAAGAAGAATGAGGGTCCACTGACAGAAGACCATGAGACCTCACTAGTCTGACCAAGTGAAGCTGTCTGTGCCAAAGTTAGTGAGGCAAAGCCAACCAAACCACAAAACAAACCAAACCAAAGACGACCGAATGATACAAGAACGAGCCGTTCAAATAGAAACATGACAAAAGAATATCCGAGACAATAGTCACAAGCGAGCTAATCCAAGGAATATATGGTCCTCCCCTAGCATCTTCAACCATCCCAGAGAAACAGAAACGCACCTCATTATGGGTCAATGAACTACAACCAAGACATAATAATGGGTCGACCTATATTGAGCACACTCAATCAACAGAGCAGATCTCAGCTGTCTGAGTTGATCTTGTCGAACCAAAGCTAATTAAGCTTAGCCGATCGACCCAGAAATCAGTCAGACAATAAGCTCATTAATGTGAAATATGAGAAATTCCTCACAAGACCCCCTTTCAAGTTGGAGTAAAAATTAAACATCACCACATTGTATCATGTCTCCCAAAAATATGGATGTCATTTTATGAATAAGACTCGATTGAGATAACATATTACTCTTCATTAATGTTCACTCCTCTCTCTCTCCCTGTCTCTTATTACGTTTTATTTTTTGGGTGTGTCACGAACAAATCAGAATTCATATATATATATATATATATATATTGAAAGGAATGGTTGAAGGCTATTATACGAGTCTCGGGCATCCCTCATGCGCCTAAGAATTCGAGTACCACACCCTAGACTAGGGGGGAATCGAACCCTATACCAGAATGAACATACAACTGACAAGCAGATGCCCGATCAACTCATCTGAGTACGCGTCGCGTCGTGTGTATATATATATAGTTGGTAGATCTAGTTTTACTGATTCATACGAAGGGAAGGGGAATGAAATATAGTTGTTGAATGGCCGCTCTAGACAATGTTAGAATACTAGAAATTAGAATTGGGAACGCTACATTCCGTAAGAATTGGGGCCCACCCACATCATTATTCATAATAATTTGACTTTTTTTCTTATTTATTTCCTTGGAGGATATAACTCCCAAGAAATAATAAAAGGGAATGTTGATCTAATTTATTATTACTCTCAACCAATTTATATCCGGACAAATAAGTNTAGAACCCTACATTCCGCAAGAATTGGGGCCCACCCACATCATTATTCATAATAATTTGACTTTTTTTTCCTACTTATTTCCTTGGTGGATATAACTCCAAAGAAATAATAAAAGGGAATGTTGATCTAATTTATTATTACTCTCATGCAATTTATATCCGGACAAATAAGTAGGATAGGATTCTTATTTCCCCCTAAACCCGAGCAAAGTCCTTGTGAAAAGAATCCGAGATAATAATAATAATAATAATAATAATAATAATAATAATAATTATTATTATTATTAATATATCATCTAGTATTAAGTAAACATTTATATTACTAATGCACCAAAATTTATAAAACCGGAAAAAAAAGATGTTATTTGGGAGAAGTTATTTCATACGGACACCACATGCATCGCATGTAGAGATATATGCGGTGTTCAATATCTATCGTTGATTATCACAATCAAATTTAAAAAAAAAATGTTGAAAGTAGGGCTTACTGAAATACATCTTTGTGGTGATCAACGGTAGAGATCAAACACCGCATGCATCTCTACATGCAGTGTCCGTATGAAATAATTTTTCGTTATTTGGAGAATAACATTAGTCAAACACTTAAATCTATATATTTATAGTCCATGCAAGTTGATTAAACTAATTTTATTTCATTATTTTATCAACATCTACATCTCAAAGTGTCATAATCCAATAATAACTTTCAAAACTGCCTATTTTATTGCCCAACTGTACCACGTCCCTCATCCTCCAATTAAGAAAATAAAGTCTATAGTTACATTTTGTTCATAGTAGAACTTCTTCATATGAAAATCATATGTTGATTTTACCGTTGGGGTTTTGATTTTCTGCATAAAAAGTTTCGATTTTTCTTAAAAAATTGTTAGAGCCCCCTATCTATTTCTGATCGACATGAATGTTTCTTTATAAATCAGAAATTAATCAGTGATTAAATAGAAACTATGGATGATAAACCCTTACAACCAGTTGTATTAATGCACATTTACTAGTCATTCCTCAAATTCCCAATACTGCAATTACTAATTTACTTCATATTTAAGGATTAACTCAAAGTAGAAACCTTTCTCAGAGAAGCAAATCTCTACCAGAGTCTGCTTAACCCACCTTCAACTTCCAACCTACAGATCTAAAAATAAAACAACCAGATTTAAACCCTTTTGTAACGTTGAGGTTAGGGCCCAAAACCTCCACATAAACGGCAATCATGGAAGCCATTATTCTATAATTCCGGTGAGAGTTCCCTTCCTCTTCTCGCCTTCAATCACCCTTTACGCTTGCTTCAGTTTCTCCTCTGCAACTAACTCGGCTATCACGAAGATAAAAGAGACACCTTTGGCGGCTTACCTACATTAGTTGCTTGCACGTTCTGTTAAAGAGAGATGTAGAGGTCTTGGAACCAGGCTTGGGGTTATTAAATGTGTTTCCTTTTCCAACATTCTTCACTTCCTCGTTAAGGGAATGACCCTAAAGGCATCGCTTTGAAACACTTTTCTTGTTCTTGGGGTTTCTTTTCATCGCTATTTTTTTAATGCAGGCTGGGCGCTTTTTGGAGGATCTCGACATGGCGAATGAAGGGAAGGTTCGATCTTTATTGGATTTTTGGAGTTTTTAGGGTTCCGTTTGATGATGTTTTAAGGATTTTGAGACGATCTTTTGTTCGTGTTTGGAACTGATCAGGGATACTATACCGATTCTCATTTTTTTCTGAAATCTGAGGTATTTTGATGAGGAATGGTTCTGTTTACAGTTTTGATTGGTATTTGAAATCGAAACGGTTTCTCTTTCTAGGAATTTTGTTCTTCAATTCTCGCCATGGAGGTCTTCTCCTTCTTCCTGTCTGCAAACTGAGAACTTGCTCCTCTGCTTGACTTCGTTTTGCTCTTCTTTTTCTTCTTGATGTTCCTGCGAATCATCCTTTATATTGAAAGTTAATTTCACTTTTAATGCTTTCAATTTCCTTTGATTATTAAGCCTTTTTGACTTTCCATTGTTCGGATCATGAGGATATATTAATATTGAGTTTTTAGTTAGCTGTAATCTGAAGTTTGCAGGTTTCTTCCCCTCACTTTGTTTGTTGTTCTTTTCCTTGTAATTTTACCTTGAGTAACTCTATGGGGGCTGTTAAGCTACTTCTGCAATTCAATTCAAGTACTAATCCAATCCAGATCAAATAAATCTGGCGGCATTATGAAAACTATTTGTCATGATATATATTAAATCTTATTAAATCTTGGTGAAATATTTGGCATTTATTTTAAATTTTGTTGTCTTCTTGGGCTGCTTTGGCTTTCCATTTTATTAAAATACAAGTAAGATTTACATACATCCACTCAATTCCTATGTATTTATGTATCTAACACCTAAACTTCAATTTTGACATGCTTACCTATGCATGAGTGAAGGACAATGTATGTTTCACTTGTTTAAAGTTAAAATGGTGGTATTTTTAATGTGATGTGAAAGATTTAAGTGTTAGAAATGTAAAAAGTAAAATTTACCTTCATAAGAATCGGGTGATATGTATGTTGATGCCACAAAATACAATGCCTATATAGCTCTAATACTTTTTTTTTTCACTTAATTTCTTCTTTTTTGATCAGTCTTTATATTTTTCTTTCTTTTTTTTTTTTCCACAGTTTGAAGGAGTCTAAGCATTGAACCCATCATACAAGTAAGCCCAATCAACATATTGTCAAATTTGGGTTTTTTATGTGGTTAAGTAGCGCGCTTTGTTGAGCACTTGAAGCCTTCCCTCTCTGTGAAATGTGAATTTTTTCATTGTTTCCCACTTTAAACTGGAGTATTTGCAGTCTTCACCAGGGAAGCTCAACTTTTCTTTGCTTCATGGAGAAAGATTCAATAGAGAATGGTATCAAACCAAACGAAGGGTTAGAGAAGAAGTCTAGGGGTCCAATATTTCTTTCTAATGCTTTTCACAAGGTCCAGTCCCGATATCTGAAAGCGCCAATGAGTTCTTGTCATGATTTTTGCAAATATGGTCATAAACACGAGGTCAACGATGAAGTAAAGCATACTTTTTTCAGAAGGTTTATGGCAAATAACATTGCCGCGGATGCCTTGCAGAATCATGTGAGTGATCTGAGTATTGGTGAGAGGAGGAAGAGCTCAGGGTTGAAGATGAAGGCTTCCGATAAAGCAAATAGCATCGAATCTCCAACGAAAACAATTCCTCAGGATTCTGTTCAGATGAGAAGTTTGAATTCAAACAAGAAGAAGAAGAAGAAGAAGCAAACTGTGCAACCAAATGCTTCGCTTGTACTGGAGCCGTCCCCATCCAGACAAAACAAACTGAAAGCTTCTACTGAAATTAGTTCTGGCAGTGGCCCAGCATATATGAAGGAAACTATTACATCTTCTGCACTGAGAGTGAAGAGTGAAAAGAAGATGGCTGCAAGGAACCTATCTGGATCTTCTGAATTACAGAGTGAGAAAAGAAATGTTTCCATTTCTTCGAAAAAGATTGATGGTTGTGCAAAACCTGCAATTTCTTTGAAGGCCAGGGTGCCATTGGTGAGATCTGCAGCTCAATTGAATGCCACTAGGAAAGTGGAAGGCTCAAGAGATTTAGACATTCAACTCAGCAAGAGCTTCAAAATACACAGAGTTCGTGACAGAAAATTTAAAAATATAGAGAATGCGACTGACGTAAGATACGAAAAACATGATGGTGGTGTTGACTTCCATGTGAACCTTCAGAAAATCATTGAAGAGAAATCTGAGAATGAAATCATGGGTGTCAATGGTGAGAACTTCATCAAGGAAGGTGAAGGATGGGCATCTGAGTCTTGCGACAGTGAACTATCGGAATTCGAGGATGCGAATAGGAAGCAAAGCCGTGAAGTTTCAGAGCAACAAGATAAGAGAAGACTAAAAAGAACTCCATATGTTCAACCAGATAATAGTTCTTCCCTGCCTTACAAGATGCAGTTTAAGAGAGGGAGAGTTATCGATCTTAGGCCAACCGAGAACGTTGGTCCGAGAAGGCTCAGATTCAGGAGGGGAAGAGTGCTTGATGAGAACTCTAATGGCGAAGTTATGAGGAGAATCCTTAGAAGGAGAGACAAGGGTGAAATGAAAGCTCCTGATTCAGTAGTAACTCATGCTAATTCATCAGAAGCTGGAGCTGTGATGTTGAAGCATCAAGATGCGCAGGAGAANCTTATTCGTCACATTTGAGCCGCTAGTGATTGCTTTTGATTATGTATGCAGTCAACATCCTCGTTATCGCCTCCTTTAGACTATTTGACGCGATATATAATTACATCCTTACTCTTAGATGAGCTGCCTAAAAAAAAATTTCTCTTCTTATAAAGATTTAGTTACAATAAGCATCTTACAACGTGCATATTCACCCCCTTGCATCTTTTTTTTTTCTGTGCATTATGCTTTTTATGCTCTCCATTTGCTTCTTTGCACTCAACATAAAAAATGAACATCATTTTGTTCCACTTACTATTTTTTCAAACTTGTTTTGCCCATCAGTATCAATATATACTTGTACTAAATTATTGGAATATAAGCAACAAACAATAATAATGTTGCAAGCCATGATATTACTATTCAATTTCTTATCCACTGATAAAATGTCATATTCGAAGTTCAATATAGAGTAACTATCAAAATCTATATTCTTCACTTCTTCTAAGGCTCCCTTAAACTTATAGTTAAATGGAATAGACTCATTCTCCATATAATTACATTTCTGTTCACTGATTTGTTTAATAATCAGAAATGTTAAGATAACCCGAGTCCAGACTAATCAATTTCATGACATATGTTCGCTGAATCGGCCAGCTTGTGTTTAGTTGGAAATGGCATGCTATCAAAATCTTTGTTGGAAAGAAATTTCCAATTAGCTTGGTGATATTTACTACTTATGTGGAATCTTTGAATTTGACTTGCATATTCAATGTGCAAAGTGGTTGTAATGATGATTTGTCAAATTTGGGAAGTCTTCATATGAGGTACCATTGTATACTTTAAATGATGCTTCTGATTTTCTAATTTGATCATTTTGTTANAACAACACTATAGTGAAATCTGCTGTAAATTTTTACTGAGAGGGATTGTAGGAGTAACATTAAAATTAAGGTAAAATAAAATAAAATGAAGGATACACATGCCTCCTTCTAATTGAGGCGAGGGTGCGCCTCACCAAATGCGAGGTTTACGCCTCGGCTGATTTGCTCGAGAACCACACCTGCTCAATTGTGTTGATGTGTTCCTCAAGTTGCACAATTTTAAATATGGATAGGATAATCATACTATGGTTACTTAATAAATACATTTGCAGTAATTCTAATGGTGTTTTAGTGTTACCCTCTTGATGTTATTTGATTTATATGCTCTTAGTTTCCAATACGGCTTTGTGCATGCTTTTGTGGGCCATAAAATATTGTTGATAGGGATTGTAGGAGTAACATTAAATGAATATTTGATAGTAAAAAAGATAGATTAATGGTTTGGGTAGGCATAATATAGGATCGAAAATGCTCTAAGAAATTGATTGATAAAACTTTTGGTAAATTATTACCCGAGTCTTAGTGGTTAAGAGGTTGCTTCATGTTGTCCCATATTTTTAGAAGTCTTACAATTGGATCTTTAGCATTGTTTCACATGTAAATCCTCCTGGTCTTGCAGGGATCACATACCCCTAATATCTATTAAAAATAATTTTTAAGCAGGTTCATGTGATTAAACAAGTTATCATTAGTCAAATTTTGGATATTTATATCTTTGAAAATGCCCTTCTAGTCTATAAAATCTCATATTCCTCTCATATTGGCTATTTGAAAATCTTTGAGCCTTCATTAAGTTGCATGTCTCTAAGTTTGTTTTCAACGTGTTTCCACATGAATCAATACTTCTCTTCTACTACGGCTTTGTGGTTCAACAGCTAGTTTTCATGTGTTAGTAGTTTTAGCGGGCCTTTTCAATTATAGAATATTATGACATAAACCCAACTTATGATGTAACTTAGAATTGTGTATGCTGCGAAGGAATGTAGTCGTTTAAAAAAAAAAATGTAGCTCAATTAAATCTTTCATTTTCCCTGTTTTAGTGTTTTATAAGAAACTTCATTATTGTAGTTTGCATGAAGGCAATTGTGCATTTATAAAAATTGGTTGTTGTCTTTATGCCACTATATGTATTTTTAAGCTTTTTATTCTGATGATAATTCAGTCCTTCAGATTGATTGATCGATCCTGTCGTCAATTCCTTGAGAAACACATTTGTGAGTGCATCTATTTATATAAAATTTGATCTTATTCAATGTAATTCTCTCATAAGAATAGTATCTTGGTACGGTCTCTTTTATATGCTTGCACATTTTTAAACAATAGAATAACCTTTAATTTACCATCTTCAATGACCATATATGGAATTTTTTTCAAAACTCTCTTGTAACTCCTTTCCTCCTTTCGTGTCTCCCTTCCATCTTGAGCTGCGTCACTCTTAGTTTTAGATTCATGCTGCTTTTTTTTTAAAAAAAAATTAAATTTATATACATACATATATACATACACATATATATATATATATATATTATTTTTTTCATGCTGCATGTTTATGTTTTCATGTTAAAGCCATCTTCCCCAACCTACTTATTTCTTGCTTGATAGTACTCTTCAGGCTAAGCAGTAGCATCTTTATTTTACCTTCTTATTCGTCACATTTGAGCTGCTAGTGATTGCTTTTGATTATGTATGCAGCAAACATCCTCGCTATCGCCTCCTTAAGACTATGTGATGTGATCTATAATTACATCCTTACTCTTAGATGAGCTGCCTAAAACAAAATTTCTCTTCTTATAAAGATGTAGTTACAATAAGCATCTTACAATGTGCATATTCACCCCCCTAGCATCTTTTTTTTTTCTGCGCATTATGCTTTTTATGCTCTCCATTTGCTTCGTTGCACTCAACAAAAAAAACGGATATCATTTTGTTCCACTTACTATTTTATCAAACTTGTTTTGCCCATCAGTATCAATATATACTTGCACTAAATTATTGGAATATAAGCAACAAACAATAATATTCTTGCAAGCCATGATATTACTATTCAATTTCATATCCACTGATAAAATGTCATATTCAAAGTCCAATATAGAGTAACTATCAAAATCTATATTCTCTACTTCTTCTAAGGCTCCCTTAAACTTATAGTTAAATGGAATAGACTCATTGTCCATATAATTACATTTCTGTTCACTGATTTGTTTAATAATCAGAAATGTTAAGACAACCCGAGTCCAGACTAATCAATTTCATGACATATGTTCGCTGAATCGGCCAGCTTGTGTTTAGTTGGAAATGGCATGCTATCAAAATCTTTGTTGGAAAGAAATTTCCAATTAGCTTGGTGATATTTACTACTTATGTGGTGGAATCTTTGAATTTGACTTGCATATTCAATGTGCAAAGTGGTTGTAGTGATGATTTGTCAAATTTGTGAAGTCTTCATATGAGGTACCATTGTATACTTTAAATGATGCTTCTGATTTTCTAATTTGATCATTTTGTTAGCATAAAAATATTGTGATGTAAATAAAGTTTTTGAGCAATGCCGGATGTATCCATGGTTTGTTTTATTAAATGCTTCTCGTGTGGTGTTTGTGCTAGAAGATTGCTGATGTTGGATATGTTTCTTTGTGCTATTTTGGGATTTATGGCATTTTTATGTGCTTAGAACATTTGGAAAGTGTTGCAATAATTGATGTTTGAGTTAACCCAAATCACAATAGAAATGAAAATATTATTGTTGAAATTCAAATCGATTACAGCAACAGCTTTTCAAACAGAAAATAAACACTAAAAACATAAGACAAGATCCTAGGGCAGGGTAAAGGTGATGAACTGGCNATTTGGAAAGTGTTGCAATAATTGATATCTGAGTTAACCCAAACCACAATAGAAATGAAAATATTATTGTTGAAATTCAAATCGATTACAGCAACAACTTTTCAAACAGAAAATAAACACTAAAAACATAAGACAAGATCCTAGGGCAGGGTAAAGGTGATGAACTGGCTGGACAGCAGGTGTTGGGTGGTCGAGAGGTTATGGCTGCACTAGGGAGGCTTCTGGAGGAAGGGAAGCAGCAAGGACTAGGCAGGGGAGGCTGGTGACAATAAAGGGGGCTGCTGGGAGGGATTTAGTCACTTGATCTATGAATTGAAATTTGAAGTTTGTAAGGTTACAATCTAATGGAAGGCTGATGTAAGATAGGAAAACAAAGATGAAGGGAAATAATTTACATAAANGGGAGGGGTTTAGTCACTTGATCTATGAATTGAAATTTGAAGTTCGTAAGGTTACAATCTAATGGAAGGGTGATGTAAGATAGAAAAAGAAAGTTGAAGGGAAATAATTTACATAAAGAAAGTTTGTTGCTTATATATCGAGTCATCTTGGACGTCTTCTAGTCTCCTGATCAATGAATTGAAATTTGAAGTGGAAGGAATGGCACATTCAATAAGATTTTTTTGTTTCAAGTACTAATAGTGTTTTTGTATGCGCCTTAGTCCCCAATTTATAATTGTGAATCCAAGAAGGGAATTACCTTTAATTTAGCTTTTACGGAAAATATGTTGCTAGGAAAGTGCTATACAAAAATAGAAAAGCCTTGAAAAGTAGGTCCAAGTATGCAACCATATTAAGGAGCTTTATTATAGAATTACTAACGATCTATAAAAATCACAATCAGTTGTAGTTCCATAAGCTGTAGAAGGTAAAGAAAAGCATGGAAAGTTGCAGTGAATAGTACAAATATAAAGTTACAGGAGGAGGGCAGTAATAAAAAGTTGTAGGAGTCAAACTCAGTAAATGAATAATCCACCAAATAGGAATCAAAAGGATGACTTGGTTGCATCTTAAGCAAGAGTTAGCAAAAATTTAAAGATTTGGCCTCAATAGAGATTGCAAGTCCCCATCAATTCTACTTGGCTTATTAAAAATTTAATCCAATCAATTATTTAGTTGATATTCTTCCAATAGATTTTGGAGTAACTGAGGTTTTGATAGTAGAAATATCTATGAATCATAATATATTTAAGTAGTTTGCATTTTTTTTTCGTTTTGCTAAGATTTGAACCTTTGCCCGCTACTTCAGAAATCTAAGGCAATACAACTTTGTATGTAAATATGATTTATAGTAAGCTTATTATGACTATTTGGGAAATAAATATACAATGGATTGAATTTTAATTTTGTGGGAAAAGGAAAGAGAGCGGATTCACTACATTGGCTGATGTCTCGTCATATTAATCAAATTATGTATACTAAAAATGGACTGATAACATTTTCTTATATATTTTCAACTTTTATATGGTAGCCTTTCCTATTTGTTGCATGGCTTCTCTTTTTTTTTTAGTTAAATTTTTTAGGTTTAAAAGTAACCTCTCAAGATTTAGGACTATTATTTTTTTGCTATTTGAATTTCAAATTATTCAAATCTACAATAGATTTGTAATTGTCATAGTTAAAAAGAAGTTTTCTGCGAATATTTTTTTTTATGAATCATACATATGACCGATAATGCAATAGAATATGATACATGTAAGTTTAATGGCAAAATAGACATGCTTTCTACTATATGTACTCCAATTAATTCAAAGAGGAGAAAATGATGAAATTTTAAAATTATAATTTTTAAATTCAATCAAGTTTTTTTCTGAAAACTAAAAAAATCACATAAGTATCATTCATCTATCATACTAACAAACAACCTCCATATAAAAAGTAATCCAATGATTTAAAGTTTAATAGTAATGAATTATGCATATTTTGATGTGATTGGACGAATATAATTTTAATTTCACAAACTGTTTGTAAATTCAAATGATATCTTGATGTAATTTGATTTTCATAATACGATTATTTTTATAAATTTGTAAATAAAGAAACTATGAACTAAAAATAAAATTGACTTTAGCTTGATACATACAATTAGAGTTATTTTCATGGGGCTATAAGTTATATTATTAGATTTTTCAATCGATTTATTTAGTGTGTACAAATTCTTTAATTTAAATTTTGAAATACATTCAAATTAGGTTTAGTGGGCGAAAAGACTTTGGTTCATATTCTACTCTAGGTTCTGGTGCAAATTCGATCTAAAATTTTGTAACAGTAAATTTTTTCTTTTGCATCTGAGTCATCTATTTAGAAATAATTATGTGCTATAAATTTTTAATAAAATCAAATTTGATCTTTTGGCTGTATTGCGTGGTGCTGTACCACAGCGATGCGTCAAAGTGTTCTCTCTTAGAAATATTGATCAAAGGTCCAGTGCTCCTAGCTAGGGGATAATCATAAATTTTTCTCAAAATTTAAAGATATATAGCAAGGCTAATGTATGGATTTTAAACGATAATTGTTTAATTTATGATTAATTTATTATTTATGACTTTAATGAAACATGTTAATGACAATAATATGTTTAGGCAAATAATGTTCAGCTTAGAAAACTTTCGAACTCATGAAAATATTCAAGAAATTGTAGTTGCCTTGTTAATGTTCTTAAATTGATCATTTAGTTGAACACTGACACTCACGAGTCTTTATAGTCAATGAATGATACACCTTAGTCTTTAAGTCCATGTTTCAGATTAACCCAAATAAATTATGTTTTGCTAGCACCACTCACAAACATATTTAAGAAATTTTTTTCTATTTTGTTTTCACAATTGCAGTTGTGTGGGAACTATTTTTGCTCGATGCACTGAATCACATACATCGTTCAATATATCATTAGAAAATTTGACTGAATGTTATTATTGCATTTTTCTGTCAGAAATTAACTATTTTTNATAAGCGTACATAGGCAGTAAGCGAGGCGTCCAAGTGTTCTCTCTTAGAAATATTGATCAAAGGTCCAGAGGTCCTAGCTAGGGGATAATCATAAATTTTTCTCAAAATTTAAAGATATATAGCAAGCCTAATGTATGGATTTTAAACGATAATTTTTGAATTGATGATTAATTTATTATTTATGACTTTAATGAAACATGTTAATGACAATAATATGTTTAGGCAAATAATGTTCAGCTTAGAAAACTTTCAAACTCATGAAAATATTCAAGAAATTGTAGTTGCCTTGTTAATGTTCTTAACTTGATCATTTAGTTGAACACTAACACTCACGAGTCTTTATAGTCAATGAATGATACACATTAGTCTTTAAGTCCATGTTTCAGATTAACCCAAATAAATTTTGTTTTGCTTGCACCACTCACAAACATATTGAAGGAATTTTTTTCTATTTTGTTTTCACAAATGCAGTTGTGTGGGAACTATTTTTGCTCGATGCACTGAATCACATACAGCGTTCAATATATCATTAGAAAATTTGACTGAATGTTATTATTGCATTTTTCTGTCAGAAATTAACTATTTTTTGTATTGATGCTTGACATGTTAATTTTAATATGGAGCTCAAACTAGATAGAATCTATGATATACGATAAATTCTTATTCCAGCATACTGGAGACCAATCAAGCTGAGAGAGATTACGTTCATGAGATTACTCCATAAATCCAGGAACAGATAAAGTTAAGGAAAACAAGCTAAGGTTAATAAGTGAAATGTATAGTGTATTGCAGTAATGAAGAAACTGAAAGTAAGATGATGATAGAGTAATCTAGAGCCAATTACATGATACCGAGTTAGTAGGAGTCCTTGGGTAGATTACACACTGTGTGTCAGAGGGGAAGATTTTACTAGAATTTTCTCTTTGATACATGAATTTATGTTTTACAAGCTCAAATTTTTGTAGTGGCAAGATCAGAGACATCCTTCAGAGATAGCTCAGTCGGCCCCTTGTGTATGCTATGGTCTTATGTCCACTGCCATTAGATTTTTTTATTTTATATCATAGAAGCCATTGATCAAGCCATATGACTGATGTAATTTGTAAANCGTTTTGCTAAGATTTGAACCTTTGCCTGCTACTTCAGAAATCTAAGGCAATACAACTTTGTAANTCGTTTTGCTAAGATTTGAACCTTTGCCTGCTACTTCAGAAATCTAAGGCAATACAACTTTGTAATGTAAATATGATTTATAGTAAGCTTATTATGACCATTTGAAAAATAAATATACAATGGATTGAATTTTAATTTTGTGGGAAAAGTAAAGTGAGCGGATTCACTACATTGGCTGATGGCTCGTCATATTAATGAAATTGTGTATACTAAAAATGGACTGTAACATTTTCTTATATATTTTCAACTTTTATATGGTAGCCTTTCCTATTTGTTGCTTGGCTTCTCTTTTTTTAGTTAAATTTTTTAGGTTTAGAAGTAACCTCTCTAGATTTAGGACTTATTTTTTTGCTATTTGAATTTCAAATTATTCAAATCTACAATAGATTTGTAATTGTCATAGTTAAAAAGANGCTCGTCATATTAATGAAATTATGTATACTAAAAATGGACTGCAACATTTTCTTATATATTTTAAACTTTTATATGGTAGCCTTTCCTATTTGTTGCTTGGCTTCTCTTTTTTTTAGTTAAATTTTTTAGGTTTAAAAGTAACCTCTCAAGATTTAGGACCTATTTTTTTGCTATTTGAATTTCAAATTATTCAAATCTACAATAGATTTGTAATTGTCATAGTTAAAAAGAAGTTTTCTGCTAATATTTTTTTTTAATGAATCATACATATGACCAATAATGCAATAGGATATGATACATGTAAGTTTAATGGCAAAATATACATGCTTTCTACCGTATGTTCTCCAATTAATTCAAAGAGAAAATGATGAAATTTTAAAATTATAATTTTTAAATTCAATCAAGTTTTTTATGAAAACNTTTTATGAATCATACATATGACCAATAATGCAATAGGATATGATACATGTAAGTTTAATGGCAAATATACATGCTTTCTACCGTATGTGCTCCGATTAATTCAAAGAGAAAATGATGAAATTTTAAAATTATAATTTTTAAATTCAATCAAGTTTTTTATGAAAACTAAAAAATCACATTAGTATCATTCATCTATCATACTAACAAACAACCTCCATATAAAAAATAATCCAATGATTTAAAGTTTAATAGNTTCTGAAAACTAAAAAATCACATAAGTATCATTCATCTATCATACTAACAAACAACCTCCATATAAAAAATAATCCAATGATTTAAAGTTTAATAGTAATGAAATATGCATATTTTGATGTGACTGGACGAATAGAATTTTAATTTCACAAACTGTTTGTAAATTCAAATGATATCCTGATGTAATTTGATTTTCATAATACGATTATTTTTATAAATTTGTAAATAAAGAAACTATGAACTAAAAATAAAATTGATTTTAGCTTGATACATAGAATTAGGGTTATTTTCATGGGGCTATAAGTTATATTATTAGATTTTTCAATGAATTTATTTAGTGTGTACAAATTCTTTAATTTAAATTTTGAAATACATTCAAATTAGGTTTAGTGGGCGATAANGTTTTATAAATTTGTAAATAAAGAAACTATGAACTAAAAATAAAATTGATTTTAGCGTGATACATAGAATTAGAGTTATTTTCATGGGGCTATAAGTTATATTATTAGATTTTTCAATGGATTTATTTAGTGTGTACAAATTCTTTAATTTAAATTTTGAAATACATTCAAATTAGGTTTTGTGGGCGATAAGACTTTGGTTCATATTCTACTCTAGGTTCTGGTGCAAATTCGATCTAAAATTTTGTAACAGTAAATTTTTTCTTTTGCGTCTGAGTGATCTATTTAGAAGTAATTATGTGCTATAAATTTTTAATAAAATCAAATTTGATCTTTTGGCTGTATTGCGTGGTACATAGGCAGTAAGCGAGGCGTCAAAGTGTTCTCTCTTAGAAATATTGATCAAAGGTCCAGTGGTCCTAGCTAGGGGATAATCATAAATTTTTCTCAAAATTTTAAGATATATAGCAAGCCTAATGTATGGATTTTAAACGATAAATTTTTAATTTATGATTAATTTATTATTTATGACTTTAATGAAACATGTTAATGACAATAATATGTTTAGGCAAATAATGTTCAGCTTAGAAAACTTTCAAACTCATGAAAATATTCAAGAAATTGTAGTTGCCTTGTTAATGTTCTTAACTTGATCATTTAGTTGAACACTAACACTCACGAGTCTTTATAGTCAATGAATGATACACATTAGTCTTTAAGTCCATGTTTCACATTAACCCAAATAAATTTTGTTTTGCTAGCACCACTCACAAACATATTGAAGGAATTTTTTTCTATTTTCTTTTCACAAATGCAGTTGTGTGGGAACTATTTTTGCTCGATGCACTGAATCACATACATCGTTCAATATATGATTAGAAAATTTGACTGAATGTTATTATTGCATTTTTCTGTCAGAAATTAACTATTTTTTGTATTGATGCTTGACATGTTAATTTTAATATGGAGCTCAAACTAGATAGAATCTATGATATATGATGAATTCTTATTCCAGCATACTGGAGACCAATCAAGCTGAGAGAGATTACGTGCATGAGATTACTCCATAAATCCAGGAACAAATAAAGTTAAGGAAAACAAAGCTAAGGTTAATAAGTGAAATGTATAGTGTATTGCAGTAATGAAGAAACTGAAAGTAAGATGATGATAGAGTAATCTAGAGCCAATTACATGATACCGAGTTAGTAGGAGTCCTAGGGTAGATTACACACTGTGTGTCAGAGGGGAAGATTTTACTTAGAATTTTCTCTTTTATACATGGATTTATGCTTTACAAGCTCAAATTTTTGTAGTGGCAAGATCAGAGGCATCCTTCAGAGATAGCTCAGTCGGCCCCTTGTGTATTCTATGGTCTTATGTCCCCTGCCATTAGATTTTTTTATTTTATATCATAGAAGCCATTGATCAAGCCATATGACTGATGTAATTTGTAAATTTTAATAACGTTGGCTTGCTTGGTTTGATATGCCATTTAAATAAGAAAAAAAGTAAGAAATGCAAGAGAATATGTACCAATTCCTCGGTCCTGCAAAGGGGACTTCACAACAACATGCATGGCTGTGACACCAGAGAGATCACATATTGCGCTTCTGCACTCTGCCAGCGTTTTGTTGTCCTCTAATATCTTTCCAAAGTTTATCAACTCAAAGATCATTTATCGTCTTTGGGCCATTNTAACTATTTGTCATGATATATATTAAATCTTATTAAATCTTATTAAATCTTGGTAAAATATTTGGCATTTATTTTAAATTTTGTTGTCTTCTTGGGCTGCTTTGGCTTTCCATTTTATTAAAATACAAGTAAGATTTACATACATCCACTCAATTCCTATGTATTTATGTATCTAACACCTAAACTTCAATTTTGACATGCTTACCTATGCATGAGTCAAGGACAATGTATGTTTCACTTGTTTAAAGTTAAAATGGTGGTATTTTTAATGTGATATGAAAGATTTAAGTGGTAGACATGTAAAAAGTAAAATTTACTTGTTAGATATGTAAATACGTAAGAATTGGGTGATATGTATGTTGATGCCACAAAATACAATGCCTTCGTAGCTCTAATACTTTTTTTTCGCTTAATTTCTTCTGTTTTGATCAGTCTTTATATTTTTCTTTCTTTTTTATCCACAGTTTGAAGGAGTCTAAGCCTTGAACCCATTGTTACAATCACAATCATACAAGTAAGCCCAATCAACATATTGTCAAATTTGGTTTTTTATGTGGTTAAGTAGTGCGCTTAGTCTCTGAAATGTGATTTTTTTCATTGTTTTCCACTTTAAACTTGACTATTTGCAGCCTTCACCAGGGAAGCTCTACTTCTTTTTTCGCTTCATGGAGAAAGATTCAAGAGAGAATGGTATCAAACCAAAAGAAGGATTAGAGAAGAAGTCTAGGGGTCCAATGTTTCTTTCTAATGCTTANTAAATTGTTATTATTAATTTGTCAACCTGAGTTTGATATATTTGTAATTTTCGAAATTAGAAATNAAATTGTTATTATTAATTTGTCAACCTGAGTTTGATATATTTGTAATTTTCGAAATTAGAAATGTACCCTTCACTTTATCAATTGTCCAAATTAATTTCAACCATACCCATTTCTCTGTTTGATGCAGCCAAGAAATTTGGCATCTGCAAGACATGCTCATTTCATTTACAGTAAAAGCAAGAATAACTTATTAAGAAAATAAAAAATGCGTATTGTCAAAGCTGGCAACAACTTAAATGTTTGTATGATAAAATAAAAAAAAAATCAAAATAAAAAACAAAAAAAGCTTAATTGTTGTCTGTCATCCATCATGCTTAAATATTAGCATTATTGTTCGAAATTAAATTAATAATTTATTAAAAATAAAATTCTAATTTTTCTTCTATATAAGGCCAAAGTTTTGCACCCCACCTGCAATGTACATTCTTTCCACAGCTTCAATAAAAGCTATTGTAAATGGGTTGACAAATTGGGCTGACTTTGATTTATTTACATTTATATGCTGCTTTCGATTTAACGGCTATTTGATTGAAAGCAATGGTAGAGCAACAAATTTAAATGTGCATAATCACTAGATATTTCAATAATAAACATTTTATATTTTGTGTAATTATATAAAATTTCAGCTTCCAAGTAATATAAATGTATGAGGCTTTTAAATACGGACCAGCTATGGCTCTCAAAAAAGTTTGTTGTTCGAAAGCAACTTGTGTTTGACTCGTTAAGTATAGTCAATGCTGGAATCGTTTGTTAAGTAATTTTAAGCTCTAATTGTAAACAAGTTGAACACGAACAACCATTTGTTTGATGGTGTTCGGCTTGTTTCAGCTCGAAATATGAATGTTATATATATTATTTATATTATAATATATTATTTTTATTTATATCTAGGTTTAAATTATCATAATTTGTGTGGTTCTGTCTTTTTCTGTAAAAATGGTGCTTAATTGAATACAACGCCCTACATATATTTCTCTAATTAATTTAAATTAGCAAATTTTAAGTTGAATGCGAACACATTGCTCATGAGCAATTTCAAACATGAGCCAATTCGAACAAGATTCATTTAGAGTGAGCCGATGAACTCATTTATAACCATAGTACTATCCAATTCTTATGTATTTACAAGTCTAGCACTTGAATTTACTTTTTTGCATTTAGACTATCAAAATATTCCATATCATATAAAAAAAAATTGTTATCTTAACTTTAAAATAAGTGAGATGCATCTTTTCAAGTTCTAGTAAGAAAAGAAATATGTGAAAATTGCAGTTTTTTGTGTTGGATATGTAAAGTTATAAGAATTGATTGGTATGTATGTAAATCTTCATAAATGTAAAGAAAAAAATTTGCACGAATTAGTTTTGTAATTGTATGGTATTGTTGAGTTTGAGATTGTCTTCACACCCAAGAAATAAAGTGTAAGACAGAAGGAAGAAGCATAGATAGAGACGAGTGCACTATGAATAGTAAAAATGAGAAAATTGTGTAATCTTTTATTCATGAAATGACCTACTATTTATAGATTAGGGGATTCAAGAGATGAAGTTATAATTATACCCTTACTTAGATGGGATGTATACGGGATATTTAGATATTGTATTTTTGTGGGCTCAAGGCCTGTCGTGGGCTTGGTTGACCGAGTCGATGAAGCGAAGCGACTCGTGCTACAGGTCGATCAGATGGATATGGACTATCTACCGGTTGGTTCTTCAAGCAAGGCTGATCGGTTGAGCTGCTAGAGACGATCAGGGAGAATGATACAATCAGTTGATTCCCGTCGGTCTGATATATTGATCCGTCCAACCCTAATTTCTGCTTGGAGAGCTCTTGCCAGCTAGGTGAAACTAGGTTATTNGTTCCAAGTAATATAAATGTATGAGGCGTTTAAATACGGACCAGCTATGGCTCTCAAAAAAGTTTGTTGTTCGAAAGCAACTCGTGTTTGACTCGTTAAGTATAGTCAATGCTGGAATCGTTTGTTAAGTAATTTTAAGCTCTAATTGTAAACAAGCTGAACACGAACAACCATTTGTTTGATCGTGTTCGGCTTGTTTCAGCTCGAAATATAAATATTATATATATTATATATATTATTTATATTATAATATATTATTTATATTTATATCTAGGTTTAAATTATCATAATTTGTGTGGTTCTGTTTTTTTCTGTATAAAAATGGTGCTTGATTGAATACAACGCCCTACATATATTTTTCTAATTAATTTAAATTAACAAACTTTAAGTTGGATGCGAACACATTGCTCATGAGCAATTTCAAACATGAGCCAATTCGAACAAGATTCATTTCGAATGAGCCGAACAAGAATCAAATCTGAGCTTGTTCAAACTCAACTCGTTTATAACCATAGTACTATCCAATTCTTATGTATTTACAAGTCTAGCACTTGAATTTACTTTTTTGCATTTAGACTATCAAAATATTCCATATCATATAAAAAAAAATTGTTATCTTAACTTTAAAATAAGTGAGATGCATCTTTTCAAGTTCTAGTAAGAAAAGAAATATGTGAAAATTGCAGTTTTTTGTGTTGGATATGTAAAGTTATAAGAATTGATTGGTATGTATGTAACATGTAAATAAAAAAATTTGCATGAATTAGTTTTGTAATTGTATGGAATTGTTGAGTTTTAGATTGTCTTGTGAATCACACACAAGAAATAAAGTGTAAGACAGAAGAAAGAAAAATAGATAGAGACGAGTGCACTATGAATAATAAAAACGAGAAAATTGTGTAATCTTTTATTCATGAAATGACCTATTATTTATAGATTAGGGGATTCAAGAGTTGAAGTTATAATTATACCCGTACTTAGAAGGGATTTGTACGGGATATTTTAGAGATTGTATTTTTGTGGGCTCAGGGTCTCTTGGGCTTGGTTGACTGGGTCAATGAAGTGAAGCGACTCGTGTTACAGGTCGATTAGATGGATAGGGACTATCTACCGGTTGGATCTTCAAGCAAGGCTGATCGGTTGAGCTGCTGAAGACGATCGGGGAGAATGATACAATCAGTTGATTCCCGTCGGCCTGATATATTGATCCGTCCAACCCTAATTTCTGCTTGGAGAGCTCTTGCCAGCTAGGTGAAACTAGGTTATTGGGCAGATGGTGAGTCACAATAACTCGACGGATATCCTTTAGGCGAGGAGATCCAGCTGAGGGTGGTTGAAGCGTGTGACTTCATGATGTCTCAACGGAGCCCTTGGTTGCCTTTGACATCAAAAGGAGCCGTTTAGGCTTCGTTGAACCGATTCAGACTGTTCTTCGGCTTGGATAAGCCAATTGATCTTCCAGACCACCACCGGATAGCTTTCNAGATATCCTTTAGGCGAGGAGATCCAGCTGAGGGTGGTTGAAGCGTGTGACTTCGTGATGTCTCAATGGAGCCCTTGGTTGCCTTTGACATCAGAAGGAGCCGTTTAGGCTTCATTGAACCGATTCAGACTGTTCTTCGGCTTGGATAAGCCAATTGATCTTCCAGACCACCACCGGATAGCTTTCTAGTGCGTCTAGCTTTACCGCGTCATTCTTTCTTGGGTCGTCAGATTGCTTCAAGTTTCATGCAAACACATTTTCTATGCACAGGTGTAAGTTTTTCCTTATTTATTTTGGGGCATTTGTCATAAAAGAATTGGCGCATTATAGCAAAGGGAACTTGAGCCCTCCTCCAACACGCTGCAGCTTCGCGCACATTTGGTTAGAATATAATTAATGGACGATTGAATTTATCATCGATAAATGTATTTCTTTTTTTTTTTCATTAACAGTTCCCTATCAACTTGATTAAAACCTGAGAAATGTTGTCTGGTCAATATTGCAACTTGCACAAAACATACACAATCCTTCAAGCCAAAATCTGTGAAGCAAATCTCAATAAAAAAATGCGCACAAGCCCAACTAAAGCTCATAATGCCATTATTTACACAATCCCAAAGCCTTAGTCCATACAAGTTAAAGCAATTTTACAGTTTTATTTTGTTGAAATACTGCCAAACATTTCAACACCACACAACCAAAGGGCGCAACTAAACTTATGAAAACTCATACTATCTGTGCTGCTCTGTTCTCCTGAAGTGAGATCACAGTCTCAAAAGCTCCCACCAAAGNCTATATTAATCCAATACAAACAATTCCATCAACAGTGTAGTATTTTAATCATAATTAACGGAAAATTTCTAATCAGCACTTCAGCACTTTTCAGCAACTCTTTTACCATAAGTTATAATAAAACTTAATATGCTACCTTCCTATCTAGTGAAAGAAAGGGGGTTAAGTAGTTCATAGCGGTGCTTAGCGAACGTCGATATGCCTAACCCATAAGACCAGCATGCATAATAAACAGCACAAAAGATTTGATGCCACAGTATTGTACAATTTTATGAGAGCTGCTCCGAAAAAAAGAGAATTTTCAATGTAGCTTCTATAACAACAACAACAACAACCTTTATCCCACTAAGTGGGGTCAGCTACATGAATCCTCTTCATTAAAAATTTTAATAAACCTGGCTTCCCTGGTCCAATTTACCATTGAAAAAAGAAAAAAAAAGTAGAAAATGGAAGAGAATATGTGCCAATTCCTCAGTCCTGCTAAGGGAACTTCACAACAACATGCTGGTTGTAACACCAGAGAGAACAGATATTGCGCTTCTGCACTCTGCCAGTGTTTTGTTGTTCTCTGATATCTTTCCCGAACTTTCCGGGCGTTTATCAGCTTAAAATCATTTATCGACTTCGGGCCATTCTCCAACTCTGTTAAAAGCAGTTGGAAGAGAATAAAAAACAAATGTTGGTGATATATCTACGACTATTTGGGAGAAGTAAAATCAGCTTGGTATTATTATTCGATGCAGAATAAATAGCAAATGTTCATATTTCTTCTGCATCGAATGATAATACGCTGATTTTATTTCTCCCAACTAGTTGTAGATATATAACCCACATGCTTCTAACAGAGTTGNGTAAGGTAGCATGTATATAAAATTTGATGTTTAGGTGTTCGATAATATACATATATGGGAATTGAATGGTATGCATTTGAAGTTTCTTCTAAATTTAATGGATGTTGTATGGCTATCAAGACAAATGACTCATGTAATTTGTAGATTTTAATAAAATTGGCTTGCTCGACCCGATTTGCTATTGACCCAAAAAAAAAGAGTAGAGAATGAAAGAAAATATGTACCAATTCCTCGGTCCTGCGAAGGGGGCTTCACAACAACATGCATGGTTGTGACACCAGTGNTACCCGATTTGCTATTGACCAAAAAAAAAAGAGTAGAGAATGAAAGAAAATATGTACCAATTCCTCGGTCCTGCGAAGGAGGCTTCACAACAACATGCATGGTTGTGACACCAGTGAGATCACATATTGCGCTTCTGCACTCAGCCAGTGTTTTGTTGTTCTCTAATATCTTTCCGGCGTTTATCAACTTAAGATCATTTATCGTCTTCGGGCCATTCTCCAACTCTGTCAGAAGCGGTTGGAAGAAAATTATATAACAAATGTTGGTGATATATCTACAACTATTTGGGAGAAGTAAAATCAGCTTGATATTATCATTCGATGCAGAAGAAATTTCCACAATTCTTTTATTTTTTCAGTTCATCTGGAAGAAAGTAGCAAAGCTTTCTGAATCTTTTAGTGGAATGTAGAATAAAGAGTAACCATCATAAAAGAAAGAATTATTGCAAACATAACACATAGATTTGTTGAACATGCATGAAAATTCCAAGACCCCAGATCATTTTTTTTCTNGAAGTAGCAAAGCTTTCTGAATCTTTTAGTGGAATGTAGAATAAAGAGTAACTATCATAAAAGAAAGAGTTATTGCAAACATAACACATAGATTTGTTGAACATGCATGAAAATTCCAAGACCCCAGATCATTTTTTTTTCTATATTAATCCAATACAAACAATTCCATCAACAGTAGTATTTTAATCATAACTAACGGAAAATTTCTAATCAGCACTTCAGTACTTTTCAGCAACTCTTTTACCATAAGTTATAATAAAACTTAATATGCGACCTTCCTATCTAGTGAAAGAAAGGGGGTTAAGTAGTTCATAGCGGTGCTTAGCGAACGTCGATATGCCTAACCCATAAGACCAGCATGCATAATAAACAGCACAAAAGATTTGATGCCACGGTATTGTACAATTTTATGAGAGCTGCTCCGAAAAAAAGAGAATTTTCAACGTAGCTTCTATAGCAAAAACAACAAGAACCTTTATCCCACTAAGTGGGGTCAGCTACATGAATCCTCTTCATTGAAAATTTTAATAAACCTGGCTTCCCTGGTCCAATTTACCATCGAAAAAAGAAAAAAAAAAAAGTAGAAAATGGAAGAGAATATGTGCCAATTCCTCAGTCCTGCTAAGGGAACTTCACAACAACATGCATGGTTGTAACACCAGAGAGAACAGATGTTGCGCTTCTGCACTCTGCCAGTGTTTTGTTGTTCTCTAATATCTTTCCCTAACTTTCCGGCGTTTATCAACTTAAAATCATTTATCGTCTTTGGACCATTCTCCAACTCTGTTAAAAGCAGTTGGAAGAGAATAAAAAACAAATGTTGGTGATATATCTACGACTATTTGGGAGAAGTAAATCAGCTTGGTATTATTATTCGATGCACAATAAATAGCAAATGTTCATATTTCTTCTGCATCAAATGATAATACGCTGATTTTATTTCTCCCAACTAGTTGTAGATATATAACCCACATGCTTCTAACAGAGTTGNGTCATGAATCCTTCTTTATAAGGTGTATTGTTTGAATTGATGGAAAACTCTATGGTTCCTAACATTGTTATTGCTCTCTCTCGGGTGATTTAAATCATAGAACTGCCTACTATCGACCAATCTATTTTGGTTGCTTACTCCTAGAGTGGTTGTGGGACTTGTAGCTGGTGGTCATTCTAATGGCTGTTTATCACACGCTCTCATTGCAGCCACACTAGCTATCCTCTAGAATGCTGTTGGGAGAACTTTAGTTATCTTTCCATTGTTCAACATACTTATACAACCAATCTAAAATTATTTACTTCTTTTGTTGCCCCATCATTGAGATCAATTTCTCTCAATAAAGCTTTGTGAATCCTTCAATAATGGCAGCAACTCATGATTTCTCTTCCTCTAGATCTATTGCAGGCACGCAATTGTCTTTACCGGTAACCACAAACTCTTTATTTATATTCACACTACTTGTTTTTTTTCTTTTTGTTTGCAGTTGATGGTTCCCATTCCACTATCTATGGAAAAGCATTGTGAATCCCTTTTGAATTGTTTCTCTCTTAGATATTTATGTGTCTTGTACATTCATGGCCTATAAAGACTCATTTTTATTACGCAATCTTCTTTCTATCTCTCATTATGCCTTTTATGATGTAAGCTCAAAGAAGTTGATTGGTGGAGGTTTTGAAGCTAGTGGAGTATACTACCAAATGACAAATGTTTTTTGTTCCCTCTTCTTCATAGGTATTTCTTTCACTGACAATATTGGTGGAGGTTTTGAGATTGTCTTTTTTTCATTGTCTTTGCTCATATTCGATTGTCATCCTACAAGTTTGGTAAACACCATCGTTTGTCCTTTCCATCTTGGATAGCTAGTTATCTTTCTCTTTCCTTTGATTTAGTTCACCTAAACATTTAAGTTCCTAATACTNCGAGTGCAGAAGCGCAATATGTGATCTCACTGGTGTCACAACCATGCATGTTGTTGTGAAGCCCCCTTCGCAGGACCGAGGAATTGGTACATATTTTCTTTCATTCTCTNTGTATTGATGCTTGACATGTTAATGTTAATATGGAGCTCAAACTAGATAGAATCTATGATATATGATAAATTCTTATTCCAGCATACTGGAGACCAATCAAGCTGAGAGAGATTACGTTCATGAGATTACTCCATAAATCCAGGAACAGATAAAGTTAAGGAAAACAAGCTAAGGTTAATAAGTGAAATGTATAGTGTATTGCAGTAATGAAGAAACTGAAAGTAAGATGATGATAGAGTAATCTTGTGTCAATTACATGATATCGAGTTAGGAGTCCTTGGGTAGATTGCTGTGTGTCAGAGGGGAAGATTTTACTTAGAATTTTCTCTTTGATACGTGAATTTATGTTTTACAAGCTCAAATTTTTGTAGTGGCAAGATCAGAGACATCCTTCAGAGATAGCTCAGTCGGCCCCTTGTGTATTCTATGGTCGTATGTCCACTGCCATTAGATTTTTTATTTATATCATAGAAGCCATATGACTGATGTAATCTGTAAATTTTAATAACGTTGGCTTGCTTGGCTTGATATGCCATTTAAATAAGAAAAAAAGTAGGAAATGGAAGAGAATATGTACCAATTCCTCGGTCCTGCAAAGGGGACTTCACAACAACATGCATGGTTGTAACACCAGTGAGATCACATATCGCGCTTCTGCACTCCGCCAGTGTTTTGTTGTCCTCTAATATCTTTCTAAAGTTTATCAACTCAAAGATCATTTATCGTCTTTGGGCCATTCTCCAACTATGTTAGAAGCATGTGGGTTATATATCTACAACTATTTGGGAGATATAAAATCAGCGTATTATCATTCGATGTAGAATAAATAGCAATGCAGAAGAAATATGAACATTTGCTATTTATTCTACATCGAATGATAATACCAAGCTGATTTTACTTTTCCCAAATAGTTGTAGATATATCACCAAAATTTGTTTTTTATTCTCTTCCAACTGCTTTTAACAGAGTTGGAGAATGGCCCAAAGACGATAAATAATTTTAAGTTGATAAGCGCCGGAAAGTTAGTGAAAGATGTCAGAGAACAACAAAACACTGGCTGAGTGCAGAAGCGCAATATCTGTTCTCTCTGGTGTTACAACCATGCATGTTGTTGTGAAGTTCCCTTAGCAGGAGTGAGGAATTGGCACATAATTCTCTTCCATTTTCTACTTTTTTTTTTTCTTTTTTCAATGGTAAATTGGACCAGGGAAGCCAGGTTTATTAAAATTTTCAATGAAGAGGATTCATGTGGCTGACCCCACTTAGTGGGATAAAAGCTTGTTGTTGTTGTTGTTGTAGAAGCTACATGGAAAATTCTCTTTTTCGGTGCAGCTCTCATAAAATTGTACAATATTGTGGCATCAAATCTTTTGTGCTGTTTATTATGCATGCTGGTCTTATGGGTTATGCATATTGACGTTCGCTAAGCACCGCTATGAACCACTTAACCCCCTTTCTTTCACTAGATAGGAAGGTAGCATATTAAGTTTTATTATAACTTATGGTAAAAGAGTTGCTGAAAAGTACTGAAGTGCTGATTAGAAATTTTCCGTTAATTATAATTAAAATACTACACTATTGATGGAATTGTTTGTATTGGATTAATATAGAAAAAAAAAAAAAATCTGTGGTCTTGGAAATTTCATGCATGTTCAACAAATCTATATGTTGTGTTTGCAATAACTCTTTCTTTTATGATAGAGACTCTGTATTCTACATTCCACTAAAAGATTCAGAAAGCTTTGCTACTTTCTTCTAGATGAACTCAAAAAATAAAAGAATTGTGGAAATTTCTTCTGCATCGAATGATAATATCAAGCTGATTTTACTTCTCCCAAATAGTTATAGATATATCACCAACATTTGTTATATATTTTTCTTCCAACCGCTTCTAACAGAGTTGGAGAATGGCCCGAAGACGATAAATGATCTTAAGTTGATAAACGCCGGAAAAATATTAGAGAACAACAAAACACTGGCCGAGTGCAGAAGCGCAATATGTGATCTCATTGGTGTTACAACCATGCATGTTGTTGTGAAGCCCCCTTCGCAGGACCGAGGAATTGGTACATATTTTCTTTCATTTTCTACTCTTTTTTTTTTTTTTTGGGTC